>CM022882.1:566565-596234 GCA_012654025.1 Pachypsylla venusta | reverse complement strand
TGCTTACTCTTGACGTACGCATGTCTACCGACATGCTTGATTAAACTCACTACTGATTGTATATTATAAATAACAAATATGTACAATGTACTCCAACATTAAAGCTATATAATGTTTTTCTTTTGTTTCTATGGTGCGGGGGATGCTTTGTTAACGAAGTGTGCCGCGAAATTACTGCCATCATGTGGAGTGTGCCGTGGTGATATAAAGGTTGAGAATCACTGTTTCCCACAGCGTAGATGAACTCGACCCGTAAGGATGTCACATTGAATAAAGAGATAGAGGACAAAGCGGTCCTATAGCATTACTACGTATTGTTAACGTGAGATAGAGGACAAAGCGATCCTATAGCATATTACTACGTATTGTCAAGGTGAGATAGAGGACAAAGCGATCCTATAACATTACTACGTATTGTCAAGGTGAGATAGAGGACAAAGCGATCCTATAGCATATTACTACGTATTGTCAAGGTGAGATAGAGGACAAAGCGGTCCTATAGCATTACTACGTATTGTCAAGGTGAGATAGAGGACAAAGCGGTCCTATAGCATTACTACGTATTGTGAAGGTTGAACCTGATTTGGAACGTGAACATTTTCCTTGTGTGGTCGTTACTATTTACATTCGATTTCCAAATCAGTTTGAAATATTTATAACGTTCGACTGAAACTAGAGAAAATTTCAAGACATTGGTTATTTAACCACAGTTATTGCCAATAATATTTTTTTATACTCAAATCTCAATGAATGAAAATATAGGATATAAGCCAAAGTTTGTACGTACCGGGATGACCAGGAACGCATTCAATCACAATTCCAGCCAAGCGACATTAAAATCTCTCCGGTAACCTCATATCAATCTCTTTTATTACCTACCATTTTATAAAATACTAGCTGTTTCGCCCGTGCTTCGCTGCGGCCTATAGATTGGCACCTAAGAGGCATGGCCATTCCCGTGCTAATAGTTTTTCTTTGATTTTCCTTTCAAAAATTGGAAGCTCTAATAGTACTCTATAATTCCCCTTATAAAAATTGTAAAAACGGCCATAAGACGAAAACGGTTGGACCGTTTTTTGCAAACTATGTTCCAAATAAAGGTTTAAAAGGCCATCTAAAACTTTCTACAAAATTTAAGATATGGGACATTAACCGGCCAAATTCGGTCAAAAATCGGCCGTAAATCGAAATCGGTTCGACCATTTTTGAATTCTGATATTTTTTCTGGAGTTTTGAGCTATGGTTTTTTTTTGGGGGGGGGCGGGAGGGGGGTCCACTCTCATCAATTTTTTGATATCTCTTACCGTTTTGGCTAAACAATTAGTAATACTTGCATACATAAATTTATCGTTACATTGAGTTTATTTATTATAGATGATGATTCGAAATACCGCTACTACAAGAACAAAGCTAAAACCCCGCTCATACTCTAAATTCTTCTATTTTCTTGTATAGATCTAAATCACGTGACTTTCAAACCGAACATCATTATGATTGAGAGAGATATGGTTACTTCCTCCGTATGGGCGGGGGGGCTATGGCCCGGATACCACCGTGCCCGTCAGTACATACCTGATCGGATATTCACCGCAAGCTTTTGGTCTTTCCAACAACGATATCCATTTGTCATCATAACTAAATAATGATAAATCTAAGTAAGGACTACAACTGTAACTTTGAGCACTAATAGGTAACTGAGCTAATAATCTTTTGGTTGCTTCCCGATGTCCACCGAATCGAGCCGAAATAATTGTATTCTTAAATCTTTGTAGATAAGCTTTAGCGTAAACATTATTTGATGGGGAACATAAAAATTCAGAATTATTATACAGCCGAGCATTTCGAAAATAATCACAAAAATTTTCGAAAAGAAAAAGGAGCTCTTCGGAAGTGTTTTCAAATACGGCGAGAACCTGCAAACAAAGAAACTGGATGAGTAAGTTGCAGTAGTAGCAGCTTCAGTTTGCTTCATCCTCCCCAATGTCATTGTGTGTGTTGAGCCCCAGAAATGTTGCGACTAGAGTTGGTTTGTTCCATAGGTCAAGTTCTGTCAGAGTAGTTGGATCAGCCGGGCAATTAAACAAGTGTTTGGTGTCATGAGAGCTGCCAAGACTTTTACCACATATATCATGGATGGAGGGATCAATTCTGCTCAGATATGAAATGAGCATCTTTGACAAACCAGATCTTAGTTGTGAGAGTGTAGATCTGGTGGACCGAGGTAGTTTCTTCTCATCTTTATCAACGGGTGGAGGGTGTCTGTTTATCAAGATGGTTGGGTCTACGTACCAGAGCGACCCGTGGAGATCCTTCACGGCCAAAGACCATGAAACAGCTTAGCAACAACCAAACTTCAACCCCCCCCCCCAAAACAAGCAAATTTTTACCAGAGGAGCAGCATTTGCCGGCAACCCTGCTCCAAATTCTTTTGATAATAGCCGGTATTGAGAAAAACCCAGGACCTAGTCAAACCTGGTTTTGTTCAGTATGCAAGCAAAAACTAAACTGTAATGAGTAAGTTGCTATGTTGGTCGGTTCTACCCACCAGGACGACTTGACATGAGAGAGAATGTCCTTCAAAACGTTAACAACGACAGCACTTTAAGAATCTGCTACGTAAAACTGCTACGATTTTTATGTATAAAAACGATGCAATTGCTTTGAAGTATGAATACAATGATCCTCCGATTTTTTTGCATAAAACCGGTGCAATTGCTTTGAAGTATGAATATAATGCTCCTCCGATTTTTTGCATAAAACCGGTGAAATTGCTTTGAAGTATGAATATAATGCTCCTCCGATTTTTTGCATAAAACAGGTGAAATTGCTTTGAAGTATGAATATAATGCTCCTCCGATTTTTTGCATAAAACCGGTGAAATTGCTTTGAAGTATGAATATAATGCTCCTCCGATTGTTTGCATAAAACTGGTGCAATTGCTTTGAAGTATGAATATAATGATCCTCCCATTTTTGCATAAAACCGGTGAAATTGCTTTGAAGTATGAATATAATGCTCCTCCGATTTTTTGCATAAAACCGGTGAAATTGCTTTGAAGTATGAATAAATTGATCCTCCAATTTTTTGCATAAAACCGGTGCGATTGCTTTGAAGTATGAATATAATGATCCTCCGATTTTTTGCATAAAACCGGTGAAATTGCTTTGAAGTATGAATATAATGCTCCTCCGATTTTTTGCATAAAACCGGTGAAATTGCTTTGAAGTATGAATATAATGATCCTCCCATTTTTGCATAAAACCGGTGAAATTGCTTTGAAGTATGAATATAATGCTCCTCCGATTTTTTTGCATAAAACCGGTGAAATTGCTTTGAAGTATGAATATAATGATCCTCCGATTTTTATTCATAAAACCGGTGCGATTGCTTTGAAGTATGATGCTCCTCCGATTTGAAACATAAAAACAAAGGAAATTGTTCGTAGTTATGCCAATAATGTATGCCTTAAAAACAATCAAAGTACTTTACTTAAGCAAATGCATCGTAGTATGAGCATATGCTCCGATTATGCATAAAACCGAACCATATACTTACGAAGCATCATACTACGAAATTTCTCTTTTGAGTAACAAACCTATGACCATTTGCTTAAGTAAAAGCATTTGCTTTTTTTTAGGTCACTTCAAACCAAACAAAGGTTGTACAAATACATACCTGCGTTGACACCATATCATAAAATACAAAGAAACATTGTTGAGAAAATAATGGTTCCGTCGTTTTCAGAGTGACTACATCTTCCGAAGCATACTTTAACAGTAGATGATTCTCATCGATCAGCTGCATCTTCCAAAGTCGCAAATTCTTAAACTGAAATATCCGCAAAACAAATGTAAGTTAATATTAATCAAGAAAACTATTTGTACAATCCCGAAAGAGTTAGTTTGTAAGCTCAAGGGCGTAGCCAGCATCTGGCCTGGGGGGGGGGGGCAGCTAAGATTTTCATGTCGGGAGAAGGGTAAATCGGTACTTATTTAATAATAAACCCCCAGGGGTAACTGATGATTCAGTTATTGGGGAGGGGCGACCCCAGGGCCTGTGATAAATATCGATAAAGGAAAGTGCCAAACCGGCGAAATTCAACTAGCAGGAGGAGTTTTACAATGGAAAAATATACGGAAAGCCAAAAAAAAACAGATGGAACCTATACGTTTGTAACGTTTGTTAATTTTTTTGAATTTTCCCACCAAATTAATGATAACAGTCCAAACGATACGACAAGGTTGCCACAGTTACATTTGATTGTTCACAGTAGGGCTGTTGGATTAGGGACAAAATGTGTCATTTATCGTATTTCGGTACTTGATGACTTTTTTGATTCCAAAAATCATTTTATCTAGTGTAAATTTAAGTTGCCCCTTGCGTGCTGCATACTCTTGGGAATTTCTAGGGGGAGCAGCTGCCCTCCCCCCCCCTTCCTACGCCCATGTGTAAGGTTATATTTTGCTTTATTATCCATACTAATAATATAATTGCGAAAGTAACTCTGTCTGTCTGTCTGTCTGTATTTTACGCTTTCACGCTTAAACTACTGAACCGATTTTGATGAAATTTGGTATGGAGATAGACCAAACTTTAGAAAAGGACATAGGCTACTTTTGGGGTTGAAAATATAAACGGCCATGCCTCTAAGGCGCCAAGCGAAGCGGGCGTATCCTGCTAGTTTTCAATAAAAGACCTTTGAGACATCCCCGTTGCAAAGTGCGCATCACACTCGGCTTACACCAAGAAGATTCCGGGTTCGATTCCTGGACGGGTCGAAAATTTGATAAAGATTTTTTCAAATTTTCTACTTGGTCTGGTTGTGACTGGGGGTAACTCCTGAGGACAATTGAGTAGCTATGGTAATAGCGATAAGTAGTAGCATTATAAGGTAATTGTTAAAGTGTAGCTTAGGCTTAGTGATATTGGAGTGATTGTTGAGAGTACCTTGTAATGTTATGATGCCCACAAAAATTGTGACATAATAACACAAAAAAATATACATAATGAACCTTGGGAATCGGATACAAAATCTCTCTCCAAAAAATGCAGTGACAAAACTGACACAATGGAAGAACTATTTTATTCCATTTTTATATTCTACCCAGAAACGTAAAACATCAAATTTTGATGGTTTTTTCGTGGCTCATTCTAAGGGTTATAACAGGCGACACAAAAAAGTGAGTCATATTGTATTGAAATTGTTGCAAAAAATTTCCAAAAAAATCGTCAGTTCGGGGGCATATCCTTAAATCGCGGAAAAAAAATTACACGTGTTTTTTTTGGAGAAAAAGTATACTTCAAAGAACGAAAAAAGAAACCAGCAAAATACAAATAGACCAATAACATAAAAATCATGGAATTAAAACTAGACCTCACTTTTTTGTTCGGTGAATTAGGACAAACAAACCTTGTCAAAAAGTAAATAAAATTTTCTCAATTCATGGGGATGGTTTTCTTGTTCCGATATGAGTCTTGCCCTCTTGTATAAAGCTACTAGAACGCGATGTTTCAGCGTATTGATGATGTTATCTTTGAACGGACGAGGCGTCGCGTTGTTATAAACACTACTCAACATGTAGCTGTCATCCTCGTAGCAAAACCTTCCTGAAAAAAAAAAAAAAAAAAAAGTTTTATACAATGTATTTAGTACAGACCAAAATTTTCTAGCGCCGTAATAGATGTTACCCTAGGGTCTAGCGCTAAGGTGTTTTATGAAGTGCGTTTATTTAAGGTGTTTACATTTGACCCCGATTTTCTAGCGCCGTAATAGATATTACCATAGGGTCTAACGCTAAGGTGTTTTATGAAGTGCGTTTATTTAAGGTGTTTACATTTGACCCCGATTTTCTAGCGCCGTAATAGATATTACCCTAGGGTCTAACGCTAAGGTGTTTTATGAAGTGCGTTTATTTAAGGTGTTTACATTTGACCCCGATTTTCTAGCGCCGTAATAAATGTTACCCTAGGGTCTAGCGCTAAGGTGTTTTATGACGTGCGTTTATTTAAGGTGTTTACATTTTACCCCGATTTTCTAGCGCCGTAATAAATGTTACCCTAGGGTCTAGCGCTAAGGTGTTTTATGACGTGCGTTTATTTAAAGTGTTTACATTTGACCCCGATTTTCTAGCGCCGTAATAGATGTTACCTTAGGGTCTAGCGCTAAGGTGTTTTATTAAGTACGTTTATTTAAGGTGTTTACATTTGACTCCGATTTTCTAGCGCCGTAATAGATGTTACCCTAGGGTCTAGCGCTAAGGTGTTTTATGACGTGCGTTCATTTAAGGTGTTTACATTTGACCCCGATTTTCTAGCGCCGTAATAGATGTTACCCTAGGGTCTAGCGCTAAGGTGTTTTATGAAGTGCGTTTATTTAAGGTGTTTTATGCTCAATTTAAGGTGGCCAATTTTTTTTTTTTTTACTTAACATCTATTGATCCTTCAAGACGGGGGCTTTACACTCCATTCGCTGGAAACTTGCAAACCAGCTACCCACATTGACCCCACCCAGCCTGAGTTGTGTCGGAAAGATAGCCAACATCACGAGGGCGCGAACCCACGTGGACACCTACACGTTCATCTTACCAATAGTCCTAACGTCGACAAACATTCCATCAATAATCTGATAAATGTGAATCACTTGGTGTTGAATGGAAAGAACTGCAAGAGTGTCTTTGTAGAGATAGAGGCCTTGATTGTGAGACATGATAATCTTGTCTACCTGGCGAGAGAGACAGAAGAAAAACTGGTGTGAGAATCACACGACTTTCCTTATCTATATATAAAAAAAGTTTTGTAATGGGTTGAAATTTTCTATGTTGAGTTTTCAATGCTAAAACATGTTTTGAGAGCGAAATCTCAAGTTTCAGCCATTGGTCTGTGTATGTGTGTGTCTGTGAACAAAATATCTCAAAAACGGTAATATTTGTCATGTTCATGTAGGTACATAATTGACAAATATACCAAATTTCAAGTCTCTAGCACATACCTCTCTTGAAATATCTTGTTCAAAGACCGACAGCAAGAGACACCCAAAAGAAAAGTAATAACATTTGAACTAGACTGAATAGGTACTTAGGTATAGTGAGAATGATTAAAGATGATGTTCTGTCCCTTAATAAAATGGGTTCTATTTAGGGCTTCCAATTTCAAAAAGATTTTTTAAAAAACATGATCTTAGGTATTGTTAAGGAGTACAGTATGTACTAACTATTCCTCCTACAAGTGTTGAATCGGAAAGAGTGTTCTCAGCAGCCAGCTGGGCTAATATGATGTAGTCAGCTGAGGACAAGTTTGGGAGATGACAGCTTGTCCAGCATTTCCTTCTTGAGAGCATTTTTCCAAGCCCAGGATTTGGAAATCCCTGAATTGGTAATTGAATAATTGTATTTTACAGTGTTTTTTTTTTATTTTCTTTTTCATTTTTGTAAACTTTTTTTTTTCGTGACGATTCCAAAGGTTCATTATTGAATAGGTACTAGTGTTTTGATGTNTGAAGGAGTACAGTCTGTGCTAACTATTCCTCCTACAAGTTTTGATTCGGAAAGAGTGTTCTCAGCAGCTGGGCTAATATTATGTAGTCAGTTTGGGAGATGACAGCTTGTCCAGCATTTTCTTCTTGAGAGCATTTTCCAAGACCAGAATTTGGAAATCCCTGAATTGGAAATTGAACAATTGTATTATATAGTGTTTTTTTTTATTCTCTTTTTCATTTTTGTAAACTTTTTTTTTCGTGACGATTCCAAAGGTTCATTATTGAATACTTCTGTTTTGATCTAAAAAAATTGTATTTATTTCTTCTTTTTTCCTTTGAGATCAGAAAAAAGATCAAGCAAATATATATAAAAGTATATGACTTAGCAGTTAGCGAAGATGGTGCATGTGTGAGCATTTACCTACCTACTCAGAACTTTTCCTGCGGATCCCGCGGAAGTTCAAATCCCGCATGAGGGATTCAAAATTCCCCAATGTCATCTCGTCCAAAACACTGAGACAACAACTGCAGCTTCAAAGTTTGAAAACTCGCAGAGATATCTGCTCCCTGATCTTTATTCACGGCATAATCAATAATCAAACACACTGTCCGTCTGACGGGGAGGGTATATCTCTAGCAGTGCCCGTACCAACATTAAGATCTCGCTTTGGACGGGATTTCTTTTCAATAAATACAAAAAACAAAACAATTCACCTAACATCAACAATGCCACGGAGCCGGGCACTGTTTAATAAATATGCGAAAGACCTGGACCTTGCAATGACATGTATGTTTCTGTGGTGGAGAGCTTGCTCCAACATACGGAGGACCAGGCAGTCCAGACCTTATAATTTTAGTCTCATACATACATATTTTAAGTTTATTTTATAATTTATTACTGTTATTATTATTATTGTGTTATGTACCCGATCAGAACTTTTATGATTGGGCTTAGATGTACATGTTTATGTAATTGCGAGTCAAGTTGCGTTTAAACATAATCGAAAAAAAAAGCCCAATAACTGCATGAGTTTCCACACTTCTTGTTCTATTCGTTATGCTCAGACCATGATATAATTAATATAATTATGAATATTTCTCCTCCATGATGGGTTTCACAAAATTTGACAAAATAATAATTGTTCTTCTAGACCACCCCCCTCAACGGCATTCCCAGACTTTAACTATTTTATCAACACTACTCGTTGCTACGTAAGGATGTGACTTGTGAAAATCTAAACTCGTCACGAAATGAGAATGAGCTTCAATAGTTTTCATGTTACGTTTGTTGGCCGTGTCCCAAATTCTCAATGTTTTGTCATCGCCACAAGATACTATATATTTACCACCAGGATGAAAAACAACACCTCGAACCCAATTGTCATGACCAATCAAATTGAAGAGTAAAGTGCCGCTTCCTACATCCCACATCTGGAAAAAAAAGTGAAGGCGGTACTGAGCAGATCGGCAACACACAAAAAAACTTGAACTTCTAAGATGATTGGTTGTTCGTAATGGACTGGGTATAATTTTCTAACCAAAGATCGCCTACCTTCCGATCCGACGACTTCTGTTGTGAATGAGTTGTGGAACTTGGCCTTTTTTCAATGATAATTTTTTGTGAGATTTATTTCTCCTTTTTTCCTTTGAGATCAGAAAAAAGAACAGTTAAATATATGTAAAAGTATATGACTTATCAGTTAGCGTAGTTGGTGCATGTATGAGGATATACCTACCTACTCAGAACCTTTCTCCCTATAATATTAAATAATGCGGATCCCGCGGGATTAAGCTCAAATCCCGCATGAGGGATTCAAAATCAATTGGAAGCCCTAGTTCTATTACCAATCGTTTGATTATTAATATTATCTAAGATCATACACAGTAAGGTCTAACAGCATCAGTAGCTCAGTTGGTTGAGGCGGTGAATTCGTATACACGAGGCTGTTAGTTCGATTCTAACTCTATCTCCCCCTCTTAGAAATAGCTACTGGCCAAAAAAAGATCGAGTGGTACTTCCAATAATTTTGAATCGAGGCCTCCAGCCAGTTTTATAATAATATTAAAAATAATACTAGCCAGCGTCTATGGCACGTTGAATACACCAGATCCTCATAGATCACTGAAGTTAAGTAACGTCCAGCGAGGTTGTACCGTGTGGGTGTCCACGTGGGTTCGCGCCCTCGTGATTCCGGCTATTTTTCCGGCCCAACCCAGTCTGGGTGAGGTCAATGTAGGTAGCTGATTTGCAAGTTTCCAGCGAATGGAGGGTGAAACCTTCGTGTTGAATGACCAATAGATGTTAAAGAGACGTTAAGCCAAATTAAAAAAATAATAATAATACTCTGTTGATAATAATATTGTGTTCAGGAGCATGACTGTATTTTGGTCTTTGAAAGGTTTGGTAACAACCGTTACCGTTGACTAGTAATTAGGAGCGTGTACTTGGCGTTACATTACAACACCACTAATTGCATTTACTATGAATTGAATAGTCATCCAACTGAGAGCGTGTACTTGGCGTTACACTCTCATTGTTTGTGTAAATTTCATAAAAATGAGGTCTTAGTTCATCAGGAATCAAAGCAGCAGAACCTGAAATCAGATCACACTGAAGCTACACATATGCAGGGTGGACGTGCAATTGGATAAGGTCGAATATTTTTAGAAGAGGCAGACAACAAACATTGTTTTTTTCAAATGACAGGACCCGACGTAGTGTTTTTTTTTTTTTTTTNTTTTTTTTTTTTTACACATCCCACCACGTTTGCATAAAAACACTTACGGTGGGACACAAAATAACAAAATAAATATATAAAAAGATTACATTAAAACAAAGTGATGCACAATATAAAAAATAAATCACCACAAAATTAAAAGGGCACAATAAATAGATGAATAGGTAGATGCGGGGTTACATCACGTAACCAACATCCCTCCGCTCATCCCTTCTAGCACAGCCCTGAACCCATCAAATGGTTGGGCGAGGTCCAGAATTTGAGATAGACCATTGTACATCTTTTTCGCCCTCACGAGTGGAGATCTCCCAAAAGCAGGCAGTTTTATACGACGTATATGAAAATAATTCCCCCGGTTGCGCAAATTAAAATGGCGATTTGGAATACTCAGTCCTAGTTGGGATAACAAAAAGGCGTCAACCACCCCACCATTTATCAATTTGTGCAAGAAAAGCAATTGGCGTATATTGCGCCTAGTCTTATTTGTGACACGTTTAATTATCAAAGGTAATTATTAAAATAAGCGTTTTTTGTCGAATATTTTTTTCGGTTAGCACCATACTGACCAGAACTATTTTTTGTCGGTGCCCCATTTCAGGGCCGGGCGCAGTGTGAACCTCAGGGATCCTATTCTAACTTATTTTTTTAAAAAAATATTTAAATAAAACCGTTTTGATAAATGAAAATTTTGGTACTGATGAGCAGTGGCAGCGTTAAGGCTTCTTTTAGAAGGTTACTTACAATATTTTAATTGTCCACATACCATACTTGAGGGCCCGAGAGGAGGGACAGTGACAAAAAAGGGAATAGCATGAAATATGACAACCCCGTTATAACCAAGCATAACACTGTGGGCCCGTAGATTTTAAAGCTAAATATAACAACTGACAGCCCCGTTATAACCAAGCATAACACTGTGGGCCCGTAGATTTTAAAGCTAAATATAACAACTGACAACCCCGTTATAACCAAGCATAACACTGTGGGCCCGTATATTTTAAAGCTAAATATAACAACTGACAACCCCGTTATAACCAAGCATTACACTGTGGGCCCGTAGATTTTAAAGCTAAATATAACAACTGACAACCCCTTTATAACCAAGCATAACAGTGTGGGCCCGTAGATTTTAAAGCTAAATATAACAACTGACAACCCCGTTATAACCAAGCATAACACTGTGGGCCCGTAGATTTTAAAGCTAAATATAACAACTGACAACCCCGTTATAACCAAGCATAACACTGTGGGCCCGTATAGTTTTTTTTAACAAAGAAAGAAAAATCATTTACTTGTTTCCAATGTCTTACCCACAATAACATACTTTCCATTTTCTGTAAACAAACTGCACTCTCTGTTCAGTTGTTCATATCCCTGCACTACATTAATCACATGTTTCAATTTAAACATTGTATCAAAAATTTGATTTCGAATACTATTTTCTTGTTCTCCTGAAATACAATAATGAGATAAGGCTATGAAATGTGTCCATTAATACCACAAATGGAACCTGCATACAGAATAACATTCAAATCAGTCAACGTTAAGTGGCAGAAGTTCTACTCACGGCGCGGCGTACGGATAGATTTTTAGATTCTGTGTACATACCTTAAAATATCAAATTTGTAGGGGGGGGGGGGATTTTTTTCATGGTCGAATAATTAACCAAAATCGGTAAGTATGATTCCGTTTGCCTTATAAAAATTGCCGATCTCCGTGGTCGAGTTGTTAAGACCACTGACGCTTGATGCGCAGGTTGTAGGTTCGAATCTTGCCTGGTGCGATTTTTTTCTTATCGAATTTTCTCGTTTCGAAAATCGTTCCTATGTAAGAAAATATTAGAACGCGTAATTTTTTGCAGAAGGCATAATTTTTTGCATTTCATTGGGTCAGTTGTACTAAAAAAAATATTTGCTATATTGACAGTGTTTATTCAAAGATGCACGTATTTTTTTTAAACATTACTGATACTGAGTAATTTCTAAGAAGAAAAATACTCTTTTTTAACACGGACTCCCTGGCCTAGAGGGTATCACACTTGGTTTGCACACAAGAGACCCGGGTTCAAATCCTTGGCGAAATATTTTTCGCCAAGGATTTGAATATTTCGCCTCCACACAAGTGGAGGCGAAATATTTTTCGGAACTGTGCTTGGTTGTTCGGGATGCATTCAACCTTGTGAGGACAACTGGGTAGCTTCTTAAAGTGAGAGTAGCGAACAGTGGCGGCATTACGAGAGCAAAAATAAATAGTACTGTGATGATTTATGTAGAGGCTCATGTAATTCTGTGACACCCACAAAAGTAAGTTGTGACAATGCTATAAATTGCGTCATCACAAAATAATAACACATTTACATTTTTTTTATACTCTTACCTACGCCTCTGATATAATCCGTAGATATATTCCGAAGTAAATTTTCACACTGAAATACTCCACAATATTCATATATTTCCACACATGTCTGATCTGAACTAAATGCAATGAAATAATTTCCATTTGGTGAGAATTTCCTTAGATAACATGAAGGTTTGGGTACATTGACTACAGTTACATTTGGAAATATATTTTGATAGAACACTTTATTTGAAATACCAAATAATTCTCGTTTGCGTAATTTATGAATTATGTTCTGTGTTGGAATCTTTCGTATTTGTATACCATTACAATGGATGACTTCGTTTTCAGTGGATATGTCCATGTTTACTTCTATTATTTAACTATTATCTTTTGTATAAGATTAAATCAATACGGGTGTCGGATCCATATAGTATTTACCAATATAATTATTATATCTGGAAAAAGAGAGTAATGAACAGGTATTATTACAGAAGAACGCCGATTATCCGCATTGTAATCATTCTTTCTCTATCTACAATCTGTATCATTTTATACATAAAATATTTGAGAATACCACATGTACATTCGTATATGTACCTAAATAATTGCATTGGAAACTATTTTTTGTATACTTTGTATAGATAAAAATGTAGAATAAAGTACATAATTGTAAGTAATTTTTAAGTAACCCATTTGTAAGTAAAATGTGTTTTATTTGTATCCTACCCCCTTAGTACCTTAAAAACCAAATTTTCCGAATATGTCCGATTATTTGAATGACCCTGGACAACAACTGGGTACCAGACAGATACTATTATTTTTTTTTATTTTTTTTTTTTGGAGCAAGTTACAAACTTAAAATGTGGTTTAATATAATTTAAAAAGGCGTTTTAAACGTTTTAGGGGTGGAAGATNTATTAATTTTTTTTGGAGCAAGTTACAAACTTAAAATGTTGTTTAATATAATTTAAAAAGGCTTTTTAAACGTTTTAGGGGTGGGAGATTAATTAATTCACTTCAATTTTAATTTATTTTGAAAAAAAAAACTTTCTTCAGTATTTATTGAACTATTTGAATATATTGAACTGAAGCAGACATAATTGTAACAACATGAAAAAAGTCCAGTGCAAGTTTGTTTATTTTATCAATATAAGCGTTTAGATGAATGCCCCCCCTCCCCGAGAGGTTAGGAAACGTTTTGATCGGCCATGCCTCGATAAAACTTGTTCTTCTCATAAAGTCGCTCCCTAAAAACCTTTCAATTAATCATATTTTAAGTTAGGTTAGTTGCTCAGAAAAAAAAATAATAGTATCTGTCTGGTTCGAGAGTTATCGTAGTATAAAAATAGGGCGTTCGAGAGTTATCGTAGTATAAAAAGACAAAAATAAATGTAGTGTTAAAACTAGACCTCTTTTAGTTCCCTCTAGATACTCTACAATCTATAGATTGAGCATACTAAAATAATATATAAAAAAGTAAAATTTTTTGTTTGTACAAATGTATGTTTATTTGTTTAGCCAAAAACATGTCCAACGGTAAGACTTGTCAAAAAAAAAAATTGCATCGTATGAACCTCACAAAAGCATAAGCCGAAATTACAGAAAATTTTCAGAATTCAAAAATGTCTAACCGTTTATGAATTACGGCTATTTTTCATCAAACAGTCCAGATCAATGAATTAGAACAAATTCAATTTAATTTTTAATTCAATGTTTTTAATTCAATTCAATTTTTAATTCAATGGTCCGGATAGCACGAAATTTGTAACATTATTATTTATCAACTGAAAGCGAGAAAGTTATATGGTTCGAAAAAAATCGACGTAACACTAAAGATAACGCTTATATACAAATGTAAGATAAATAATTAACTTTCAGGAGCTTTTTGCCTTCTTCAATTGTTTTTAAGATTTATGATAAAAATATGATTTATTGATAAGATAAAGCTGTTAAGATAGAAAATATTTTATATCTTTTTAAAAATAAAAAAAATCGTGCCAAAAATAAAATAAAAATACGGTTAAAAACATTACTCCGTACCAGTGTTGCCGTATCATTATGTTCCAAGATCGTACGAATGAATTGCATTTTCTACCTAATGGTCGTACATTGTCTCTACGTAATTATTTAACTAGAACATAGGAGATACCGGTTAGATTCCAGGATTTTCCGGCAAGTTTTCCTTTTGTTGAAGGAAAATAAGAAAACTAACTTTAATTTCTTACTTTAGTGCAGTAAAAATACAAGAAAATCACAATAATACATAGTTCTTTAGAGCCACTTGGTCGATATTATTAGGCAGGGCCATAGTTATAACGTCGTTTTATGGATTCAAGCCACATTCGAATTCTTCGAATATGAAAAGCTATATATTATGTGATCGCTTAGTGAAAAAGTTCATTATTAAAAATAATAAACCAAAATGAAAAATTACCTATTGAGAAAATACACTAATGAATTACACTTTTCCAAACCGTAAATTTTTTTGAGGTGTCCTCACAGGGGCGGATCTTGAATTTGTGAAGCCCTGGGCTAATGCTGCTTAGGGGCACTACCTAATTACTCAACCAATTCCTATTTTGTCAAAATACTGTTTTCTGTAGTGATGTAGGTATATATAATATATGTTAAGTACAGGAAGAAAAAAAAAAGCCTTTAATATGACAACGAAATATGTTATTTATTTATTAAAACATTATTTATTGCAAAATAAATTGACATGTTATGAATGGTTATGTTATATAAATTATAAAGCAACCTTTCTGCATTTTTGTGCTGCAAATGCTTTTATTTGGTCATCGCACTGTAAGTCCTTTGTTAAATCGCAATTTATGGAAAGAACTGATAAATGATTTAGTTGACAGTTCGACATTGTTGTCCTCTATTTGTTTTCCAACCTTATGATCGGATTTTTTTAAATTCTAGATAATTTTTATTATATTGTTAATTGTTTTCAGTTTAGGTTGAGGGCCCTCTGTATCACGGGGTCCTGGGCTGCAGCCCAAAAAGCCTTTAAGTAGATCCGTCCCTGTCAGTCCTCATCTTTGTGTACCTACTACAGGAGCAAAGAAGAAAGATGCCCAAAATTTTACCAAATTTTTTTTATTGATTGAGGTAACGCACGCGTCTGTCTTCAGTCTATATCTAGATCATCGATTCAATTCCGTCCCTGGGTAAATATTTCTAACGACATTAAATGTCGAAAACATTTTCTCATGTCGACAAATCATACTAGTGGATCAATATGATCAGGTGTTCGCGTTAGTGTTGTAGTCATTAACAGAAAAAAATATCTTAATCAGATATATATATATATAAAAAATTTTGGGACCCTCCCCCCAGGGGGAGGGCCCCCAATTTTTGAAAAATCGAAAAGCCCTTAACACCAGCCATCACATATCAAAATTCTGCAACAAACCGCTAAAAATATAAAAATCATTTTCAAATTGAGTTTGAGGCCCCCCCGGGAGGGGGGGGGGGCGCAAAAACTATACAGCAAATTTCCTTCATACGCTAAACATGTCAAAATCGTATGAAAATTGTGGCTTGTATCGCGTAACAACATACATACACATATATAAGTGCATTTCGGGATGTATATGGAAGTCAAAAGTGGAGTTCACTAACGTTCACAATCATTTCGTTTCTGACTGTTCCCCCGCTATAGAAACACGTGGGTTCCCGTATCACTTAGCTTTCTCATTTTCTGGACAATAAGAGTCCTCCAACCTCCAATTTTAAATTCACTCTGTCAAATCTATAAAAATCATGGATAGAATTGTAAAAAATCCAAAAGTTTCCACTAGAATGCGATCCTGATGCCATTAAACTCCTATACCAAGCCTATGTAAGATCTGTGCTTGAATACGGATCTATCATATGGACACCTTCCACCCAGGTTGGATCAAAAGGACTTGAGAGAATACAATCTAAATTTGTTCGGTACCCGTTTCGAAAATTGAACGGGTTCTACCCCAAATTCCCCCACTATATTGAGTACAATTTACTCACAGAACATCTTCTGCTGGAGCCCCTTGAAGCAAGAAGACGGAACGAACAAATAAAATTTCTACAAAATGTGCTCCAAAACAAAATATCTAGCCCCTACATTACAGAAAAAATTCAAATTCAAGTTCCGAAACCCAGACTCAGACCAACAAACACAAGGGGACAGTTATTCCATGTTCCACACAGAAGAGATTTTTTCAAATTCAAGTCTCCAATTATAAGGGCAATGGATCTATACAACAGCATGGATCCAAAGCCAGCCCTTTTTGAATAATTGTCTCGCCTCGTCATAATATACTCATACACACACACACGCGCGGCATTCAATTACTCCCTCACACACACATCGCATCCACACACTCATCACTTCCACTCATTCATCATTTTCACAAAGTCATCATCTCCCCTCTTTTCCACACACTATCACAAACAGCGTCAGTAATTGCTCCACACTTCTTTGAACATAGAAGTGATGGTGCGTAGACGATTTATTAAAAAAAAAAAAAAAAAAAAAAATCTCATTTAAAACGCTCATGTGTTGCTGAATGGTATCACATTCAAAACGCTAATGTGTTACTCAATGCTATCTCATTCAAATTTTCTAAACATTATGTTCATAAAATTGCCTTATTTTAAAAAAATACTGTGTACATTTATATATTTTAACTAAATGATAATAACTCAACTGGTATCCCCCCCTTGGCTTGCCTTCACGCCCCTAGGGGGTGCCCCCCCAGTTTGGGAACCACTGATCTACAATAATGCGGGATCGTACACATCGTGGGAAAATTGTACGGAATTCAGTCATTACCGTATAGATGACAACACTGCTCAAGATTTGAGTATTTTCATAAAATATTTGCAAATGTCAACAAACAAACGATATTCTGCAATTTTTTTGTCAATTTGTCATGAAGTGTGCAGAAATCTGAATTGGACAGTCAGTCAGTGCAGTGTACAGAACTTTGAAGACCAAAAATATTTTCAGCTCAATCAACAGGTAGGTACTCTTTTCGTTGAAGTTCATTTCCATTTTTTTAAAATTAATAATTATCTTTTAAAGTCGAACAAAAATTATTCGTTAAACACCTGTGGAAATATTTTCAACTTTCTTTTAAAAGTTTCAAGTTTGTAGGTCACTTTTTAAATTCTTTATATTTTTATTCGTGTTTTAAAGAAGAAGTGTTTTTTGTTCATCTATTTTTAGGTAGGTGATGTATTTAAAAAAATGACAACATAATCAAATTTGTCTGAACAAAAATAAACTTATAAAATTATACATTTTGAACATAGTCTTGTGTGAGTAGGTATTACAACACCAAAATAGATAAGCGATGAGTATATTATAGAACTTATGTGAAACAGAATTCTAATTATTTTCCATACATCATAGTTGAGTGAATTTATTGTGTAAAATTTTGTTTAACGAATACGTAGATATGAAATTTACTTTAGAGATATACATAATATGTTAGTATATAGATCATTTATAGGTAATCATTTAGTATTGACTGTTTACACGTACACCGTTATCTATTATGTCCAAGTATGGAATTTAATTTCAAAATGTTTACCCACCTATGTGGAAGGAAGTAAACCTTCACTGGGTGACCTCCAATAAAATTTAAATAAAAAAATATATTAGAATACAGTATTATGTTCCATAGATCAATTATGGAGATATCAAATAAGGATATTTGCATAGGAATCTTCAGTAAGACATTTAAATAAAGTCCTCTGGGGATATTAGTCATTGCTGAATTGATAGATAAGTTTTTTTTTTAAAAAAAAAAATTGGAATAATTTGGAATAGCTATTTAAACGTAATTCAAAACTACGCAGATGGAGTATGGAGGTACACAATCCTACTATCATCTCTATTGATAAAACGCAAAGCCCAATTGGTATACTGACTCACTGATAATCAACGTAGCTCCACAATGGCTAAACCTAGAGACTTGATTTTTGGCACACGATTCCTTTTAGTATGCAGGTGCGTAATAAGAAGGGGATAAATCGAAAGTTCAAGTGGAAGCAAGTTGCCGCCAAAAAAAGACTTTTTTTTTGCAATTTTTATCTGTGCGTTTGCAGTAGAAATACCACTTTGGGATGAGCGAGAAAGTTCAATTTGGATACAAAGGTGTCGAATTTTCTAAATAGGAGCCGTCCTCAACCTGGGGTCGGTTCCACCAAAAATCTATTATTGAGAAGTACCACATCGGGATGGGCGAGAAAGCTGAAATTTAATACGAAGGTGTTCCGCAGTACAAAATGTAACATGCTTCAGTAAAATATTAAATTTTCTAGATAGGAGCCATGCTCACTCTTTGGTTTGAGAAGGTTTAATGTTGCAATCTCGAAATAGTTTTTGAATTTCGTAACCGTAGCGAAGTACGGGAAAACAGGTGGTTAAATATAAGCCGTGTTTTGTCAAAAGTTATCAAAGGATGTCTAATATGAGTTTGTTAAACAATAATATTTTTTAATGGCTATGTCCTGATATTTCGCTGAAACGGACACAAAATTATGTGTACTTAGGTTATGTTTATGTAGCTATGCCTCGACGGTATGAACACTAATACAAGTGGGGTTGTCGAGAATAAATGGGGAAAACTACTGGAGAAACCTGACCTAATATTGGAGTTGCCCCGAAAAGAGGCAGTAGCCAGTGCACGACTTTTGACGGGACATCAGCACCTCCATAGATTAAGCTACAAGGACTCCTTTATCTGTCCTCTATGTGGTGGTGAACGTAGAACACCAGGTAGTTTGACCCGCCTTGATCGAACATGACAATTTAGTAAGAGAATATTAGGACGCAAAAAGGAGTGCCTTTTTTTTGTTAAATCCGACAACAACATGTATGGTTATTACGTTATATCAATAAAACGTAATCTACCAATTCAGCAATGTTTTGAATTAAGTAAGTCACCATGGGGCGCTAATGTAATAAATTCAATGATGATTTTTCGTTAATTTCTCGTATTTCCAATAATTTGATAATATTTTCGTTTGTTCATTTTTTTTTTTTTTTTTCAGATTGAAAGAAATATTTCACCCTCTGAGAATTATAATCTGTCAAATAACTTCCAGCGATTAGATGAAAAAATAACACACAGCAGCAAAAGATGTGATAGAGTAACTTAAATTTTAAAACTTAAATTGAAATGTGATAGAGTAACTTAAATTTTATATACATTTACTAAAGTCCAATTTTTACCTGAATTCATGATACCCTGCCGATATAGTTTGTAAATTATTTTTCTATCAATTACTTGTAAATTTGATTTAAATATCGATTTTTTTTTTTTCAACATAGTTTTTAATCACATATACAACCAAATGTCTAAAAGTGATAGACACAAAAATGCGGGAAGGTCCGGGAGTTTTTTGGATACGATGTTTAGTAGACCAAAGAAAACAGCAACTAATACCATAAAAGCAGGTGAGTACTTACTAAGTAGTAATAATTAATCGACAACGGTCAATTCCACTATTGAAATTAGTAAACCAAAGTAGTTACCAAACTTCAAATTTGATATTTTACGTTTCAAGTTATCTGTAATCTGTTCGTCAGCCTTCCACCTTAATTTTTAATTTGCCGATCCCTTTTCCTGAATAATGATATTTATGTCTGTCCCTATATATTGTCATTACTGTCAGAGTGATGGGAGACTTTTTACCCACCACTCTGTCGCTCCCAGGGTTGAGGTTTTTGGGAGTGCATTGAACTTATTTTTCTCCCTTCCTTTTCGTATGATAAAGAGAGTGCCCAGGTATTCAACTGTGATTTGTTTTTTGCCAGGACGTTTCATCTGGTAACTCTTGCCTCGGTAGCATAGTGGTTGTTTTTTTACGTATTTGACCATATAAATCTATATAGGTTAAGTCAGCGATATTCAACCTTTTTTTTCACCGGACTATATTTAAGTTTCTCAAACTTCCCGCGGGCCGCAGTACGCAAAATACATACAATAGGTATATGTATAGATTAAGGTTCCGTTATAGCAGACTGAAGTTCAGGTAGGGCTAGTATGGGCGGCAATGATAAACATATTAATTGATTGTGTTCTACTGACATTTCCTTGTGTAGTCACCTTCTTTAGGAGAATTAACAAGCTGCTGGCAGGCTGGTCTCCAGTTCTTAGTAATATTATTATGTAAAACCGAAAGTTCTTAGGTAAAGCTCACAAAAAAGAGAAAAGAAAATAGTTAAACAGGTAGCTAGTAATTGAAAAAAAAAAAAATGACAAAGAATATCGTATTATTATTTTTCAAAATAATAATGCTTGCACCTACGTAGTATTTAATCAATGAGATATTTGACATTGAACCTTTTTTTCAACAATGGAAGACAAGTCCGGTTTGAAATTACATATTGACACTAGTAACGCATCTTTCAAGTGAGAATCCCCTGAGCCGGCTCCAGAAGTCCAGACGATCGCAACGCAAACACTTTTCACATTTCATGCATGTTCCTATTCAAAACACGCCCACACATGTCACGCTGGAATCGATGCTCGCGAGACATTTGCACTCCTTACACGCGAACAAGAGATATTTAATATTTCAATAGTTAAATAAGTAGGACCGACGAGATGTTATTTTTGTAGTGTGATTACATTTTATTTTTATTATTTTTTACCCGAGCAATGAAAATTGAAAAAATTGGGTACAAAACCGTAGGCCACATAATAGCTAACCTTAACCAGCGCCGGGCCGCTCGAAAATCTTGGCAGGCCACTTGCGGCCCGCAGGTTGAGTATCGCTGGGTTAGGTGGTAGAAAATGTCTTGGCCATTAAATTCGCCTAGCCGTAATGTAGGTACCACTCAAAAGTTTATTTTTAAACTCTTTCTGTACTTACCTAGGTAACCCTTGCATTCTCAATTAAACAAGCTGATTGTTTACATTACTTAAAGTAAACAATACTGCATTCCAAATTCAGTCACTTGTCAATCAATTTTTCTTGTATTAATTATGTCCTGATTATGATTATCTTGCCTGTCAATATCATCTATGTTGGATGCGGAAGAGGGGTCGCATGAAAAATATTCATACCAGACGCGGCAACCACTCTTTTTTTAAAAAAAATAGGAGCATTATTATTAAAAGACTTTAGATACATTATTCATGGTCATGTTTTCTAGTTTTTGAAAAATATTCGCATCGAAAGAGAGAAAAATATGAGCCTGTGTATTTAAGTACGCGCGTGAGAAGTTATATTTCTTTTAAAAAATAAATTTAATAATATTTCAAAAAACATACTACCCCACCCGGGAGTGAACTCAGAACCTACCAACTATGTTGCCACTGAGCCACGACGTTCTATGGACATAGAATGAAAAAATACAATATTTAAATTTAACTCTCATCATTTTTTTCATAACTAACTCCATCTTCATCATTTTTTCATAACTAACTTCATCTGTGTTACACTGTTGCGGTAATAATTTTGTGTTACACTGATGCGGTAATAATTTTTTGTTACAGGTGCGCGCGCATCTTAAAATTTCACACTCATCATTTTTTCATAACGCGCCTAAAGAAGTATAACTTCAAAAAACACCATGTCTCGTGTAATACGCGTAAACACCAATTCATGTGTGATATGGTTAAGTTACAGAAAATAAAATGTGATCAAATGTCATAATTTTTCATATTAGTATCGGACTGAAGTAATAAGTAGAGGTTATGAGAGAACGGACGCCTTTTCTTGCGGACCGAATAATATTTTAGCGACAAGAAGAACTATAATAGAAATCTCGTGTGTTAATGATAAAATTATCAGAAAGTAGAAACTCACATACCGTTATATCTTGAGACTCAGATCTTTCGACCGCGTGGAAAATAATAATAATAATAATACTGCTTATTTATACTGCTCGAATGAGACTAACGAGTCCCTTTACCCCAGCAGTAAGCTTGTACTATTATTGTGGTCAAAATCTCAATTAATTGAGAGGATAAATCCTACCTTGGCTGGGGTTCGAACCCGCGACCTCCTGATTACCAGGCGAGCGTTTGACCACTGAGCTACCAAGGCAGAAAATAGCAACTGAAGTGTTCTACTTCACGCTGTCCGATGTTTTCATAAATGGAAAATGTCAGGTAAATGTTTTTGGGGGAAAAAAAAATCATGCGACGCACCTGTTAGAGAGGCTTTATTTAATGGCGCGTTGACACTATGAGTTTTGGCTTTTGACCAAAAATAATTTTTGCCAAATGCTCATAGCGGGGACACACCACAAAACTAAAAAAAGAGAACAAATAAAATAATAATAAATAAAAAAAAGTACATAATTAGATAATAACAATTTTATGAAATATTTTTTTTTTTTTCATCATTTTGTTTTCTTGTTCGTTAAACACATTTCAAATCATAAGCATAACATTTATTTAAAATTTTATACCTAACGTATCTGTTAAGTATAATACAATATGCGAAAAATGAAAGTAATTGAACGATGATTTTTCTTTTCATCTTTGAACAGCATAAATGTATTTTTCTTTTTTTACAAAAGAAAAATAATTTATAAAAAATGTAAAGGAATGGAAATTTTAGGTGGGTACTTCACTTTCATGTAGAATTTTCTAAGTAAAAAAAATATCTGGTGTAGCAATTCACACCAAGGAAATCCTCCCCTGATAATAAATCAATTATTATTATAATGAAACGAATATTAGTTTGCAGATTGACAGTTCAGCACACTATATATATTTTTTTTTTCCTTGAAACAAGTCAAGTTATCTTTAGTTAACTCAGCAAACACTAGGTATATCGTAAATTTTATAGTAGCGGGCTTAACAATGTCCCTTACACCATCCGCCTTTTGGAAGCGATTGATCGAAATGATTGTAGGTTAATGGAAAATTGTCCAATGTAAACCTTATATTTGATACGCCTTGATCTTGTTGTCGCTTCCAAAGAACGACCTCCCTTAGAGGCAGGAACAATCTGAGACCAATATTCACACAGAGATATGACCATGACCACTGTGTGGTTGTATTTTCTTTTCCACATTTAAAATCTGCAAGATACGATTATGAGTGAGAATATCTTTGAGGACTTTGCGGTATATTTGCAAGTATAAGCTACTTCAATTATACCGTGTTGAACGCGTTGGCCAAGCTTATATCATAAATTATAATTATTCGTTTTGTTATACATAATTCATAGACTACTATCTTGGTATCTTTCCCAATATCAACTATCCAAATATCATGCGGATAAGCTTATATCATAAATTATAATTATTCTTACATAATTCATAGTGATACTATCTTAGTATCTTTCCCAATATCAACTATCCAAATATCATGCTGTACCTCAGCTAACTAAACCTCATAATGATTTGACATATCACTATTACCATAGCTCCTGGATGCTCCTCTAGACACCGAGTTACATCCAAACAATTGGACCAAGCAGAATTTTTGCATCAGTAGCAATCATGCAACCTGAAGGAGATACATAATCTGCCACAAATGAATGCTGTTGATTATAGCGCCCTTAGCGGCATGAACAATCTTATATCAAATAAGACGTTTCTAATATATTGACATCCAGTTCATTAGCCCAGTCAAATTAGATTTTCGCCTAGAATAAATTAGCAAAAAGCGGGAAATGATTTTATTGCAGTTTGGGCATCATAGTAATCTAAGTTTGCGACGGTTTCTGAAGTGAGCTAAATTTTTTAACGGCCAAAAATTAATTTTGCCGCTAATTTAATTTTTTGGCGTATAACATTCAAACGATGCATTTTATAGAAAAAAATGCTCTATCCGAACTTGATGAGAATTGACTTTGACGTCGAATAATATATTTAAACTTTAAATTCGGTTCAGCGGTTTGGTCAGAATGGGATGTCGAAAATAGGCTATTTTTTACACTTTTCCAGAAAATTATACTCCAATTTAAACGCCGGTAGCTCAAAATCGGTTATTCCAAATAAAAAATGATATTGAATAAAACTTGTGGGAAATCAAATTTCACGTTCGGAACATACCCACTTTCAAAATTTGCTCCATCCTTCATTCTAGGCTCGGCTCTTTTTTGATCTAATTTTGACTGGGCTACATCTCATGTGAATTGATTTCTTCGACCCGATCAGGAATCAACCTATTTTGTCTCATATTGCAGAATTTTAAATCTGATTGACCTAATTAGTACATTACGTCTCCGTGGCAGAGTGCGCATCACACTCGGCTTGCACCACGGGGAGGTTCCGGGTTCGATTCCCGGACGGGTCAAAAATTTGAAAAAGGTTTTTTCGAATTTTCTACTTGGTCTGGCTGTGTTTGGGGGTAACTAAGCCTCCTGAGGACAATTGAGTAGCTATGGTAATAGCGCCAAGTGGTAGCATTATAAGGAAATTGTTAAAAGTGCAGCTCAGGCTTAGTGATATTGGAGTGAATGTTGAAAATACCTTGTAATGCTATGATGCCCACAAANTTTTTTGATTTTCAGGTATAGGAACTCTAGTTATGCCTATCTATCTTCTAGTATAATGCCTATCTTACCGGTATAAGATAATGGAAGTTTTGTGTCTTATTTATTTTTTGATTTTCAGGTATAGGAACTCTAGTTGTCCCTATCTATCTTCTAGTATAATGCCTATCTTACCGGTATGAGATAATGAGAAGTTTTGTGACTTATTTATTTTTTGATTTTCAGGTATAGGAACTCTCGTTCCTGGTACTGACAGTAATCTAGTTCGACAAAATTCAGAAATGGATCTTCAAGATGCTCTAAAAGAACAAGAAACAGAATTGGAAAAATTAAATCCAGATCGATTGAACGATAGATTTGAAGCAATGTTAAATGATATGAATTTGAGTGACGAGAAGAAAGAACCATTGAGACTTCAACCTTTAGCAAATAAAAAGAAAATGCTTTTAATGCATTACAAGGGTACCTTTCTATCCAATGAGAATAAAAATAAATTTGATAAGCCTTTAGAATATATTCAATACTTGGGTCAACCTGAGTTGAGTGTGAATAAAATGTATAATTGTATAGAATCATTAAGGATAGCATTAACTAATAATCCGTTGAGTTGGGTAAATGAATTTGGAACGAATGGGTTAAAATCATTATTATCAATATTAAATGAATGCTATAGGTGAGTAATTAATAGTAAATGAGGTTAATTAATAAGTGACGAATGGGTTAAAATCATTATTATCAATATTAAATGAATGCTATAGGTGAGTAATTAATAGTAAATGAGGTTAATTAATAAGTGACGAATGGGTTAAAATCAATATTATCAATATTAAACGAATGCTATAGGTGAGTAATTAATAGTATAATAAGAAGCCCTAGGCACCCTTTTCAGAGCATGGGTCTCCCATACGGGGTATTTGTTGATTATAACAAATAATATATATATATATATATAAGAAATATTGAAAAGACAAAAATAATATGATAAACTTATCCTCGCGAGATTTGTCGTGCCTCGGAGCGCTAAATTCCACAAAAGGCCGGTTTCCAGGATTTGAGTACTCATAAACACCCAAAGCTGAAAATAATGCATTTATGTTTATTATAATCTGGTCTTTCTTTTATAATGTTAATTTAGCATCTGTATTAGCTGCGTAGGCCAATGGAGCGCCCCTGTTCGCATTTTGAATATTTCCTGACATACACATACCCATATACATACTTATACACACACATACACATTATCTCTTTCTCTCCTCTCTGCTCCTCCATTTTTCTTCTTTCTAGTTTCCTTTTTTTCCCCCCTTTTTCTTTCCTCTTTCCCTATACTGTCCTTTAACTTCCCACCGCCTCTTCAACTGCCTTTAGCTATACTTTTCTATCTAATGCCTTAGAATACCAGTTCCAGCCCATTTTAATAGTAATTTCGTCTTCCCATCGTTTTTTTTTTTTGTCGACCTTTATTTCTTTTGAATTTGGGTTACCATTGTGTCACTATTTTGGCCAATCTATTGTCCTCCATTCTCATTACATGGCCCGCCCATTTCAGTTTCAGTGTCAAATAAATCTTTTCTATATCTTCTACTGGAGCTCTTTTTTAAATTGTGGTGTTCCTTATTTTATGTTGTTGTTGTTAACGTTCTCAACGCTCTCACTGTGTCTCCAGGCCAAGAAAGGCGGCCTCTCCAACAGGATCTGTCCATAATGCTGACGGCTCTAGATTAGTTGGGTTTGATGGATATTTGCTGGCTGCTCATGATTTGAATCATGAGCAGTCAGCATTCATAGACGACAACGATCAGATACTTCAGGGTTTAGCAAGGATTTATATACTAACTCTTTGAGGAAGTATCTGGAGCAGCAAGGCTGGATCCAACGAAGGAAAAACACAGTGAGTTGTCATCGGAACGGTGTTGATGGTCTTTGGCCGTGCCCGATACGAAGAACCAACCATCTTGGGGGCCAATATGGATGGCCAAGATGGTTCCTTATTTCATCAACTTATTTGACTCTTAATAAACTGCGTTGCATTGTTGTTTGAGTTGACATCAGTTTAATAGTAAACGAGGTTAATTAATATGTGACGAATGGGTTAAAGTGATTATATAAATCAGAAATCTGTCTGTACCTATGTATGTGATAGAGGTTTGTGTGTTCCGATACCACAGCCCAAACGGTAGCAGATAACTAAAAATTGATAGGAATTGACCCTCGCAAAAACATGATGTAGGATCCCTTTTACCAGTTACTATCAAATTTCCAATTTATTGCCAAAATTCGACAAGTCGCGCTCCGATATGTTAAATTTTGTCGCGACAACATGTAAACTACTCAAAAAAGCTAGAAAGTTTTAGCTGTCATTTAATCCTTAATTTAGATTGTTTGCAAAATTATGAACACTCATTCCGGAGTTAAAAGCTCCAATCCGTTATTGCGCAAAAAAAAATATTATAAAATAATAATCAACCAGAACGGCCATGCCTCTAAGGCCTGGCGAAATACATATATCAACGAGAAATCTTAAAAATGTACTTTAACTGTGTTAATAACAAAGCGCAAGTTAGTGTTGTCATTCTTTCCTTCCAGAGTATCACAACTGTTGGGAAGCGATACAAATTCAATTTCTGCTTATTTCTAAAATTTAATAGAAGCGGACCCTTTTCAAGATTCCCTATTAAACAGGGGATAAAAATTTGTTTTCGAATTTTCAAACTCGAATCATATTTGAAAGCAGAAAAAAAATTTGTCTGAATTTTGACTTTTGTCCAAAAAAAAAGGCTTTTGAATTTCGATGTCTTTACCAAGTTTTTCAATTCTTGGTGAGGAAATGTGTGGAAAACTTATCTGTTGATCTAATAGATTTGTTTTTATTTTTGGATTTTAGAAAAGTCAGTCGTTACGCTCGGATTCAATACGAATGTGTCCGATGTATAAAAGCTATTATGAACAATACAGTCGGAGGAAACGTGTGGGAAACTTATCTGTTGATCTAATAGATTTGATTTTATTTTTGAATTTTAGAAACGACAGTCGTTATGATCGGGTTCAATACGAATGTGTCCGATGTATAAAAGCTATTATGAACAATACAGTCGGACTTAAACAAATGTTTGGACAAAAAGAAGCTTTGACTATTGTAGCAAGAAGTTTAGATCCAAATAAACCAGCTGTTATGCTAGAAGCAGTCAAAGTTTTAGCAGCGGTATGTCTTATCCCACCTGATGGACACGATAAAGTTATTAAAGCAATTACTATGAGCGGAGAACTTAAAGGTAAGCATTCATGTCAATAGAGAGATTTCGCAAATCTGTTATGGGGTCCGAATAATCAATACGAAAACGATAAGTTTATGGGTTTCGATATATAAGTTTCGAACGATAAGTTTGCAACACCACGATATACGAAAACTTAAGCGCCTCTAGCGGATAATTAAAGAAAACTTTTTCTCATATCAAATCAAACAAGAACAACACAATCGTGTTTGTAGTCATATCACTCTTATCTCTTATCCCATAATATTCAAAAAGCAAGTGGTATGTATGAAATAATCAAAGAACTTGAGATTTGAAGTTCAATAAATTCTAGTGTTGTAATACAATATACAATTAAAAGATACTAAAACATTTAACTATCGATAGTCCGAATCAATAGACATTTTCCAATATACTGATAGACAACAGAAAAGCAAATACTAATTACACAAATGAAACACCAAATACTCGGATGGAAAAGAATTACAAATTGCCAGAAAAAAAAAATTTGTGTATCAACTACTAAAAATTTTTTATAGAGTTACGGAGCGCTTTCGTCTATTACGACATTCTCAACATAACTTCGTCTATTACGACATCAGTTATGTTGAGAATGTCGTAATAGACGAAAGCGCTCCGTAACTCTATAAAAAATTTTTAGTAGTTGATACACAAATTATTTTTGAAATATTATTTCATTATGACTACTAACTTCCTTATTCAATTAAATAAAGAAAAAAAAGAGTTTAATATCATAAGTGAATTATATATATATTGAAACTACGCGGAATTTTCTCAACTAGTTTCCTTTTCGTTTACCAAAAAAGCAGCCCGATAATCTACTCGAATTATGGGGACTCCCAAAACGAAAACCCAGATCCGATAATTTTTGTCATGCGCAGAGACGAAAACTCGACACAACATCGTTTTCGGGATGGTTTTCGTATTCCTATAAATTTGCAAAATCTCTCTATTGTCAAGAGACTACACGAAACAATTAACTTGATGCTATCACACAACCGTCAAGTTAACTGCTCGTCTAATATTCTGTATGCATATGACGGTGTGGATCTTTGATGATGGGTGGTCGGTGTCCTGGCCTCGCCGAAAGTTCATGTTGTTGTAGTAGCAGCAGGTTCAACTTGATCTTCCTATGTTGACTCATCACTCTCCATGGTTAGTTTCAGGAAGCTCGCCACCTGAATGGGGTTGAGCCACAGGTCTTTGGGTGTTAGTTGTGTGGGGTTGACTGGACAGGTGAAGCGTGTCGTGTGGGCTTCCTCCACATTCTGGGCATTTGTTGTCGATTGTAGGATCAATGCGGTTCATGTATGCGTTAAGGTGTTTAGACCAACCCGAGCGAAGTTGAGCTAGAACTGTCCTAGTGCAACGGGGAAGTTTCCGCTCATC
>CM022882.1:520108-538534 GCA_012654025.1 Pachypsylla venusta | reverse complement strand
ATAGTACTATCAAAAGTGACGTAGTATTCGTTTTTCATTCATCACTAGCCGCAATGGACCTTCACAAAGTTAACGAGACTTCAATCAAATATCGAAGTGTTAATGATGAATGAAAACGAATAGTACTATCAAAAGTGACGTAGTATTCGTTTTTCATTCATCACTAGCCGCAATGGACCTTCACAAAGTTAACGAGACTTCAATCAAATATCGAAGTGTTAATGATGAATGAAAACGAATAGTACTATCAAAAGTGACGTAGTATTCGTTTTTCATTCATCACTAGCCGCAATGAACCTTCACAAAGTTAACAAGTCTTCAATTATGTATTTGAAGTCTATATAATTTGTAAATTGCATTGGGGAAAAAACGTATGGTGAGCAATGTAAACATTAAAAAAAGATGACGTTAAAACAGGTCATTCGCGCCGGACACTAAAGTCTATTTTAATACCCATTCCAATATCTAAAGTGCTTTGAACGTCAAACATTCAATAAATACAAAATGTAAAGGTACAAAATTTATAATAGGTAGATATTCACAATGAAAAAAGATAGGAAGAAATAAAGAGAAACAAAAACACCTCCTAAATAAATAATTTAAATAATTAGACAATATCGATTCGAATTTATTGTCTAAAAAGTCTAAAAAAAATTGTCTAATTAAATAATTAGACAATTTCGAATCGATATTGTCTAATTATTTATTATTTTACGATTTTCTTTTTTAAAAATATTTATACCTCCTAAATATTTGTACGACCATCAACTGGAGAAGTAATTAAAATCAGAGTGGGTACCACCACATTGTGAATCCTGTGACGACAGTAAAACACATATTGTTTCAATGCAACCGTCCGAAGAATGCACAAGATTAGAGAAGACACTGAGCCATTGTCTAAACAGATAGATTATGATTCGGAGATCAGACCTTGTGAAAATTTCTTTAAAAAAATCAGAAAAGTAATTTAAATATATTCGTGTTTTTATATTGGAAATGTACTTTTTTGTTCAAATTTCACATCTGGTAGCCACTCAAGGTACATGTAGGTAATACAAAAATTAATTGAAAACTTTTTTCGTTCGCTGTGATTGGACTCTTAGGCTAAGTTCAGATGATCGTGCGGTACCGCGCGGGAGGAGCATTCACATGACAACGTATGTACGCGCGGCAGTCTGGCATTGAAATATCTTCTTGGCTACTTTATTTCGCCTCAAACCGCGAGAATCAACTGAACCAGCCTTTTCTTCTGTCGGCATAAAAACGTTCATAATGAAAACACTGCAATTTATATGTACTCGTATGTGCCAAACGGAAAAAAAAGTGTCCGAGAGGGAAAAATATCCTGTGCTCGTGGGAATAAATTGGGAATAAACGAATTGTATTTTGTGTTAACTTTAAGACACGTTGTCACAATGATAGAGATGAACAATTTTCAATTGACAATAATCCGTTACTATTTTGACCCGAATTGCCGATCCTCGGCATGAACCCCCCCCCCCTTTTCTTTATCAACTGCATTACTTGGGTCGGTTGTGTTGAATGAAGTACTATTATTGCTATGTGAAACCACCGCGTCAAAGAAATAAATTGCCAACGATCATACCACAAAATCATTTTATCTAGTGTAAATTTAAGTTGCCCCTTCCGTGCTGCATACTCTCAAGAATTTCTAGGGAGGGCAGCTGCCCCCCCCTTCCTACGCCCATGTGTCCGTGCCCAAGGGCACGGGTAGCCCCGGTACGAAGAACCAACCATCTTGGGGGCCTTCACCGGCACCCCAAAGGCAAGACCTTTCTATGCGCTTTTTGTCTAATGTTTTAGTTTAAACTAATGATTTAAATTACACAAAAGCTATCTTACCACAGGCGTAATTTCTTCCAATCCATTTATGACTTACTAACTTTCCATGAGGAAAAGTAAATCATACTTGAAATTGTAAGGGTGTCACTTGAGGGTGACATCCTCACGGACCGAGTCTACCTGAGGTTATTGTGTAAAATAACACAGAAAACAACTCTGTAATATAGTTACATTTGTAACTAATTTCCCTGTGTTACTGACGTAATTATATTATAGTGATTGTCATTGTTCTGGGGCCCCATGTCAATTATTGGCCGATAAGAACAGGTGTAAGATGACAATTATAAATTTTAGCAGTTGACTACAACTTATCTGAAGCTGCTGTCTCATACATCTGGCTACCATTGGACACGATGATGCCACTATTGAATTAATGAATAAGCTTTACAATTTTTTCCTCACTTTGAGTTTATTGATTAAGAGAAGTCTAATTTTAACACCACGATTTTGTTTTTTTGTCATTTTGTACCACAATAACTCTCGAACGCCTTGTTCGATTTTAATGAAACTTGATGGACATTAATTACGTTTATAGTATTAGTTGATTGGGTAACATCGGCCCAAATGGCAGCCTTTCAACGGCATATTTTTCCCGTGTTTTTTTTTTTTTGTTAACATGCGAAATATGTGCGCACACAGCCTGATGAATAATTATTACGAGCTATACTCGTCGAATTTGAACTTTTGGTTAATATCTTGCCTAAAAGGAGATCGGTAAGTTCTAGAGACTTAAAATTTGATATGTATGTCAAATACATACATAACACACGACCCAACTGTCGTGTGATATTCACACCAGATTTTTTTTTTTTTTTCAAAACCTAAAAAGCATCAATGAGTCCTCTCAATTATGAATAAAAGAATCACTAAAAATAAAATATAGAAAATAAACTAAAAGATATCTTCTTCTTAGAAGAGAAAATAAACTAAAAGATATAAATCACATAAACAAAAAATAAAATATAAAGAAGACACTTTTCGAATTTCTCTAGGGCTTCTCATCAGACATAGTTCCTACCTGCAAACAGTGAAATAAAAAATGCTTAAGTTTATACGACCAAGTCAATGTAGTTTATTTATAACAAGGAGTCACTTTTTGAAATATTAGCCCCAAACCATGTGCAAGAATTAACGTCGTATCACATTATGTGTCATGATTCCAACATTTTGAAATCACGTATATTTGTTTTGTATTTATACCATAGCAACAAGATATTTATCTGTAATAAATATATATTTTTATTTAATTTGGCTTAACGTCTCTTTAACATCTATTGGTTAAATATAATTTTAATATTTTCTCTTTTTCCAATACGATTTATGATCGAAAGGTAATTAATTTAGTTGTTTTTTTCCACTTGTATATTTTCGATAATAAATGAGGACTTGGGCGTACTCAGACGCCTCAGAAATATTTTTTTTAAAATTTAAGATTAATGAAATAGTTTAAAACCTATCAGACTATTTAGGCAAATACTGTTTGTTCACTCTTGTGTTATCAAAACAATCAAATAGCAAATTGAATCAAATATATTTGCCAAATACACTGTTTGGTACTGTTTGAAGTAAAAAAATGACAAAATTTTGCATCATGACAAATAGCATGATACCACCTTTAGAGTACGGTTGAATCCCTATGAACCAAATGTTGGCGGCTTTTGATTGATTCACAATAGATAAAATATGTTCCAAATTCATCTGCGCATAACATGAGCCGAATCATTATGGTCTACTAATTAAAAATCATTTTTTCAAAATTGCCTCGAACCATATTTACCAATCAGTAGGGTTAAAACCATATACACCAAATATTGGGGGCTTTTGACTAGTTCATAAGAGATAAGATATCATATTTCACCGTTCCAAATTCATTCTTTTGAGCCACGTGACCGGTTCTTATGACGTCATACGCGTTGTTCACATCTAAATATATGCATCTTATATTTACTTTTAAGTCTTCCTTATGTAAATACGATTAAGTAAACATAAAAAAAAACGTGGTACTCATGACGTCATCATTTTCTGCGCAAGAACATGCCTTCTCTACTTACTATCAGGATTCACAATGATCTGGTAATTTTTCAAAAAGTGCCTTCTCATAATAAATAGGACATATTGTTTACGATTAATGTAACCTAAACAAATAACTATACAGCGCATAGATTAGTGTTTAGTTTAGCATGAACTGTCTATTTCGCGATAATATTTTAATAACTAGAATAATATTTTAATAACTAGGATCTCACCTTCGTAGCATATATTATTCTGAATACTATCTCGATTGCGTTGATTCTGATGGAAATAACGAATCATAAGATGGCGGCAGATCTTTATCTTCCGTTGACGACACAACTTGTGGAACACTTATTGATTCTTCTTGAGTAGGAACAGCTATTAGTTCGGTTGCATTTCGTGATGGTTTTGGTTGACATAAGTAACCACAATAATGGAATGTCCAAAAGAATAGTATTAAAACAAACATCATTGTAAAAACGCCAGCCACAGCTCCCATTAGTACTTTGGTACCGAGACCAGTTGTTAGTCCTTTATGATCTAAGGAAATAAAGAGAGGAAAACATATCAGCATTTAAAGCAGGGCTGCGAAGCCGTCGATAAAAACTCTGGCTCCGACTCACGGAGTTCGGTAACAAAAACCTGCGCCCGGCTTCAGCTCCAGCAACTTACATAATATATTTAATATTAGTCGCATTTTATTTCGTTAAAAATTTTGGAAGCAAGATTGTGAAAACAGCTAAAAGCCTTGTTCACATGATGTGCTGCAAAGATAATACCAGGGGTTCATAAAAAAATCAAATGATTCATTTCACACATACACATACCTAGGTAACCTTTTTTAAAAAAAATTGGCTGAGATGTTTTCATTTTTTATAGGTAGATCGGAGCTGGAAGGATCCAAAATTTTGGTAAATTTAGCTCCAGCTCCTCTTTATAAGAAAAAAGGCCTACGGCTCTTTTATACAAAAGCACATGGCTTCGGCTCCGCACCCTGATTTGAGAAGTTTACGATACTAGTTTTTAATTGACCGAGATTTTGTTCATTTTTTATAGGTAGATCGGAGACGGAAAGGAGCCGAAATTTTGGTAAATTTAGCTCCGCTCCGACTCATCTTTATAAGAAAAAAAGGGCTCCAGCTACTTTATACAAAATCACATGGCTCCAACTCCACAGCCCTGATTTGAAGAGTAATAGAAAAGTTTACGATACTAGCCACCGAGGAGAGCAAGCCAGGTTCATCAGGTGACGGTCCTAAGCCCGTGTAAATACAGAAGGTTTGGTGTTAGGAAGGGCATCCAGCATTAAAAAAAAACTCTGCTTCAAACCAATGATGATAGCTCATCATTGGAATGACCAATAGATGTTAAAAAGACGTTAAGCCAAATTAAAAAAAAAAAAGTTTTAATACCAGGATTTTTTCTTCAAACATCTACTTTTTCTGTCTGTTTGTTCAAGATAAAATTCCCGAAAGTCTTCCCATTTGGATGAAACTTTGTAAGGACATTCATTGTGTTCGTGGAATTAGCTGATTAGGGCTACCACTGTCTTCATGGTGGTGAATTATTTATATTGTAATGTAGAAATTATTTAATGTAGTCACCGAGGGAAGCAAACCAGTTTCATCAGGTGACGGTCCCAAGTCCGCGTAAATACAGAAGATTTGGTGTTAGGAAGGACATCTAGCCTCTGCTTCAAACCAATGATGAGAGATTATCAGCAAAATGCGATTTTCTACGCGTTTCTATGGATACTAGGAGAAGCAAGGGGGGGTTGCCGTGCCAGGAAAGGTTTACAGCTAGAGTGTTGGCTAACAAACGAATTTAGTATGGTAGAATTAAGGAAAACAACGCCGACCTCAAATAGAATGGAATAGGGTGAAGTTAAAGAAAAAGAAGAGAAGTTTACAAAACTTTAGAATGGAACCCTATATATGTGAGTAACCTAAAATTTACTCAATCACTAGTGGTAGGTGCTAAAGGCACAAGTACTTTTTTTCCTGACTTTTGTAAAATCCTAATATATAAATCAGAAATTTGTGTGTATGTAACTATGTATGAGGGATTGTCTGTTACAATACCACAGCTCAAACGGTAGCAGATAGCGAAAAAATGATGGGAATGGACCCTCCCAAAAATCATGATCTACGACCTTAGGAAAATTATCAAGACTAAAATATGTCAAGCCGTTTTCGAGTTACGCCCAAATTTACAATTTATTCACCCAAATCGGGCAGTCACGGTCCGATATCTTAAAATTTGTCGCGACAACATATCAAAAAAATATCAGAAGTTCTATACCTATCTTAAGACACCATATCTATGCCCAGGCCCGTATCCAGAACAGGGTTTTAAGGGTTCAACTCCCCCCCCCTGAAATTTTTGGAAAGGTCTGATTATTCCTATAATCCCTTTTGCATGACCCCCGCCCCCGAAATATAATCTTTAGATGCCCCCCCCCCCGAAATAAAGTCCTGCATACGGGCCGGTCTATGGCATTCAATAATCATTTTCATAACGACCTACCAAAGTTATCATAGTTTGTGTTAACATTCGACTTACCTTTAGAGTCCAAATCACACGAGACTTCGTCCGTACATTCAGCAAAAGGACAGTTGACTATTCCATCATTGAAATAATCATTCCAAATGCACATTGGACCGCCGCACATCTTGTAAAAACCAAGATTATATTTGCACGCTGGAAACAAAAGAACATATTTTTTTAGAGTAGGTAAATATTTTGGTGAGTGGGGCTTTCCCAATGTTTTTTTTTTTTTTTTTGAGTTAGTGATGGTTTCTTAGGTAAAATAACCTGAAAAACACGAATTGGCTGTCAAAAAAAACATAAATCTTAACCATGAATATATATTTTTAACATTTACCTTGATTTGTCAACTCAGATAGAACAATGTATAAATACCTATCCACAAAGCAGCCTAAGACACGTGTTTCGTTCTTGTAAAACTCATCAGTTAAGCATAGCTAGGAATTGAACCCGGGACCCTTGGATTTGAGAGGCAGAGACTTAACCATCAAGCCACCAGTGCTTGGTGAAGAGGTACGGATACATTGTAACTCTTAAATAATCCCTACCCAATGGGCGGTTATTTCACCGAACTCAGTGAGTGTTTGAAATGTCCACAAGATCGCAGCATATTATCGTCTACGTATCTAATTTTATGAATCCAGCTTATATATCGTCTGGTTTGTCATATTAGGACATTCGCTTCCTTCTAAGGGTAGGAAATGCCTCTAAAAGGTCGTCTTAAAAATAACGCTATCTGATTGTTTGTTTATCGTACACGTCATCCATATGTAAACAAAGATTTTGAAATTTTTTGATGCACCATTTCTGGCTTGTACTGTGAATCACGTAGTTATAATTTTAATTTAAAATGTTGAACATATAATCAGATGATGATTTCGGAAAGGCAGACATCAGAAATTTGCCAGTTGTAAAGACCTTTAAGTCTGCAAAATGTATTTCAAATCAACGAAAAAATGGATCATAAAAGGGTAAGAAAAGCTCTACGGGTAGGAAAAGTGCCATGTTCAATCGGTTGGTTATGGTGGGATCCAGGTTCGACTCCCTCAAAGTAACTTTTATTGCCAAAAGTGTCGATTTCTCAAGAAATTTAAATGAAACGGTACAAATATTTTTTGTTCAAATAACCTAAAGTAGAAATGAAATAAGGAAAAACATTCTTTTTCATTTTTTCAAAAAATTAATTAGTAAAATGGTAGTATTTTACGAATCCCCTCAGAAAAAACTGACCAAGTGTAAAGACGGTATTACTTTAAGAGAGTTGAGACAGAAGAAAGTGCAATAATAAATTTAAGTGCGGGATATACAGCAGCAACAATAAACTTGGCCCCAAATAGATATCACTTTTTTCATAGGCAGATTTTTTTAGTTGAGAGAATGGAACTTGGCCTTTTTTCCATGATAATTTTTTGTGAGATATCAATACTTTTTGTAAAGATTCTAGCTCCGCCCCTGATTTTTTTTGTTGTTGAAAAAAATGAAAAACGATGCTGCACTTTATAAGACGTGAAAGGGTTAATTTAAGACGAATAGAAACTAATAATAAAAAAATTCAATATTAATTATTTTTTAAAATAATTAATTTCAGACCAAGTTGTGAAAATATAAACAACTTAATATATTGAGTCCGAGCCGCCCTGCTCCTACTTACGTTGATACGCAGTGAAAGCAATTGTTAATCCTAATGTCTCATCTATTTTGTTTGAACCAATATGTATTTTTACATCCATAGATCCACTTCGTTCTACATATGAATTTTGACCAATAGAAATGCCTTCAAAATTTAAATTTCTACTACTGCTTTCTAATGCATGTGCCCGCTCCTGCTCCTACTTACGTTGATACGCAGTGAAAGCAATTGTTAATCCTAATGTCTCATCTATTTTGTTTGAACCAATATGTATTTTTACATCCATAGATCCACTTTGTTCTACAGAATTTTGACCAATAGAAATGCCTTCAAAATTTAAATTTCTACTACTGCTGACTAATGCATGTGCATTTTCTTCCTTTAAGTCAACTGAACCACAAAATTTTTCACTCCAATTGTTCTGATTAAAATTAATATTGAGATCACGGAACACATTTTTATCTGATGGTGAGAACTGTTAACATAATCAATTAAAATTAATATCCATTTGTTCGCCGTACGCCGTGATAAGCACTTTTGCCACTTAGCGTTGACCGATTTGGATGAAATTTGGTATATAAGACCCATCTGGGCTCTAATTGTGCCCTGAAATGTTTGGTTGCAATTGAATACACCCTTGGCGATTTTTGCCGCTATTTAGCGGATTTCAGTATTGCTGTCTAAAAGGAGAATGGTAAGAGCCAGACTTCAAATTTAGTAGGTATGTCAAAATACGCCCCATATTTGGAACCGTCACGAGACCCCCCTTCCTCGATTTTTTGGGGGGTATTTTTTTTGCCAGAAAAATAATAAAGAGATTTATTCAAGCTAACTACTTCATTAATTCGCGGCAGCATATTTCCTTTGGAATACAAGTAGCTTTGGAATCGGTCATTAAAAAAAAATACCCCGCCCCCTCAAAATTAGATATCTTACGTTTTTCATTTAGAAATTTAGAATTTCTTTGTGGTAAGGCCAGAATATTTTCACAATTATTGTGAGTATCACGCCACTTCTAAGAGAGCCTCATGTACTATTCTAAATCTTCTACCAAATCATTTTACCCTGATAATAGGCCCCCAAGATGGTTGGTTCTTCGTACCGGGGGTACCCGTGCCCTCGGGCACGGCCAAAGACAATCAACACCGTTCCTACAACAACTCACTGTGTATTTCCTCCGTTGGGCCCAGCCGTGCTGCTCCAGATACTTCCTCAAAGAGTTTGTATATAGATCCTTGCTAAACTCTGAAGTATCTGATCGTTGTCGTCTATGTATGCTGGCTGCTCATGATTTACGTCATGAGCAGCCAGCAACTATCCATCAAACCCAACTAATCTAGAGCCGTCAGCATTATGGACAGATCCAGTTGGAGAGGCCACCTTTCTTGGCCTGGAGACACAGTGAGAGTCGTTGAGAACGTTAACAATAATAAATAACCCTGATAATACCGCCACCCGCCACTGGTTCCTCCTCACAACAAAGTCGCTACTCAATTGTTCCCACAAGTCTGAGTGCACCTCGAAATTACAATCACTTCTTAAGTCGAAATTTTGACGACCCCGAAGGGAATTGAACACGGGACCTCCCGTAAGTCCAACTTCAAATTTCCAAGATCCATGTGTTTAAGGGAAAGTGTACACCCATTGGTCTCACCTGAACATAGTCTATACAGGTATTATTATGACCTTCAGTCTTATTTATTCTCAATTGCATATACTGAATGACGGCTACAACGCCAGCACTTGATTCTACAGAAAATGTACAATCCCATGAATACTTCCCAGTTAATGTCGGATAATTAAATTCTTGTTTCACAATAATACCAGATTTGTTTTCATAACCTAATTTGAGTACTCGTCTATGTAATAAAAGAGAACACACTTTGTCACTTTCGAGCAAATCTGAAACAAAACAAGAGGCAAAAGTTATCATAAGTAGTTCTCATAACTGTAGACCTCACTAACTTAAAAAAAAAGCCCAGGTAGGCCCAATAAGACCAAAAACCAATTCTATGAACATAATAAATGTTTAAACCAAGTTTTATCAATATCTGATATAGCGTTCGCGAGATATCGAGGTACAGAAAGAAAAAAAGTGACAAATAAAATTAAATTCGCGGTATTAAGGCGATTCATCTTTTATACCTAAGTTAAATTGCCACAGTGACGATGGCATCCCTGAAGTAAACTAAAAATAAGGAAGTTTGGTTCAAGACAGATACTATTGATTTTTTTTTGGAGCAAGTTACAAACTTAAAATGTGGTTTAATATAAAAGTCTTTTTAAACGTTTCAATTTATTTTGAAAAAAAAACCTTTTTCTTCCGTATTTATTGAACTATTTGAATATATTGAACTGAAGCAAACATTTTTTGTTTGTTTGGAATCCGCAGTTGTACCAACATGAAAAAAGTAGCAAAAGTTACTAGATTTGAATATCCAGAGCAAGTTTGTTTATTTTATCAATATAAGCGTTAAGATAAACGCCCCCTCCCCCCAGAGAGGTTAGGAAACGTTTTAAAATAATAATAATAATATAATTAAATTGAAGGTTATTCTACTTGCTCGATCTAGTATACATAAAAAATATTTATCGAATCATGGGTTATCCACTAGATTCTAAGAATTAATAGACAGTGCCTGGGGTAACATAAATGAACTTAACATATTAAAGTTCAGTGAACAATAGAGGTATTTTCATTAAAAATAGAATCTAAATTAGTAGTAAAGTGTTCTAATGTAGGAAACACATATGTAAATTGGACATTCCAACATGTAATTAATTAAAAAATAGATAAGAAGATGGTGTAATCTATGTACTTACATTCTTGATAGTGATTTAAGTATACAAATTTAAATACTGAACATATTACTGTAGAAATAAATAGAATATTTATTGAACGCATTTTATTGAATTTAATTCATTATTCATTTAAACATAACAGTTAAATTCATATTTATAAATAAAATAAAAAAATATAAATATATAAAATAATTGGAAATCTTAAACTTTTCAGTATCTTCTTCTATCTTCAATAAGTTTATCAGGAAGAAAATCCTTTTGTTTTTTGTTTACATTTTCTTTTACAGGGTTGTCAAGTTTTTTTCATGACCAAGTGCTGATCAATTCATAATTTGTGTGAACGAATTCTAAATTTTATGCTGACTTTAAATTAAATATCATTAAATTGATGAATGATTTTTTTCCAGTCTGTCTCGGAAGTCCTGTCCAACCGCTTAGTTTCCGAACTGTTGTGAATTGAATTCCGTGGCGATGGAGGCACCTCCGAAAGGGGTCTCGTAAAAAGATAAAAGTGAATGATTTTTTTTGCCAGGTATTGCATATTTCTCAGGACCATCTAACTCTGTTAGATCCACAGGACAAAGTTTTTTTTAAGGGGGTCCTTTAGGCCACGTACCTTTATATACCTTTAATATCCTTCTGTCCTCACGATGATCGGTTCTACGCACCAGGACGACCTGGAACATCTACGATCACAGTTCCAGCCAAGGGCCATCAAAATCTTTTCGGTAAACTCATATCTATCTGTTTCTAGCATTTGATTATGCATCTATAAATGGGAAGAACGGTTGCTTTCTTGAGAAAAACCTTTATTACTACTATTACTTATTATCCCTCAGAAACATCTGCGGAACCCTGGTTAACCCAAAGTAAAGTACTCTGGGGGGCTTTTCTGAATATGTATAGCAAAAATTTAAGGGCCATAGTCTTAAACTTGGCTATAACGAGGGTGAAATCCCCTCCTCCCTTTTTTAATATGTATATAGGTAAATAGTCGAAGATCTGTGTTGATTTTGCGTGTTTCTGTCAATTATTTGTTTAAAAAAAGAAAAGAAAATCTTTAAACAAATTTCATGACAATAAACTTTTGCCAAACCCCTTGCTCTCCTCCCATGTAGATGGGAGGAGAGTGGGAGCACTTTTCTGAAGCAGTAACGATAATATGTAGTTAATTATTATTTTTTCTTTCTTTGTACCGTGTAGAGACATGCTTAATTGCTTAATGTCGAAAAGCACATTAAAAATATAAAACAAATCCTCTACCGACGCTTCATATGATGATCCAACCGTAGAAGCTAATCCAAATAACAGTTTTAGAACTTCTGAACTAAACCCAAAGGTACTTTACAGTTATAGTATATTTTGTGTTCGAGGTACTTACCTTTGTTCAAAATCTGTTAAGGTACTTAACAGTATATTTTGTGTTCGAAGTACTTACATTTGTTCAAAATATGTTAAGATACTTAACAGTAGTATATTTTGTGTTCGAGGTACTTTTATTTGTTCAAAGTATGTTAAGGTACTTAACAGTATATTTTGTGTTCAAGGTACTTATATTTGTATAAAATATAATTATTAAGGTACTTAACAGTGTATTTTGTGTTCAAGGTACTTACCTTTGTTCAGAATAAGAAATGGAAAAGTAAATAAAGGAAACTATAGCTCACGCGTCAATGTACTAAAAAGAAAAATCTGTCTTAAAAAAAATATAAAATAAAACATTGAAAATTCATCTCGGGAGTGACTGTTAATTTTAAAAAACAAGTCTTAAATATATAAACAGGAAAATACGGCTCCCGTTTGAATGTTAAGGTTCTGATACCGGGGAGGAGTATCTGGTAACCATTTGAATTATTTTCACCAATTTTAACCCAATTAGAGAGATTAGAAAACGTTTTTTACGGTCATGCCTCTATTGTGTATGTACAACCGTCTAACATGGACCAATGAAGACCAATAAAGGAGTAAGTTTAATTTTTTTTTGAAATTTTAAAGAAAGTGGTTGCATGACACTCCTCCCCCGTTCCAGACCCATGTTATCAAAAAAAATGCTGATTTTGGATAAAAAAATATAAACAAATTGAAGTATTTTAATTATTTTTCTTGATCTTGTGCTTGTAAATTTCGTTTGACGTCTGCCACTCTGTTTTTCTTGAGTTCAGTATAGGTAGCTACTTTGAAGGAAATTTTATATTAAATAATTATCTTTAGCTGCCTCAAAAATGTAATTCGTTTAACGAAAATGTAAATTTACAATATCCATTTCACTGCGTAAACCAATAATAAAAGTTTAATCATTCAGACTACAAAAAAATATAGAAGAATATTCTTGTCTCCTTTACTAGAAATTAAACATGTTGAATTTTTTCAATTTAGACAAATTCATAATTATTTCAATGCTACAAATTCAACAAACTAATTATGCTTTATAAAAAATGATTTCTTACTTTAAAAAACAAATTCAAACTAAACTCAATAAAAGTGAATCGAAAAATACATTATCTCAAAATGGTTCCGTTTCGAGTTTAAATTTAAATCAATTTACAGAAGAATCTATTAGAAAGGGTCCATTAAGTGACTTTCTTTATAAAGATAAATGTAAGTGCAATTGAATGGGTGTCAGAACACTGCGATGTTATTGATTTTCGAACTTGAAAAGGTTCCGGCTCCTTCTTTGTCAAGTTTCTAGTAGAAAATATAATTGATCGAACGAAGTGAGGTACCACGATAACTCTCGAACGTATTGCCCGAATTTGATGAAACTGGGTATGAACATTTTTAAGGTACAACTTTGTCCCTATTTGCCCAAACTGGTCCCCATGATGGCCATTTTAACTGTTTTTGTACACTGTAACTCTCGGACGCCTTATCTGATTTTGATGAAACTTATTATGAAAATTTTCAAGATACTGAGCGAAATATATACAATTCACAGAACTGCTAGCTTTTTCAAAGCTGCTGAAATAATAACACCAAGGAACCTCTGTTCTCGTGATATTAGTGTCTTTATTCTTATCATTGAGCTGTACCAATATAAACCCTGTTTAACAATACTTCACTGAATTAGTGTTTATTTAAGCGAGGCAATGTTTTTTTTTCCTTTGTTTTGTGACTAAAATCCACTCTCTGAAGTTGTATAACACGTAAAAAATTATCATTTGGAAATAGATACTGAAGGGCTTCTTTCATTGCTTCAGAACATATGAAAAGACGGAGGTTAAAAAAGAAGAAAACATGTAGGTACCGTGTGGACGTTCAAATAAAGTTGCTGAATTTATTGTGAGGTGCAAATCAAAACAATAAATTAAAAATTTACTGAAAAGGCTGGGTGCCCTTACTAAAAATAATACGGTAATAACAAAATAGCTCCTGAGGGAAATAACTTTAATTTGTTTAATTAAAAAGTCTCCAAGGAGATTTTTAACGGCCTCAAAATTTGGTGTGGAATTGGTTCCCAGGTAAATCGTATAAAAGTAGGAGTATGTTAAAAAAATGTGAAGGATCTGTGATGAAGCAAATGTTTAATTAGTGTGTATGTGAGATAGATGTAATTTTTTGTCTTTGGTTCATTTTCCAGATGGCTATCCTTTAGAAAAGTCTCATTTCCAATTAAATGTCAAAGAAGGACTGAACAATGAAATAGCCAGAAAATATTTCGTGCAATATTTACAATACAAAGGATTTTACAATCTTTTCAAAATATTAAAATGTTTACAAACTATACTGAGCAACTGTGATAATAATGAATCTAATAAAGATAAATTGCGTAAGTTTTTAGAGTTCTGTCTCTGAAGGGTGTCAACGGAAGCCTATCAAAAAATGAAATTTGTATGAAGGTTCGTAGGTCCCATTTTAGGGTTTCATTGAGCACAGAAACGTTTCATCACTGTTAGTCACATATAAAGGGTTCCATACTAGTGATTCAAGATGATCTGGTGTTCACGTTAGTGTTGCAGTCATTTATAGAAAAAATTATCTCACCTACCTAATCCAATTTGAAAAAATCATTTTCAAAAAACAAAATATTGGGCCGCTGTCCCCGGGCAAGGCCCCCAAATTTTTCAAAATCGAAAATCCCTTAGCGCCAGCCATAACATATCAAAATTTTACGTTTCTAAAACAAACCGCTAAAAAGATATAAATCCCAGGGGAGCAGGGCCCCCTAAAACTTTACAGCAAATTTTCTTCATGTCCTAAACATGTATACCAAATTTCGTCAAAATCGGATAAAAAATGTGGCTTGTATCGCGTAACAAACAAACACACATACCTACATACACATATACAGTGCATTTCGGGATCTATACCGGGGTCAAAAGTGGAGTTCAGTAACGTTCACAATTAACATTTTAATATGGAACCCTTTATATGTCGTTTCGTCACTGACAATGGCGAAACGTTTGAGCGCACAATTGTACCCTACAGACAAAAATTAATCGAAATCAGTCAATGGTAATAGCCAAAAGTGTCACCTAGAATTTGCTCGGAGGACAGCGCCGGCGTTACCTTGAAACATAAGATATCAAATTTTAAGTTTTTTTTGTAGCGGTGCTAGAGACATGATTTTGGTATGAATTTTCGGACCCTTTTTGAAACTCTAGCTCCGAACAAGTGCATTTTCGTAAACATACGTTCATAGATTATTTTGAGCTCTAGAATTATTCTTAAAAAAAAAAAAAAAAAAAAAAAAAAAAAAAAAAATGCCGTTTCTTTGTGTTATTATGTCACAGAATTGTAGGATTTTTCCAATATCTATCATTATCTGCTGGTGTGGGTCGCTATTTGAATTTATCTCCACAGCTACGCATTGTCCTCACGAGGCTGAGTAGGCTCTGAAACATCCAAACCACAGTGAAAAATGAATGCCCGTGCCAGGAATTGAACCCGGGTCTCCCGAGTGCAAGATCAGTGACCACTGAACCATGAAGAATTATTTCATCAGTTAAAATATTGAAAACGCTCATTGAACCTTATTTTCCTTTTGTTTTATAATTACAGCAAATCGTACAACCGACTTAGAATGTGATATTTTAGAAATGTGGGGTCTTTGTAAAGAAGAAGAATCTCAAGGTAGACTTGTTATTCCAGAATCTCTCCAAAAAGATTTTAATGTAAAACAAGATCTGGTCCTAGACAATACTGATTTAAATATACTCAATGATAGCATTGTTCAATGTTTAAATGGGTAAGTTTGAAACCCCATAAAACGGAGGGGGGGGGGGGAAATTTTGAATTTTCGTTGGTAACTTTATTTACGGAATTAATATAGTCATTATTCTAATTTCCTAAAATTCCAGGAATGTGTTATTGATATTAAAACATGACAAAAATGATCTTCGTATTTAAACTTTAGGACCTATCGAATACTCGGGATTAGGGTTGTTGCGATATTGGTTTTTATGCGATATCGATATTTTTTTCGGTATCGATATCGCAATATTATCGCAAAGGAAATATCGGTATCGGCAATATCAAAAGATATCGGTTCGGATTCCAGTTTAAAAAGTTATAATGTGAGAATTGAAGCTTAATTTAAACTTTACTAGCTTTTAGCTTACTTTACTGTACGGATTATGATTACTTAAAAACCAGCATATAGAATGCAAAGTAGGTAATAATAAAATAAAAACCGCTCAATTTGAATATAATCTCTGCAGCTAAAAGAGAAGCTAATAGAATAATTTCTGCAATCCTCTGATAAGAAGAACTCCAATAAAAAGAAGTTAAGAGAAAATCCAGTTAAAAAAAAAGAATAAAGTAGAGGAGAAAGTGTCAATCCACTTTGAACAACACAAAGGATCTGATATGCTCTAGGACTCTTCCTATGACATTCTGATTCGATATCGATATTGTCGAATCCCTGATATCGATATAAATATCGGAAATATCGAAAGAAAATATCGATATTTATCGCTATATATAATATCGCAACATCCCTACTAAGGATTAAATTGACAGGTCGTGCCCAACCTTCTTTTGCTATATCCTTTGCGTGTGTGTTTCCTGACGTGAATGAAATTTTTATCAGAATTATATGATTACTAGCTGTTTTCCCGTGCTTCGCTACGGTTACAAAATTCAACAAAAAGGAATGATTTTTAACGGGCTGAAATTTTCGATTTCCAGTTTTCAATGCTAAAACAAGTTTTATGAGGTCCCTCGAGCTCAAATCTCGAATTTTAGTCATTGTTCCGTGTGTCTGTTAACAAGATATTTCAACAATGCCAAGTGCTAGAGGGCTTGAAACTTACGTACCTATGTCATTTTTATGCCAAGAATGAACCGCAAATCTTTTGGTTGAAATGGAATTTACCTTGGGTGGTTTTCATGAACATAGTATCCCATTAACATAGAATTAATATAGACACGACTGAAATGGGATTCATGAATTAACATAGACACGAATAGGTTTTCTTGTTGAAGGAAAGAATTTAAATATTTTTAATTTTCTTCGAATCGACTTTTAGAATGAAATTGTAAAAAAAAAAAAAAAAAAATCAGCCCGATAAAAAAGCATTCTTTTTTACAGGATGAGCAAATTAAAAACGAAATGTTATTTGAAAATCTGCCTAATTCTTTTTGTGTGTGAAAAATCACAGTTTTGTCCATATCTAAACAGAAATTGAATTATCCAAGCAACATCTTAATATATAAAAAGTCTGTTACAATATTACAGCCCAAACGGTTGCAGATAGCGAAAAATTGATGGGAATGGACCCCCCTCCCAAAAAAACATGATCTACGACCCCAGGAAATTATCAGAACTGAAATAGGTCAAGCCGATTTCGGGGGACGGCCAAATTTCTAATTTATTCACCAAAATCGGATAGTCACGGTCCGATATCTTAAATTTTGTCGCGACAACATATCAACTCAAAGGAAGAAAGATTTAGGCGGCCGCGTAGTCCTTATTTCAGGACGTTCTCTACAAAGGTATGACTAGCCATTCCAGAGGTAAGAAAACCATAAAGACATTCCTATATTATAATTATCAAGGAAGTTAACAGACGAGGACACGGCGACAATTAGCCCCGGGCTATGGTAAGTTTGTTTTGAGTACGGACCATTTATGTGCAATATGAGACTTACATTTTTCCTTTTTTCCTTTCAGACACTGGACTGACTTTCTCAAGTCCGAATGCTATTGTAAATATCAGGTGGAAATATTAACGAGCGATTGTGTTACTTTAGCTGACATTGTTTTTCATCCAACTGGATTATCTTACTTCATGGAGGTATGTGAAATAATTTGATGTTGTGGCTACCTGTGTAATTTAGATGTGCCTGTGTGACGCTTTTAATTAAATTTTTGAATGTTTCACAAAAAAAAATTGTTTTTGTTCGTTATTCATTCATAAATTTCTTTAAAAAATACATTACCTAATCATTTACTAGTATCATACTCTCCTGAGGAGTACATCATCAGAGTATGAAACTAGTCAGCTCTAATTAACATAATTTTAATTTTTATGGTCAAGTAAAGATATAGTATTTTATCTGCTTTATTATAGTTTTACTTGACATAGTATCCAAATTCATTTATTTTCAAGTAAATAAGTTGGTTAAATTTT
>CM022882.1:495573-507171 GCA_012654025.1 Pachypsylla venusta | reverse complement strand
AAAAAAAAAAAAAAAAAAAAAAAAAAAAAAAAACTTTTTTTAAATTTGACGAACACACAGTCGTTTTATAGATTAAAAGTTAAACTAAAGCTCACTCGATCTCTTTATTATGTGAGATTGTAGGGTAACACCTAACTCTCAGAACACTACTGACTATTGCTATAGTGGTAGGATATAAAGATTTCTCTTAATATCCAAACACTGCACTCGTAAAAATTTATGATAGTATAATGGTCTACTCTGAGTACTTGGCGTTACTCTCCTCCTGACAAAGTCTCGCTTGTTGTCCTGGTCAGTTTGCAGTTCCTTACAAATATGATGATACGACGCGAGCAGATCTGAACGAAAAGTGTGCCCAGAGCGAATGTTAATATTTAAGAGCCAGATACCCGTCAACTAAATCCTATTGACTACCAAAAATCCCAATGACTCGAATCCAACAAGTTTGGAGTTATGGTGTTTTTCGAAAGCAAACGAAATTGTTCCAAAAATCTATATATATAAAAGTGAATATTTAAGAGTCTGTTTGTTTGTTTGTTCGCTTATAACTTACGAACTACAGCTCGGAATTGCACGAAACTTTGCACACTTATTTGTTTTTACCCGGGGAAGGTTATAGGCACGGTATTGTCCGGCCATTTTAGTTACGGCCGATTTTATGNTTACCAGCACTATTTCTGCTGGGTGAGGTCAATGTGGGTAGCTGGTTTGCAAGTTTCCAGCTAATGGAGGGTAAAACCACCGTCTTGAATGACCAATAGATGTTAAAAGAGACGTTAAGCCAAATTATTTCTATAAGGCGTCTGTGGACACCCAAGTTCTCAATTATCGAAAATACACAAGTAAAGAAAAACTAAACTATCTTTTGATCGGAAATCATATTGGTAAAATAGAAAATATCAAAATTATATTTATTACAGATAAATATCTGATTGCCATGGTATATAATACACATCAAACTTTGAAAGTAAATAATAATTTTGTCTGAAAGTATTATCAAATAGTGAAATTCAACAAATATACCAAATTTTGGCAAAATTAATTTGTGCCAAAATTTGATATATTTGTTGAATTTGTGTGTTTGATATACTCGTATATTTGTGCCTGAGATTTTTATGAGACTTTCAGACAAAATTATTTACTTTCAAATTTTGTTGTGTTTTATACCATGGCAACCAGATATTTTATCTGTAATAAATATAATTTTGATATTTTCTATTTCACCAATATGATTTCCGATCGAAAGATAATTATAAAAATTTATATCTATGGCACGTTGAATGCACCAGTTCCCGTTAGATCACTGAAGTTAAGCAACGTCCAGTGAGGTTGTTCTATGTGGGTGTCCACTGGGGTTCGCGCCTTCGTGATGCTGGCTATTTTGCCGGCACAACCCAGGCTGGGTGAGGTCAATGTGGGTAGTTGTTTGCAAGTTTCCACCGAATGGAGGGTAAAATCCCCGTCTTGAATGACCAATAGATGTTAAAGAGACGTTAAGCCAAATTAAAAAAAAAAAAATTCTTCACTCCACAGATGCCTTAGAAATACTTTTCAAATGTAAGATTAAAGAATTAGCCAACGATCATACCACGTTGAATACACCAGTGTCCGTCAGATCACTGAAGTTAAGCAACGTCGGGCGTGGTCAGTACTTTGATGGGTGACCGCTTGGGAACACCACGTATCGTTGGCTTTTTCCGGCCCAACCCAGGCTGGGTGAGGTCAATGTGGGTANTTTTACTTCCAGGTGTAGACATCACATTTATAACACCCATTCCAAGCTATGTAATAAAAACAAGTACTAATGGTAATGTGAAAACATTCATCAATATATGTTCCAATGAGAAAATCGGCAAACCTGAATCTACAAAACACAAGAATGGTCTCAATTGGCAAGTTCCATACATCCTGACCCCACCGAGACTTGATTTTGATAAGAAACAACAGAAGTGTAATGTGTACGATGTTATATTCAATCAGGAATCTTTAGGTAAGTGATAACTTGGCCGCCGACAAATAGGTTATGTTGTTCATATGAGCGGAGAGGTTTGACGCAAACTATATTTTTCCCATGTATTTCCCTTGAATGAGAGAAAGTGGGATTTGTTAATAACATAATTTTATAAAATTATGTTAGCGTTTTGAGTTACTATATCAAGTAAAATCATAATGAGGTAGATATATAGTATTATATTTCTACCTCATCATAATTTTACTATCCTGTTACTGTTTTCGTTGTATTTTGTTTTTAATTCATTTCTTTGGTTAAAGATAATTATTCACTGAAAAAAGAAAGATTAGAGAATACATTTCTTCTCGATACACATTTTGTAATACTCCGGCTGTTACAAGTGAGCACCTAAAAAAAAAAAAGTCAAAAAGTGAAATAATCCCCCACTAGGGCGAAATGATGACGTCTCTTAAACTGCGGTATTTTTCCTTGTATACCTACCACATGACAAATAACAGCCCTTTGTCTGTCCAACTCGACCTACCTCTCTCATAACTTTGGTACTGTGGAGCACACCTGTGGAAGTTGCTGAGTAGAAATTCGGGATCGGCTTCCTGATTAAGACTTTGAAGATCAGGTTGATGACCTCCGGCTTTTTTTTTTTTATTTACGACATAAAGAGTAAAATTAGATTTTACGACATAAAGAGTACTTTGAAGAGTTGGGGGCCCCGCCAAAATGATATATTTTTTAATCGTCAACCCAGAAATGTCGAAATATCTAGTGTAAGTTGTCAAAGCGCGGGGCCCGTAGCACGTACTACAAGTGCTACTATTGTTAATTCGGCCCTGCATGCCAGTCGTAAAAGGCGACTAAGGTCAGGATTCTCAAGTATCACAAGAGGCGACTAACCTTAAGGATTCTCAAGTATCAACAACTCATGCGAGTTGTTGCAACCAGTCCCGTGACTGTTAACCTATGATGATATTATTCGATTTTTGAATGTTACGTACCTCGCTGATAATTCAGTTGACTTCATTAAGCGTCGTAAGGGTCTTTCATTAATCATTCATTTTACTGACTCCGATGGCTATATTTAAGCCTTGACCCCTCCTCCCTCTCACAACTTATCTGCGACCACTTGAATTAACTCTAATATCTCTGATAATTCCATCAAAAAGCAATTCAAGGTACCTTAATTATTTTCGGTTCTTCTCAGAAGCTCAATTGGTAAGAATGACAGATTCGTAACCAGGAGACTGTTGGTTCCGAATCCAAGCGAAGACAATAAATTTAGTAATAACATGGGGAAGTGCATTGTGACAAAGCATTAGCTTTAACACAAATAAATTCCTTTTACTTTTACTTTATTTTCGGTTCTTTTCCGCCCCTGATTAAGTAGATATAAATAGTTTATCATTAAAGAGAGTATCTTGATACCTAGTCTACATACAATTGGATCTGGTCATCTGACATAGATTCAGACTGTCTGGGGTACCACATGCAATATGCAGTAGGTCGCAGATCGCAGACCAACTCGAGGTCGAGACATGATTTACTCAATAATGATACAGATATTATACAGTGTGTTTGGCTATAAATGGCACCCCTAACATGCTATAGTAGGGTGGTACAAACTGGGTCGAGACATCATTTACTCAATAATGATATAGATATTATACAGTGTGTTTGGCTATAAATGGTACCCCTGAATATGGTAATTAGCTGTTGAGATGAATGGCACATGTGACACCTAATAATGGTGTGACAAATGAGAACAAGTCAAAAACAAAGCTTATATTAAAAACTTGATGGGAGCTTATTTGGTATGCATTGGCATCTAATTAATATTTATTTTTCAATTAAATTAAAACAAAACAATTACCAGAAATAACGATTACCTATAATTATAACGATACTAGTTTCGAATTATTTGATTCATCATCAGTCTAGTCGAGGCGAAAGATGGAGTTTGACCTGTTTGATTGAATAGTATTTCTGGTAAGTGTTTTGATTTTAATTTAATTTAAAAATAAATATTGGCATTTAGAATCAGGACCTTATTATTGTCGACGTTAATCCCGAAAACATCTAAACCACATCAGTAGGTTACAAATTATAGCCTACAACAGGATAAGGCTTTTATAAAAAATAATAAACCAAAAATGAATTTGTTGTAGATGTATATTGTAGAGTATGGGTGAGGCAAGTTTGGTAGTATACTATAAGCACTAATCAAGATAGATTTTTTTTTTTTTTTTTTTTTTTTTTTTTTTTTTTTTTTTTTNTTTTTTTTTTTTTTTTTTTTTTTTTTTTTTTTGCTTACTATTTTCAATATTGAATCTTTGAATGGACCACAAAAAAAATACAAACCTAGGTAGGTATTCCTCTCATAAATTTGATATTTTGCGTTTCTTGTAGGTACCTATCGCTGTCTGCCGTATGTAACACTCTGTTTTACACTTAGATTTTTCCGAATTTAATTAATTTTGTTCGGTATGTAGATCACATTTTGTTCCCTAAATTCTAAATGGTCTTCAAAAATGTTTCCTTCTGACAAACTGACAAGACCATTATAGACATATTGGGTCCAGAGTCCAGAGCAGACTTTAACACCCATTTTTTGTAACCTAACCCAATACCACTCCGAAAAAATCCTACCAAAAAACTTGGTATTCATATCAAAAAATAAGTGGAACTTGGCCTTTTTTCAATGATAATTTTTTGTGAGATTGGATATACCTACATAGATCATGATCATTTTTTTTCTTTAATTAATCTAAAACTAACTTATTTGAATTTAAATTACACAATTACAGACCTAATTTCAATATTTACACCCTAGTAAAACAAGTTTTGTTCAAAATCGGACTAAAATTTAAATCACATAACGACACAATACACAATAACCGCCAAACCGACATTTTATAAAATGATAGGATTTGTAACCGGGGAGCAATACTTGAGGGAGTTTACAAAAACTTTGATTTTTTTTAACCAAATTAGAGAGGTTTAACGCAAACTTTATTTTTACAGCTTTTACGGCCATGTCTCTATTGCGTATGTACAACTGTCCAACATGGACCCAAGACGGCTAATAAAAAAGCGAGTTTAAAAAAAAAAATGAAAAAGTTGCCCCAACATATCTCCCCGGTGTAGGACCCCAAAATGGTATTGGTAGCGCCACCTGGTGGTCAGTTAGAAAACTATTATAAAAACACGTGGTTTTATTTTCAAAACAAAATCAGCTGATAACAAATTCAAAATAAACACTTTCCCCTACCTCACCGCCCTCGCACATCGAATGGAAAATTTCCTCAAATATCGTCAAAATCGTAATTTCTCAAAAAGAAAATCTATTTAACCCAGTTAATGGAAAACTTTTTTATTTTATATTAGCAATAAACCAATCTTTTCTGTGATAAATCCAAAACTTCTTCATTAAATCTGTTTTTTTTTTTTGTTTTTTTTTGTTTTTCTTTAATTTTAACCGGTCTCGTTGATTTTTAAATTTGTACGCAGAAGGGGTCGTTATACGTTTCTCTATAAAAAGGTAAAGTACGGAGATGTTTGATATTTTATAGATTAAACAAACTATTTACTCTCCTGGTTGTTTAGGTTACAATCGAATAGAGGAAGAGTAATTTAGTTTGTTGTTTCTTTTATTTTGTTGTCAAATAATATATCATTCCTCAAAAATATATTTCATTAGTTAGACTTTCATTCGATGTAAACTTATTTTCATTAATGGAATAGTGTCACTTTTGCTACTTAGAGTTGTCTGATTTTTAATTAATTCGAATTCGGTATGTAGGTCCGTTTGGATTGTAATAATTGTGCTCCGAAAGTTTACGTCAGTTCGTCACCGTCTAAAATTTTTGTACATGAAACCCTATACATGTGACTGAGACTGGCAGTCAAATAAAACCTACATACAAAAGTTCTTCGTACAACGCTATGTAGCAAAAGACAGCACCGGACAAACTAATTTCTTTATTCGATTTTTAAATTCTACTTACCTTGAAGCATTATTTTTTTTAAGGGAGGGTATTTTTTAAAGGGCCAGTCAAATAATAAACTAATGTGCCATTTGTGCCTTTGGCAAAGGTAGTGAGGCTAAAGCACATGTTTTGTTCAAATCTAGTTAAAATTTAGTGACCAAACGAAGTGAGGGGTAGTTCTAACTCCGCAATTTTTCATTTGTTTGTCTGTTCACTTTTTTTTTAGCACGATACCCCTCGTATGGTTCTCAAGGAGTTTAAGGACCATTTTGACCATATAAATAATCGGATTTTTTTTAGTACGCCCGTGCATCTATTTAACCTATTTCCACTATATTTGCAATTCTGAATCTGTATAAAAATAATAGTAATAAAGAACATCAGAATTCAGGAGGAACACTGAAATGATTATAGAAAGTAAATTTAATCTGGTTGTTTAATCATTCTGTTTACAGTATCCATAAACTTATCCTTTGCTAAGTAAGTGCAGATCGATTAATCTAAATGTCATCAAGTAGTGACTTTGCTCAATCCAAACTCGAAGAATTAAATATCAGTCGCGATGAATTAAACAGTATTGGTGAAGCACTCAAGAAACCTGAATTTCGTCAACTGCTATGTGAATATGTGAACGAGATAGAAAATCCTGAGAACAAAAAAATATATGAACAAGAATTGACTGAACTTGAAAAACAGAGAGGTAAGTATTGAGACACGTTAGGGAACAATATCATTATTGACAGCAACACTTCCACCAAAACGACAGAATGAATACCCACCATTAACAGAACAACATTAACAACAACAGTGACACCACCATCATCAACTTCACTAACATTAACATCAAGACAACAACATAATCACTTTTAACAGAACAGACACCATCACCACTAACAAGAATACCACAAAGACAACAACAAAACCACTGCTATTGGAATCGTTTTTCCTCCGATGATATAAGAGTTCAAACGTTTTTCAAGGATTCTCACAGCGCGCATTGGAAAAGAAAAACGATAGACAGTCGACAGTCTTAAAAGTTTGAAAACCAGTGATCTAAAATTTTAGTAGTTTTATGAACTGTATATCAGACTCAATTAAAATGACCACCATCAGGCCCTGGGTAGCCCAATAGGGCCCAAAATCACCACATTTTATGAACGTAATGTCCATACCAAATTTCATCAAAATCGAAAAAGGCGTTGGAGAGTTATCATGTCACGAAAAGACAATTCTCCACACGCCACACGTTTAAAGAAAAAAATCTGGAGTCAATAGATCTCACTTTGTTTAATCAATGTTCTAATACTGAATTTTACTTCCAGGTGTAGACATCACATTTATAACACCCATTCCAAGCTATGTAATAAAAACAAGTACTAATGGTAATGTGAAAACATTCATCAATATATGTTCCAATGAGAAAATCGGCAAACCTGAATCTACAAAACACAAGAATGGTCTCAATTGGCAAGTTCCATACATCCTGACCCCACCGAGACTTGATTTTGATAAGAAACAACAGAAGTGTAATGTGTACGATGTTATATTCAATCAGGAATCTTTAGGTAAGTGATAACTTGGCCGCCGACAAATAGGTTATGTTGTTCATATGAGCGGAGAGGTTTGACGCAAACTATATTTTTCCCATGTATTTCCCTTGAATGGGAGAAAGTGGGATTTGTTAATAACATAATTTTATAAAATTATGTTAGCGTTTTGAGTTACTATATCAAGTAAAATCATAATGAGGTAGATATATAGTATTATATTTCTACCTCATCATAATTTTACTATCCTGTTACTGTTTTCGTTGTATTTTGTTTTTAATTCATTTCTTTGGTTAAAGATAATTATTCACTGAAAAAAGAAAGATTAGAGAATACATTTCTTCTCGATACACATTTTGTAATACTCCGGCTGTTACAAGTGAGCACCTAAAAAAAAAAAAGTCAAAAAGTGAAATAATCCCCCACTAGGGCGAAATGATGACGTCTCTTAAACTGCGGTATTTTTCCTTGTATACCTACCACATGACAAATAACAGCCCTTTGTCTGTCCAACTCGACCTACCTCTNTTTTTTTTTTTTTTTTTTTCAGAATTTGGTTCTAAAAACAAAGACTTCAAACAATTAATTCATGATACAGCCATAAATGGAATTGAACAAAATTTCAAAATTAAATTAGACAAAATTAACTTGAAATTTCCTAAACTACAATTTAAAGGTTCAATACATTCTACTGTATTAAGAAAAAAGGCTGACAAATGTCAAGAAAATGAAGTCAACAAGGTAGAAGATGAGGATGAACTCGTACAAAAAGTGCAATCCAAAAATGGAAATATTTTATCGAACAGAAATAATAACATTTCGAAAAGTTCGGATTCGAATGGGATAAATGCTGATCCAAGTAATTCAGTCAATAGTACTTTGAATATAAATAATAGAACTACATCCTACGATGGGTTAAATCAAAACGGAAAATATTATGATTCAATAACAGATGATTCAGGTATTGAGAGTGCTGATCCAAGCCCTTCTAATGACACTCTAAAAACTGAACCATATAATTTTCCTTATCCACCATTAAGAGAGAACAATATTATAATAACAGATTTGAATAAAATTAAAAATCATAATAAACAACAGTATATAACACCAAAATATATTATAAAAGAATATAATGAATTAAGTTTGGATAATTACACCACTAGTAAATATTGTAAGAGCAACATTACCATTCCTAATAAACTTATTATTGAAATTCAATTACCATTGTTGAAAACGATTAAACATACACAGATTAATATCAAGGAAAAGTGTTTTGAATTAGTCAATGATCTCTATTCAAAATATAAACTAAATATAAATTTACCTTATTTTGTAAATGAAGAAGAAAGTAATGCCAAATTTGAATTGGATAAAAAATTATTAGTTATAACTTTGCCTGTGGTTTATAATAATGAAAATGTGAGTGAGATTGTACAAACGAATGTGGAAATTATTAACGAAAACACAAACAGTGGTGTCGTGGAAAATGAAAAAATTGATGATTCTAAAGATATTAATAGAATCAATGTAAAGAAAAATGATTGTGAAATTCTAAATGGAGCTGTTGATAACAAGTATGAGAGTTATTCAGAAATTATTAAAAACACAAATGATGTGAAAAACTTAAATGGAAACTCAAATGATCAGGATGAAAAAACTCAGATTAATAAAAACATAAATGGTATTGGAATTTTAAAAGAATATAATCGTAAATGTGGAGAAATAAAAGCAATATCAACAAACAATGAAAACACATTAGAAATACTCACAAATTCTTCTAAGACTGATAATAATATCTCCTCAAACATCAATGTAATTCATAATATTATTAATGAAAAATCAACTGAGCTTAATATACATAATGGAATTACAAATAATGTAAATAAATTATTAATTAAAGACACTAATAAAATCAATGAAAAAAATGTCAATTATTTAGAAATTACTTCCAATATAAATGATGAGCTTAATATTATATGTAATCAATTGAATAGTGTGAAAGTTGAGCAACAACAAGAAAAGGATCATGTGGAATTAAATTTTGAAAACAGAAATGGAAAAAAAAGAAGATTGATTGAAGAAATAAATGAGTCTAACGACACAAATGAAAATGGGACAATTGATAAAGAGTTGTTGAAAAAAGATTTAAAAATAGAAGAAAATGAGACAAACAATGGTGGAAAACTATTGTTGAAAGAACACATTATCAATCATAATGAAAAGATTAAGAACTCATTAGAGGTAGATGAAGCAAAACATTCTGAACACATTATGGAATCAAATGAAACTCAATCAATCAAGAATATTGAAGTGCAAGTCGATAGTGAGAAATGTACAAATGGAATTGAAGAGATCGTTGAGATTGATGGAAATCTGACTAATGACTTTCATGATGATACAAACAAAAACGAAGTATCCAACAAACACGATGATCAAATTATTCAATCCAATGAAATTCCCAAAAAGAATAGTGAGAAATGTATTAATGGAATTGAAGAAGTAGTTGAAAATGTAGGAACTGATTCTGATTTGACTTCATTCTGGAATGAAGATGTGTTCTATATTCTACCTGAACATGAATTGAACTCGTCCAATAAACGTCTTGTGTTTCTGTTCAATGTCAATAATGTTGAAAAAGATTCTGTCAAATATTTGATACGAAATAATAAAATTTATTTGCAAGTAAGTTTTATTTGTATTCTTTTTCTTGTCACGGTAATGAATGATGGTATTTTGATAGTTGAATGTATTACTACGGAAGGTATGACTTTGTATTCATGCTTGGGTTGAGTAAATATTGTCCTTTCACAAATTTTTTTTCCGTATCTGTATGTTGTCAATTCCTTTTTACTTTCCTTATCCTATAAAAAGGAAAGTATTGTAATGGGCTGAAATTGGTCAGCCATTGGTCCGTGTGTGTGTCAGTCTGTCTGTGAACACGATATCTCAAGAACGGCAAAATAAGCTTTTGGTGGAAATCGAATAAACCGTTGGCGGGTTGAGCCGCTTTTTAGCGGTTTTCGCAGATCCTGCTTAAAATGAGAACGTTAATAGCTAGAACTTTAAACTTGGTGCCTATTCATCAATTTCATACAAGAAATTGAAAAATACAACTTATGTTGACGTGTAATATATAATTGTATTTCCGCTCTGGGGACTTCAAAACCTTTTTTTGGCATTGAAAACTCGACATCTAAAATTTCAGCCCATTGCAATACTTTCTTCTTCTTTTATAGATAAGGAAAGTCGTGTGATGTTCACACCAGATTTTGTTCAACACAACTCTTGTAGTGTTCATTTGATTTTGATGAAATTGTCAGGGAAAGTCTTTCATTATGCAACATTGCTTTCGCCCGCTCTAAAATGTATTTTTTTTCCTCCCCAGTTTATCTCTGTTGGAAGTGGATTTTTCCGATCTCATTATGGTGTTCAAATTAAGTTTGATAATAGCATTTGCTTGGACAAAGTTATCACAACGGAGAGAAATGTCATCCTCAAATTGGACCAATTTAATGCACTCAATCACTATTATTATATAAGTAACACGCAAGCGCAAGAGGAAACCAAACATTGTGTGCCTGAACCAGAATTTTATGTACAACACGATTTTCAAAAGGTCAGATATAGGAATACAGACCCTGACACTCATAGACCCAGGGGCGGATACAGGTCTCCCTTTAAAGAGGGGTCTAGGCTCCAAATTATAAGTGCCAAACTCCAAAAATTGAAAAATTGAATTTTTTTTTGGTCGTATAGTTTAAAATGGCGTCGATCTGATCAGAATTTTAGTTTTTCGCAAATCGACCGTATTCATGCCTAAAATGAGGCTTGAAAATCACTGTTTATGGCATAAGTACCAATCTCCATTTCAAAATTATAGCATAACAACCAAACTCCATATTGACCAATAGAATTGAAAGATGTTATCGCGCGAAAATTTGAATGTAGCAGATGGAGTGAAGAATGTAGCAAATGAAGATGTAGGAGAAAACATAGGAACTGACTTATGTGATACTGTACCCTTTGAAATAGATGAGCTCTTTGTCTAATGTCATATGAATATACTCTTGGAGAAAACATAGGAACTGACTTATGTGAT
>CM022882.1:466717-478506 GCA_012654025.1 Pachypsylla venusta | reverse complement strand
GATACGTGGTGTTCCCAGGCGGTTACCCATCCAAGTACTGACCACGCCCGACGTTGCTTAACTTCAGTGATCTGACGGGAACTGGTGTATTCAACGTGGTATGATCGTAGATGGGTTCAACGCCACGATGCTGTTATGGTATACATTTTGCCCAGCCAGCCCCCCCCGAAAAAAAATCCTGTGTACGCCCCTGTAAGTGCTGACTAGTGGTGTATATGACAAATTAAATTGAAATACTTTGTAATAATAGAAGAACGTTTTAAGTTTTAATCCATTTTGATTTTTATATTTTGCAGACAGTATGTGCCAATCAAAAAGTAATTCCAGACATGAACTCTCTCGGTCACAATGATTTTGATTTTTATATTTTACAGACAGTATGTACCAACCAACAAGTAATACAATGCCAAATGATTTCAATTCTTATCCCCACAATCATCAATTTCAAAGACAACCAAATTTCAATATGGATTTTAATCATTCTGTTAATCGTCCCTCGTTCAACACTAATCAATCCGTACAGATAATGAATCCTCCGATAAGATATCACGAAGAGTCACTCAGCAGAGGGTCTTTGGACAGAACACATTTTCATCACGAGGAAAAATATCAAACTATAGATTTGATTGATGATAACAATAATAACAATTCTATCGGCAATGTGCCAAAACGTGAGTACCTAGTACGAACTGAGTCGGTGTTTATAGTAGGTATATGAACGACCTACAGGGTGGTCCAGTTTAATGTAAAATCGATTTGATTTTTGATTTAAGATAAGTTGTGGGAAAGTACTCCCTTTTACTACTAAGATAACTAAGTATATCCTCTCTTGTCATTTCGTAATAATCAACCATAGCTACTCAGATGTCCTCACGTTGTGTCATCAGAATGGGCTCCCATTCGAATACATATCAATTTTAACGTTGCTTAACTTCAGTGATTTGATGGATATTGGTGAATCCAACGTGGTAAAAGACGTCACCGTGGCAGAGTGCGCATCACACTCGGCTTGCACCAAGGAGGTTCCGTGTTCGATTTCTGGACTGATTGAAAATTTGATAAAGGTTTTTTCAAATTTTCTACTTGGTCTGGTTGTGCTATGGTAACAGTGACAAGTGGTAGCATTATGAGGAAATTGTTAAAGTGTAGTTTAAGGGCTTAGTGATATTGGTATGATTGTTGAGAATACCTTGTAATGCTATGATGCCCACTAAAATTGTGACATAATAACATGAAGAAATATACGTTTACATTTTTTTACAAATCGTTGGCTCATTTATCAATGTCAATTGTAAATCTTTGAATAAAATTGTAAATCTTTGATTCGAAACTAGTTTCTTCATAAATAATTATAAATAGTGTTTCCGGTAAATGTTTTGTTTTAATTTATTTATAAGTTAATTAATCTCAATTGACTCCAAACCAATTCGATTTTTGTAGGCAAGGAAGAAATAGAATGGTAAGAAATTGAATTGGATTTTTTAAGATGGAGTGTTTTTTGGAGTGTACGGTAGAACGGCTTTGCAGTCAATTTTTGAATTCTTCTTAGGTACTTCAAAACATAAAAAAATAGGGGGAGATTCTGATCCATATCAAATGTTTATTGTTGAAAATAATTAACCATAAGTTCGACTTTCTTGCAGATAACTTGTTTGATCAAACCAACAATGCACGAAAGATCAACATCAACGAGCACTATCAGCCTCAGAAGAATAACGACAACACTGTCCAACAAAAAATCAGTGAGATATCAAATGACTTTGAACAACGAACGACTCATGGGGAACCATTAGCAAAGAAATCCAGACTTGTTCCTCTACCAAAAATCTTAAATGAGAAGAAAAAAGAAACTGAGGTAAGTTATATCAGGCACTGAGCTGAAATGTATGCCATTAGTATTCCAAACAAGGCTCATCAAAACCTTTTGAAAGAATATCGCAAAGCATAAAACACGTTCTGACTCTGAATTTCGCCATTTTCTTGTATTAATTTAAATCACGTGTTTTTTCAAAACGAAGCTCCTGAACCTTCATATGATTGCTACCTCCTCTTCTCCTTTTGTAAGCACTGAAGTAATGCGAAAGTGATAACATAACCTTTTTAAAAAAATAATTGAGGGGGAGGGGATTTTTACTTGTAATAATAATCAATCATAATGAAGGTTAAAAATTACTATATCTTCACTTGACTAAATCAAATGAAGTCATTTTTTTTAGTCAAGTGAAGATATAGTAATTTTTAACCTTCGTTGTGGTTTTACTTGACATAGTATCCCAATTTAATCTACTTTAAAAAAAAAAAAAAATTTGCTTAACGTCTCTTTAACATCTATTGGTCATTCAAGACGGGGGTTTCACCCTCCATTCGCCGTAAACTTGCAAACCACCTACCCACATTGACCTCACACGAGGGCGCGAACCTACGTGGACACCCACATGGTACAACCTCGCTGGACGTTGCTTAACTTTAGTTATCTAACTGAAACTGGTGTATTCAACGTGCCATAGTCGCACGCATTTAATCTACTTAATAATTAATAATCATAATGAAGGTTGAAAATTACTATATCTTCACTTGACTAAAAAATATTAAAAATGTTAAAGAGCTAACTAGTTTCGTCCTCTCCTGAGAACATCATCGGAGCTAGTGTCAGAGAAATAATCTAATGATTGCATTAGATTATTTCTCTGACACTAGCTCCGATGATGTTCTCAGGAGAGGACGAAACTAGTTAGCTCTTTAACATTTGTAATATTTTTTAGTCAAGTGAAGATATAGTAATTTTCAACCTTCATTATGGTTTTACCTGACATAGTATCCCAATTTAATTAATAATCAATCAATAGTAGCATCATCTTTTTTGATCATAGCCGGATCTATGAGACTGCAAATGCAAATATAAAGAAATTTGCTGTTTGTTGCTATATTTGTTTATTAATCGTATTTTCAATAACGAACCTTTGGAATCGTCACGAAAAAAAATACCCCCCCCCCTTTTTAATTGTCATCATACATCTAATCTTGGAGGCTAATAATTGACACGGGCCCTGAGAACCATGTCAATCACTGCAATGTAATTATTTCTGTAACATAATAATATAGCAGAGATACTTTCTATCTTACTTTACACCAACAACTCAGATGGAGTCGGCCTGTGAGAATATCACCCACTAGTAACTTCTTACTATCCCAAATATTTTATGACCTACTTTATTTACTATTAAAATAAATTAATTTAAAACAAAACACTTACCCAAAACACTATTTAGCTAGCGAACATGGCACGTTGAATACACCAGTTCCCGATAGATCACTGAAGTTAAGCAACGTCCAGCGAGGTTGTGTCTTGTGGATGTCCACGTGGGTTCGCGCCCTCGTGATGCTTTTTCGGACCTAACCCAGGCTGGGTGAGGTCAATCTGGGTAGTTGGTTTGCAAGTTTCTAGCGAATGGAGAGTAAAACCCCCATCTTGAATGACTAATAGATGGTAAAAAGTCATTAAGCCAAATAAAAAAAAAACACTATTTAAAATTACTTATTAAGAAACTAGTTTCGAATCATTCGATTCATCATCAGTTTATTCGAGGCGACAGATGGAGGGTGACAACTTGAAACATTGAGTCACCCTCCATTCTTCGACTCGACAAGACTGGTGATGATTTCAATGATTCGAAACTAGTTTTTTGATATGTTATTTTAAAGAGTGTTTTTCATGTTTTGTTTTAAATTAATTTATTTTAACAGTAAATATATTTTAATACTTATAATTAATGTTTCAAAGATTTAAAATGACCAAGGTATTTTCATTATGGAAGTAAAAATAAGCCATAATTGTATTTAAGAAAATACGCATTCGGAAAGGTAATAATAAACCGAACTAATTAATCAGTCCTCGCATTTGTGTGATTTCAGAAACCTGATAACACCGATTACAATGAGCTTCGTATTCTCGTAGCCCAAGTAGATTTAGCCACAGTTTGGTATCAAAACATAAGAACTGCTGGTATGAGATCGTGCAACTTTATGTTTCAAGTTGTAGGTAAGGCGCCCTTGTAATCATGTTATAGAGATAATTACTTACTCTTCGTATCAAGTTACAATGAGCTTCCTATTCTCGTAGCCCAAGTAGATTTAGCCACAGTTTGGTATCAAAACATAAGAACTGCTGGTATGAGATCGTGCAACTTTATGTTTCAAGTTGTAGGTAAGGCGCCCTTGTAATCATGTTATAGAGATAATTACTTACTCTTCGTATCAAGTTACAATGAGCTTCCTATTCTCGTAGCCCAAGTAGATTTAGCCACAGTTTGGTATCAAAACATAAGAACTGCTGGTATGAGATCGTGCAACTTTATGTTTCAAGTTGTAGGTAAGGCGCCCTTGTAATCATGTTATAGAGATAATTACTTACTCTTCGTATCAAGTTACAATGAGCTTCCTATTCTCGTAGCCCAAGTAGATTTAGCCACAGTTTGGTATCAAAACATAAGAACTGCTGGTATGAGATCGTGCAACTTTATGTTTCAAGTTGTAGGTAAGGCGCCCTTGTAATCATGTTATAGAGATAATTACTTACTCTTCGTATCAAGTTACAATGAGCTTCCTATTCTCGTAGCCCAAGTAGATTTAGCCACAGTTTGGTATCAAAACATAAGAACTGCTGGTATGAGATCGTGCAACTTTATGTTTCAAGTTGTAGGTAAGGCGCCCTTGTAATCATGTTATAGAGATAATTACTTACTCTTCNAGGTCGTCTTGAATCTGTGAGAGTCAAACATCTGCATAAAATTATCATATTGAAACATACCACTCAAAGCACAGCCCTGCAAGGTATATTCTATGAAATTGACCGCAAGTTTCCACCTATACTTGTAGGAAGTACTATCATGTAAGCAACTTCATTTACATTCTTGTTACTAAGGTTGGTAATTAAAGGATGAGGCGGTAAAAATTCTCCCAACTTCGGGCATGAGTTTTATTTTTTATTTTTTAGCACAGCACGCTTTGTAAATATGTCACTAACAGTAACGCCGAGATTCGAGGACCACCAAATGGGACCAACATAGTGGCAAAAAAAAGTTTTTTAAACGAATATGGATTCCACCTGCCGTCCAATAGATAGAGAGCTCACAATAAATTCTTCTGTCTACCTCGTATAAAACATCATCTCTATGAAAACTCTCCCTTAATGAGAATGAAACAAACTTTCAACAATTTTATTAGGAACTCTTGGACCTCTTTGTGAGTAATGACCGTTATCCTGCATCCTTTGAGTCATTCCTCTTTAATCTTCTTCTTTAACTCCACCCTTTCCAAATTGGGACTGGCGTTTCTTTCCTTGATTCTATATGCCACAACTTTTTTTTCGGTGCCTACTCTCTTTAGCCGTAACCCTTGCCTGGCAAGGTAAACCTAGCTTGCCTCTCAGAGTATATCAATAGAAACTAGCATTTTGCTGATGATCTCTCATCATTGGTTTGAAGTAGAGTTTTTTAAAGGCTTGCTGTCCTTCCTAACACCAAACCCTCTGTATTTACACGGGCTTGGGACCGTCACCTATTGAAGCTGGTTTGCTCCCCTCGGTGGCTACATTAAGCATTCCTCTTTTATACAGAGTATTATTTTTCCCCTTGTATTTAGATATATAAGTACTAAATACCTTTATCTATTTGTTTATTCTTCTTTCTTTTTTTTTATATTATTTTATTTAGTTGAATACATTTTTTTTTTTTTCTCGTTTTACTGCGGACGATTAATTTTTAATTCCACTCAGGTTGAAAACTACCTTGAAACGTAAAATATCAAATTATTTAAAGGGGATTATTTCTTTTCCCCAGCCAGCGTCTATGGCACAATTGTGCTATTTTTCTGCATTACTAAAAAATGTGTTGAATTAATTTTGAAAAACTGTTGAAGCCAACGAATAGTTTGTTGTATCTACTTGCATTATGCGATATTGATTTTGGTTTATTATTTTCAAAATTGAACCCTTGGAATCGTCCCAGAAAAAAAATATTCATCCTCAAAATTTGATATTTTACGGGTAATACAAACTAGCGTCTATGGCACAATGAATACACCAGTTCCCGTTAGATCACTGAAGTTAAGCAATGCCCGGCGAGGTTGTACCATATGTGTGTCCACGTGGGTTCGCGCCTTCGTGCTGCTGACTATTTTTCCTCCCAACCCAGGCTGGGTGAGGTCAATGTGGGTAGTTGGTTTGCAAGTTTCCAGCGAATGAAGGGTAAAACTCCCGTTAAAGAGACGTTAAGCTAAATTAAAAAAAAAAAAAAAAAATTGGTATCTCTTACATTTTGACTCATATCATAATATATTATAAATAACTAGCAGGATACGCCCGCTTCGCTTGGCGCCTTAGAGGCATGGCCGTTTATAGTTTCAACCCCAAAAGTAGCCTATGTCCTTTCCTAAAGTTTAGTCTATCTCCATACCAAATTTCATCAAAATCGGTTCAGTAGTTTAAGCGTGAAAGCGTAACATACATACAGACAGACAGATAGACAGACAGAGTTACTTTCGCATTTATAATATTAGTATGGATAAATAAATGAACTAATTAATTTGTGTGTTTCTGACTTGTGTTTCAACAAAAAAAGTTTCAACAAATTCAACAAATTTCAACAAACAAATCAAACGACAAAACAAATTTCAACAAAACAAAACAACAACAAAAAATTTCAAGAACAGCTTTGGTTACAACCAAAAGCTGTTGCTGCCTTCCTTCAACTGGAGGGAGACTAGGAACAAGATTATGTGTTTTCGCTACAAGAACAACAACAATTTATTTGTGTTAAAGCTAATGCTTTGTCACAATGCACTTCCACATGTTATTTCTAAATTTATTGTCTTCGCTTGGATTCAAACCAACAGCCTCCTGGTTACGAATCCGTCATTCTTACCAACTGAGCTACTGAGGCTGCGAATGGAGGGTGAAACCCTCTTTAAAGAGACGTTAAGCTAAATTAAAAAAAAAAAATCGTACTTATCTCTTACATTTTAACTCACATCATAATATATTGCAAATATCATTTTAAGCCAAAAGTGACTCTTATAGTTTGCTATTCCCCACTGTTATGCAGTAGGTACCCCAGTTTCCCGCATAACTGTTTTAACGGTCACTATTTTTTTCTTCTTTAATTTTTCAGAGTATCTGGTCATATGACAGGTGAAAAAATTATGAAGATTTTTGATGTGGAACAAATTTACGAGTCAGAAATACAAAAGTTACATCGATTAATTTTTTTAAGTGAACGGCAGTTGAAAGATATTTTATCAACTTGTAAAAATAAAAACAAAATTAGTATGGTTTAGATCCTGCCATTGCCACGATAACTAGGTATCTAATTTTGATGAAATTTGGTATTAATATATTATTACGTCCATAGAATTTGGGCCTTATTGTAGATGGTGGCCATTTTAATTGATTAAGATCCAGGATTTTATATTTTGGTAGGGGGGAGGGGTCATGTAAAGCTAATTTTACCATATAGGTATTATAGGAAATATCAAACCTGTTCAAAAATTTCGGGGGGGGGGGATTGACCCCTTAAACCCTTGTGTTGGGTATGGGCCTGTGTAGATCATAGAACCATTAGTTATATGCTGTTTCTTCGGTGCTCACTGCAGAATTGTAGGATTTTCCAATATAAATCATTATCCAATTGCTTTGAATTTTTCTATTTTACTTACAAGGCTGACACTGGCTCACTATGCGCATTTATTTCCATAGCTACTAACTGTCCTCACAAGGCTGAGTGAGCCCCAAAAGCATTCAAACCACAGTGACAACCCGCCAGGATTCGAACTTGTGTCTCCTGAGTATAAGACTAGTGCAGTGGCCACTCAGCTATAGGAGCCGCTCCATTGTTCATAGAAACTATAATTTTATTTAAAAAATTGTTTTTTTTTAGAAAAAAGAGGAAAGTATTGTAATGAGCTGAAATTTTTGATGTCGAGTTTTCAATGCCAAAACACGTTTTGAAGTCTTATGGATTCGTGAAACCCGTCTCGCCGTTCTCATTTTAGGCAGAATTCCTGAAACCCGCTAGAAAGCGACAAAAAAAGCCAACAGCAGATTGAAAGTAAACCAAAAGATTCGTCCTTCGCATAAAAGTAACATAACAAATTTAATTTTTTTCCAACATCTTGTTCATTCAGGGCCGGATTAACAATAGTAGCACTTGTAGCACGTGCTACGGGCTCCGCGCTTTGACATCTTACACTAGATATTTCGACATTTTTGGGTTGACAATTGAAAAAACATATCAGTTTGACGTGGCCCCCAACTCTTGTAGTAAAATCTAATTTAGGAAAGTACAAGTAGGTACCTACTATCTAGGAACTTAATAAAGAAACGAGTATTGCAACATAAGCAAATTGGTTTGAAATGTCGGTAGGTACCAATCTGATGGCTCCATATTATTATTTCATTAAGTCCAAAGTCAAGACAAGGCAAGTAGACTTTTGTCTAGGAACAAGGGATGGGAGTGGGGGGGAGTGAGTTTAGTCAGTTCTGCGTTTTGCTTAAGGTTAAATTTTCGAAATTCGGATATTCGAAAAATTCTAATTGTTTTGTTTTCTACAATAAAAAGGTACTAGAAAAAAAGACAAAAGGTAATCAATTTTCTTACTGGCTCCAAAAAGGAGACTACTTAGACGGCGCCGGCTGGCGGGGGGTAGAGGGGGCCCCGCGGAAGGTTAATCCGGCCCTGTGTTCACTACAAGAGATGACCAATGCCTGAAACTCAAAATTTGGGGACCTTAAAACATCTTTTGGCATTGAAAGTTTCGGCCAATTACAATACTTTCCCTTTTATAGGATAAAGAAAGAAAGAAATCATTTTAAAACTCCAAAAAACGACTTGACCCATACTAATATATAAATGCGAAAGTAACTCTGTCTGTCTGTATGTAGCCAATAAAAAAGTGAGTTCAAAAAAAAAAAAATGAAAAAGTTACCTCAACATAGCACCCTGGAGTAGGGTTCTAAAACCGGGGAGGAGTTTCTGGTAACAATTTTTTTTTTGTTTTTCAAATTTTTTATTGGCCGTCATGGGTCCATGTTGTATGATTGTACATACGCAATAGAGGCATGGCCGTATAAACGTTTCCTAACCTTCCTAATTGGGTGAAAAAAAATCAAAGAGTTGCCAGACACTCCTCCCTCCAGACTGCATCATGTAAACTAATCTTTTTAATAAAATTTCAATCAGCTGTTTTTTATTTACAAAACAGTGTCCAATCCTGGTGCAATGCAATCAGGAAAATTTTTTGATGTGCTGATTTTTGCCAATGACTTGATCCTTGATAGTGTGATAAGTAGGAAAATAGGAATTCACGAAATTTGATTGTAAATAAGGTTTAAATCTTCTGACATCATCTATTCTTTAATCTTTCATTTAAATGTAAATTTACTTTATCTTCTTTCAATTAAACATTTTAACTTTGTAAAACTCTAATGAACTCTTTTTTATTTATGCAGACGATGTCATGGGACACATCGATATCTTCGGAGTCCTTAAATTTTTTCGTTCTGCATTAAATTCATTTTAAATATTTTGCATTTAGAATTAAAAGTTTGTAATTTATGAAAAATAAACCACGAATATATCAGCAGGAATCATTTTGGTATGATTTAATGGAAGGTGAACACGTTGTGTTAATATTTGGCATTACATGCGCTTCGTTAGCAATCGGAGCTTATATTTTGTTTGGTCCTAAACAAAACGGAAGAAAAAAAGGTAAGAAGATAGAAATGTATTGAAGCTGCACGCATTCTTGATAGCAGACTATTTGAAAATGGAACTCCGCATTTGCTTGAAAAAAATCGGTGTTACTATAGACTTATTGGACCACATTAAAATCACTTCTACAAATTAATAGTTGTATAACTAATAACAGATAGAGATGGGGGGGGGAGGTGAGATCATCCACCTACCCTCTGGGTTTTGGAGAATGGAGAAAATCATTTCATAATTGCTCTTTGTTGAATTATCTCGGATTGTAATTCAAATGTTTTGCGAGCATTGCATCAAAAAATAAGTAATGTTTTTTTTTTTTTTTTTTTGCAAATGTCCCGAAGTAGAGCTGGTTTCACCAGTCCTGGGACATATTGTAGGTCTCAGCTGACAACGACGAAGTGGGGGGAATGATTGGTTTAGTTATTAGGTCATCTCCACACTAAATCGGTATTGAATAAAACATAATCTCCATGTCACTGGATTATTTTCTTTGTCTGGCTGGACAAATATTTTCTGTTTGTGAAATGGGGTGTATTGTATCTTAAAAGTTAAGCGAGTCAAAAAAAAATTGAATACTGAATATTTGTTCGACAGAATGGATAAATATTTATTTATTTATTCAAGGGTATGTCTATATGAACAACTAAAAAAAGAAAAAGCAAGAACCAGACAGATACTATTAATTTTTTTTTTTTGGAGCAAGTTACAAAATTCTTAGGTTCGCTTTTGGAACTTTAAGGGTGACATTTTCGAGTAGATTTTCAAGCAATAAAATTGTGAATTAAACATTTAAAAGTGAGTTTTCCCGTATTTCCCACCATTTAATCGTGAAAATTAACCTTCTACTTTAATCATATTTTAAGTTAGATTAGTTGCTCAGTAAAAAATGAATAGTATCTGTCTGGTCCCCTTCTTTGTTTAATTATCTCCGATTGGTAGTAGAGCTAATTCAAATAGTTTGCGAGCATTGCATCAAAAATGAATCAATGTTTTTTTTTTTTACAAATGTCCCGAAGTGGAGCTGGTTTTACTAGTCCTGGGACAAATTGTAGGTCCCAGCTGATAACGATGATTGGTTCAGCTATTAGATCATCCCCACACTAAATCGGTATTGAATGAAACATAACCTCCATGTCACTCGATTTGGCTGGACTAATATTTTCTGTTCGAGAAGTGGGGTGTATTGTATCTTAAAAGTTAAGCGGGTCAAAAAAAAAATTGAATACTGAATATATTATTGATCTATGTGTGGTATGGTTAGGTTAAGATTTTTAGGCCAATGGCCTCGTTGGCATTGGTTGTGTAGAACATGTTGCGAATAGTATTCCGTTATCAGATTACAAAAAGCGCAAGTGTAAGGTAGGTTTGCTCAACACGTATTTTATTTTCTATTGATCACAATAATTTGTCTTTCAGTTCCAGTTTTAGGACTTCAAAATTTAGGCCAGACATGTTTTGTAAATACCATTCTTCAAGCATTGGGTTCATGTCCAATATTTATAGAATGGTTGGACAGTCAACAGATTGGGGATGTAGGAGCAGAATTAAGACATGTTTTACTGAGTAAGTCCAAGTTACTAGGTGTCCAACTTAACCTGATTAAGTAAAAAATAGTTGCCGCTACCTCAAAATAAGCTAGATCTTTACTAGCATATCAAATCGCAATGGGTGACTATTGCTATAGATCAGTCATTCTCAACCTTTTTACCACCACAGCACACTCCACATGATGGTAGTAATTTCGCGGCACACTTCGTTAACAAAGCATCCCCCGCTCCATAGAAACAAAAGAAAAATATTATATAACTTTAATGTTGGAGTCCATTGTACATATTTATCTATATTTATAAAACGCAAAGCCCAGTTGGTATACTGACGTACTGACTGACTGATAATCAACGTAGCTCCACGATGGCTAAACTTAGAGACTTGAAATTTGGCACACGGATCCTTTTAGTACGTAGGTGCGTAATAAGAAAGGAAAAAATTTAAAGTTCAAGTGGGAGCAAGTTACCGCCAAAAATGACG
>CM022882.1:410380-421359 GCA_012654025.1 Pachypsylla venusta | reverse complement strand
TTTTTTTTTTTTAAAAAAAAAAAAAAAAAAAAAATGAAAATCCGCACAGTAATTAATTATGAAATAGCTCGTCTTTCAAAGATCCCACAAAAAGCTCTCCTCACCTCAATATAGTCGTTAAACCTGATTATCTTCTTCTCCTTCAACTCATCCACTGTTGGCCGAAAGCTCAACTTCCTCAACAGCATTTTCTTTTTCTCTTCTTTCAATTTCTTTTCTTCTGCTGCCGTTTGTTTCTTCAAAATATTTCGGTCTTCCAGTTCTTCTACTGTCGGCCTCATACTTAGCCGCCTGTGTGAGACAAATAGACATTTAGTACTACAAGGAAGGCTCCAAGTTGTTCAAGAACATTGCCGACTCAAACCCCAAATGACAAAAGTGCTTTGACGGGTATACGAATTTTTTTTATTGCCTTTTTGGATTGTACGGGGTGTCGCAATAAGAACCCAAATGACAAAAATGCTTTATGGCGGATGTACGAATTTTTTATATTCCCTTTTTGGATTCTACGAGGTGTCGCAATAAGAATCCAAATGATAAAAATGCTTTATGGCGGATGTACGACTTTTTTATATTCCCTTTTTGGATTCTACGGGGTGTCGCAATAAGAACCCAAATGACAAAAGTGCTTTATGGTGGGCGTACGACTGTTTTATATTCCCTTTTTGGATTCTACGGGGTGTCGCAATAAGAACCCAAATGACAAAAGTGCTTTATGGTGGGCGTACGACTGTTTTATATTACCTTTTTGGATTCTACGGGGTGTCGCAATAAGAACCCAAATGACAAAAGTGCTTTATGGTGGGCGTACGACTGTTTTATATTACCTTTTTGGATTCTACGGGGTGTCGCAATAAGAACCCAAATGACAAAAGTGCTTTATGCTGGGCGTACGACATTTTATATTGCCTTTTTGGATTCTACGGGGTGTCGCAATAAGCACCCAAATGACAAGAGTGTTTTATTGCGGGCGTACGACTGTTTTAAATTCCCTTTTTGGATTCTACGGGATTTTCTTTTCTTTTTTTGGCATCTTGATATAAATAGAAAAAACTACCTTATCAATCTGGCACCAATGACTTGTTTTGTTTCTTGTCTCTCCTTTTCACTTTGTATCTGCAAGATATTTCGATCAATCAATTCTTGCCGATCTGGTCTCAACGCCAATTTGATTGCTAAACTATCTTTGCGTGCGATTTTTGATGCTAGTTGATCTGAAAGTTTTAGAAAAATAGATCCAAAATTAGTCCAGCTTATTTTAAAAATAACCATTTTTGTGTTTTTAATTTAGACACAACTTAATCTTCACTCAAAAATTTTCACTTATATTTTCATTTTTCACGAGTCTTTGTCACCACTAAAAAAAATATTTAAAGTTGTCCATTTAAGTGTTTTTAACCCCGGATAAATAATTATTATTAAATTAATATTTTTTGGACCCAACTTTTCCTTTTTTTTTCTTTAATTATTATAAATAGTAACGATAATTATTTTTGTTAATACGACTTTTTCGAAAAAAAAAAAAAAAAAAAAATGAAAAAAAAAAAAAAAAAAAAAAAAAAATATGAAATATCAGTTGATTAAAAAAAAATCTTGATTATTAAACGATTTTTTAAATGAAATCCATAAAAGAGTTTTTATTACATAGCATTCATAAAATAAAATTAAACAAGGAGATTAAGCTAAATACGAAAAGACTTCTAGTCATGGTCACTATTATTCTCTATACAAATGGCAAGGGTTCCCAACATACTAGACGCCCCATACCTCAAAAGAGGGACATAAAGCCGGTTCTTTTTTTTTATATATATAATATGTCTTATCTACCGAGTCAACTTATGTCTCCTTTAAATAAGACATGTACACTAATATAGGCTTTTTTCAATGTACTTAATGTAGCGATAAAATTTGAAGTTATCCATTTTTTTTTTACTCGAAATTTTCTATTTTAGGGGGATCCTACTTGTCCCTTTCAAACTGGTCATTTGTGGAAACTGGAAAGTAGGGAAGGGTCAGGTTAGGAAAATACAGAGAGGGGACGATATTTCCACCAATGCACTTCGTAAAATTCCAATTTTGAATAAACCGATATATATCGTCGATATATCGATATATTTCTCATATATCGATATATTTTGAAATTCGATATATCAAACAATCGATATATTTTTGAACGATATGTCATTACTACTTCCGAGGTTAAAGTTTTTTAAATGAAATCCATAAAAGTATTTCAACATGTGTGAAGGCAATTATTGATGGGTGAGTTTGTAAGAGTAGGTGGTGAGCGTTTGTGAGAGAATAAGAGGCGAGTAAAATAAACATTTTAATCCGAAATTGGAAAAAAACAGACCATGACGAAAGAAAAATAATCGGTAGGCAACTCGAAGTCATTTGAAAGGAAATTATCACCAAAAAGCCTCAAGTTTTCGTTTCAGTCACTACTTTGGGGACACCCAAGTTTTTTTTTTTTTTTTTTTCAAAATATTCTAAGTGGTCCCAGTATTTTTTTTTAATCAAAAAGGAATTTATTTATGTAAAAGTTCTCTCATGTTATTACTAAATTTTCTGTCTCAGCTTTGATTCGAAACAGCCTCCTACTAACGAATCCATCATTTTTACCAACTGAACCAGTGACGCTGGAGTTGTCCCACTTGTCCCAGTAATTTAAATCGCCCTGCATTTTTCGTTCTGACGTAGAAACACATCAGCACAACACATCAGTTCTAGAGATCATAGAAACCTTTTCGATAATCTTTGGCTGAGATGAGGAGAGCAGTTGATTGAACCAAAACCCTGTGATTGAACCAAATTTTGGTCGAAGGGCGATATTTTTCATAATATAATAATAATAGTCCTTATGGTAAAGATCTCAAATTAATGAAGATAAAATTCCATGCATTGGATGGGTTTGAACCCACAGCCTACTGTTTACCAGTCAAGTGTCTTACCACTACACCACCAACCCATATGAATATAATAGATGCCGCATAGGGAAAATATATTTATTTTCTGCATGCGGCACTTATATTTGGAACCCCTGACCTAATATAGGACCATATAAAATATTTATTTATGTTTTATTATTTTTTGTTTTTGTAAAATTTATTGGAAAACATTTATATCAACTCCGAAGTTTGTAAACAATACGGAAGGAAAATACAAAACACCTCAGCACAATTTATTAGACAATCTGTTTGGATGGAAACTTTAAAATAACAATGTTGGTTGATGGTCACATACTGTGTACAGGATGTGGGGAAAACAATGCTAACATTCAACTCCAAGTTTGTAAACAATACGGAAGCAAAATACAAAACACCCCAGCACAATTTATTAGACAATCTGTTTGGATGGAAACTTTAAAATAACAATGTTGGTTGATGGTCACATACTGTGTACAGGATGTGGGGAAAACAATGCTAACATTCAACTCCAAGTTTGTAAACAATACGGAAGCAAAATACAAAACACCCCAGCACAATTTATTAGACAATCTGTTTGGATGGAAACTTTAAAATAACAATGTTGGTTGATGGTCACATACTGTGTACAGGATGTGGGGAAAACAATGCTAACATTCAACTCCAAGTTTGTAAACAATACGGAAGCAAAATACAAAACACCCCAGCACAATTTATTAGACAATCTGTTTGGATGGAAACTTTAAAATAACAATGTTGGTTGATGGTCACATACTGTGTACAGGATGTGGGGAAAACAATGCTAACATTCAACTCCAAGTTTGTAAACAATACGGAAGCAAAATACAAAACACCCCAGCACAATTTATTAGACAATCTGTTTGGATGGAAACTTTAAAATAACAATGTTGGTTGATGGTCACATACTGTGTACAGGATGTGGGGAAAACAATGCTAACATTCAACTCCAAGTTTGTAAACAATACGGAAGCAAAATACAAAACACCCCAGCACAATTTATTAGACAATCTGTTTGGATGGAAACTTTAAAATAACAATGTTGGTTGATGGTCACATACTGTGTACAGGATGTGGGGAAAACAATGCTAACATTCAACTCCAAGTTTGTAAACAATACGGAAGCAAAATACAAAACACCCCAGCACAATTTATTAGACAATCTGTTTGGATGGAAACTTTAAAATAACAATGTTGGTTGATGGTCACATACTGTGTACAGGATGTGGGGAAAACAATGCTAACATTCAACTCCAAGTTTGTAAACAATACGGAAGCAAAATACAAAACACCCCAGCACAATTTATTAGACAATCTGTTTGGATGGAAACTTTAAAATAACAATGTTGGTTGATGGTCACATACTGTGTACAGGATGTGGGGAAAACAATGCTAACATTCAACTCCAAGTTTGTAAACAATACGGAAGCAAAATACAAAACACCCCAGCACAATTTATTAGACAATCTGTTTGGATGGAAACTTTAAAATAACAATGTTGGTTGATGGTCACATACTGTGTACAGGATGTGGGGAAAACAATGCTAACATTCAACTCCAAGTTTGTAAACAATACGGAAGCAAAATACAAAACACCCCAGCACAATTTATTAGACAATCTGTTTGGATGGAAACTTTAAAATAACAATGTTGGTTGATGGTCACATACTGTGTACAGGATGTGGGGAAAACAATGCTAACATTCAACTCCAAGTTTGTAAACAATACGGAAGCAAAATACAAAACACCCCAGCACAATTTATTAGACAATCTGTTTGGATGGAAACTTTAAAATAACAATGTTGGTTGATGGTCACATACTGTGTACAGGATGTGGGGAAAACAATGCTAACATTCAACTCCAAGTTTGTAAACAATACNTACATACAACAACAAAATAAATCCTGAACTAGAAGACAAATGCGACTTGTGTGGGGGTTCTCCACATGACACTGCCCACCTCTTCAATTGTCCCGGAAAACCTACCACCCTTTCCGTGATTGACCTTTGGCGGAGCCCGGTGAGAGTGGCGGAGTTCCTTGAGCTGCCAATTCAAATTGTTATGGACGAACCTGGCTGATCGAAGATATGAGAACTGCTACAACAACAACAACGCACCAGGACGGCCTGGAACATCTACCCAATACAGTTCCAGCCAAGGGCCATACATTTTTTTTTCTTTCTCGGTAACCTCATATCAACCTGTTTTTTTTTTCCAAACCAACCTCAATCTCGTAAGAGAAACACCGCTACAACAACTTGATATTACCTATTGATTTATTAGTGACAATAATGAAACTTCGGAATCGTCACAAAAAAAAAAAAATATATAAATATATTTCACGTTTCAAGTAGAATTAAAAAATGTTCAAATTTTCTGCACGATTACAATACTTTAACTTCTATAGGAAGTGAAAGTAAAAATCGAATGCAAAAAATTCGTTCAGTCTACCGTACGCCGTAAGAGGAACTTTTGTACATCCGCGTTGACCATTTTATTTTTTACATAGATTTCGTAAAAATATATTTATTGTGTGTTCAGGGGTTATTAACCTCTGACACATATATTTATTGTGCTTCAGGGGTTATTCACTTCTGACACATATTTATTGTGTTTCAGGGGTTATTCACCTCTGACACATATATTTATTGTGTTTCAGGGGTTATTAACCTCTGACACATATATTTATTGTGTTTCAGGGGTTATTAACCTCTGACACATATATTTATTGTGTTTCAGGAGTTATTAACCACTGATACATATTTATTGTGTTTCAGGGGTTATTAACCACTGATATATATTTATTGTGTTTCAGGGGTTATTAACCTCTGACACATATATTTATTGTGTTTCAGGGGTTATTAACCTCTGACACATATATTTGTGTTTCAGGGGTTATTAACCTCTGACACATATATTTATTGTGTTTCAGAGGTTATTAACCTCTGACACATTCAATTTTCTTTCATTAATTTTAAACTCTTGATTTCATCCCCGCCGGCAATTTTTTTACGAAGTTTAAACTTAACAGCGCCGAAAGAATTATTATAACCCCCGAGCAACCCTCCCCCATCCCACTCACTGCCTTTGACAGTTCCCCTCCCCGCACTTACTGTCGTCATCGTTTCTGTACAGGATGGGTCCGTCGTCTTCATCATCATCGTCATCATCCTGATGGCTGTCTTGACAATTGGATATGCTAAGTGTTGGTGGGGGACGGATGTTTTCTTTGTCCTCCATCATATTCAGACCAAAACGGACAGGACGAGCACTGAAATTACAAATGGCCTGATGTTAATATCACATGGCTTTGTACACAAAAAAAATACCGAATACAAAAATGTTAACAAAACAACGAGCAATAACATCGGGAGGGCCAATATGGGATGCAATTTTTATACATAAAAACACTATAAAAATCGGTCATAACGTAAAAGATATATATTTTTTTTTTTTTTTTTTTTTTTTNATTTTTTTTTTTTTTAATTTGGCTTAACGTGTCTTTAACATTTATTGGTCATTCAAGACGGTCAAAAGATATAAAGTTCAAGTAAAGTTTAATCAAAATCGGAAATGGCGTTCATAGGAGTTTATAGAATAACTAGCTGTTTGCCTGTGCTTCGTCACGGCATCTAGTTTGGCGCCTTAGAGATATGGCCGTTCCCGTGCTAATAGTTTTATTTTTTTTTATTATTGGCTTAAGCAATCCGACGATCACTACTGGCCATTCTCTTTATTTGCATAAATTTTAATAACATTATAGCTGTTAGCCCGTGCTTTTCTACGGTCTCTAGCTTGGCGCCTTAGGGGCATGGCCGTTCCCGTTTAGGAATATAAAAAATAGATAAAAACCTATTCGCAGACCTACCGAATGTACATACAAAATTTCATTAAAATTGGTTAAGGCGTTTTGGAGGAGTATGGTGACAAACATAACAGGAGAATTTTATAGATATATATAAAGATTGTGGACTGAAAACTAAGGCCTCACTTCCTTCAACCAAGAGCCAGACCCAACACTATTTCTCCATAGGGCTGAAATAGGACAGACTCATTCTCGACCCTCCCCCCACCCAGTCAACTCCACGCTACTGAAACTGTGCAACAGATCTGTGACTCAGTCCCACCAAGGGAAGAAGCTCTGGGAAATTTCTGGTAGGGAAGGGGATAAGAGAAATCCGCCCTGGGTTGCTCGATGTTCAATGAATTCGGTGAGATTTAGCGATTTCCTCTGATGACAAGACTATTTATTTCTCCATAGGGTTGAAATAGGACAGAATCAATTTCACCCTCCCAGTCAACCCCACGATACCGAAACTGTGCAACAGATCTGTGACTCAGTCTCACCAAGGGAAGAAGCTCTGGGAAATTTCTAGTAGGGAAGGGGATAAGAGAAATCCGCTCTGGGTTGCTCGATGTTCAAGCTGCGGCCAATTTCTCTGTGGCCCGTCTGTCCATAGAGCAATGAATCCGGTGAGATTTTGCGATTTCCTCTGATGACAAGACTATTTATTTCTCCATAGTGTTGAAATAGGACAAAATCAATCTCACCCCTCAGTCAACCCCACGCTGCCGAAACTGTGGAACAGATCTGTGACTCAGTCCCACCAAGGGAAGAAGCTCTAGGAAAGTTCTGGTAGGAAAGGGGATAAGAGAAATCCGCTCTGGGTTGCTCGATGTTCAAGCTGCGGCCAATTTCTCTCTGGCCCGTCTGTCCATAGAGCAATGAATCCGGTGAGATTTAGCTATTTCCTCTGATGACAAGACTTGAGGTTATGTGTAGCATCTTCCAACAAGCCTGCACTTGGTTGCGGGGTGGGCCTCCATACAAACTTACTTGACGGAATAAGACTGCGGTGAGTCTTGTGTAGGAGTTGGTGTGGGTGGTTTTTTCATCGCAGACTTAAGTGGCACAGCATTGAATTTTGGTTCTTTGGCAGGAATTTGTTCTATCCGAGTTGTGAGATCCTCGTCATAGTCCCCATCATCAACATCTTCATCATCTTCTTCCTCTTCAATTTCGAATTCTTCCTCGTCAGAAGCTTCTGAAAACAATTGAAAAGGTTCCCTTTTTTTTAACACAATCTCCAATTAGATAGCCACCTCTTTTGAATAGTCCGCTCTAACGCCCACAGAGGAGGCGCTTACATGAACATAATAAATATTTGCCATTCTCCATCAAGAATGGGAAAAACAATTGGTGTACGGCAATTGTCAATGGAAACTCTCAAGAAACAGTTCCCCAACTTTAGATTTGTAAATTGAGCAAGGCTCAGCCAGATCCAAGTCTGCAATATGCATGTTGTAATAACATAATAAGATCTTTTTTCAAAGTTGAGTTCTTGTAGATGGCACAAGTTGGCACATTGTCCTCATGGAATAGCGCCCATACCTGTCTAGGCCTTACATTAATTGTAGATGAAACTTTCCAAGAGATATCATCAACAAGGGATGATCATTGTATATTTGAGTTCACTAGACACTAGATTATAAAGAAACATCGGATCTTGGATGTCTCTACTAGTTTCTGGTGATTCAAAACCCAAATGTCCCACCAGGAACCCATACCACTCCATTCCGTATAACAAAAGAGACCGAACAAATTAAGCCTTTATTCTTTGCAACGTTTTGTGTATTGGGTTTTGTCCTGTTAATGACCAGATAAGGGGAGCACATTCTAGTTTGCTTCTCATTATCATCCGGTACAGAATTCTGATATAAGGATTAGCGCGGATGTCTTCACACCTTTCACAAACTTTTCTACCTTGAACATGGGCAGAATTATTTAGTATGGTCTCCAGAGTGGAAGCTACACTAAATAATACTGGGATAGGAGGTTGAGTTGATAGGTCCTTCAGTAAACACTTACCTCGATTACTATCGTGAGAGGTGGAGGTATGGGTCCTATCTCAGATACTGGGATAGGAGGTTCTGGTAGTTCGGACAAATAAAGTGTTGAGTTGACAGGTTGATTATTGCCACGGGAAATATTTAACATTTGCAGTTGCATATCTTCTTTATGATCACGCTCAGGAGGTTTTGCTGAAATAAAAATCAAGCGATTCTATTATTAGTAGTAGTTCTGTGAACTGTACACCTCACTCAGTTCTGTGGAAAATATATGTACTTTTGGTGGAAACCTAATAAACCTTTGGCGGCTTTTGACGGTTTTTACGAATCCCGTCTAAAAAGAAAACAATAAGAGCTTAAAATTTGGTGCTTATTTATGCATATCAATTTTATGCATAAAATGAGATTTGGTTGAAATAAAATATATCGCTTGCGTTTTAACGCTTATCCATACTTATAAAAACGCATAATCCAGTTGGTATACTGACTGACTATAATCAACGTAGCTCCACGATGGCTAAACGTAGAGACTTGAAACTTGACACACAGATCCCTTTTAGTATGTAGGTGCGTAATAAGAAAGGAGAAAAATAAAGTTCAAGTGGGAGCAAGTTACCGCCAAAAATTATTTAGCGGGTCTTTTTGCAATTTTTTTCTGGGCAAACAAAAGAGATAACAAAAAATTACAGAGAATAGACCCCCCCAAAATATTATATAAGGAACCCATATAAAATATAAAATTTGAAAATTTCCGGTTTCTCCCCGATGTGCTGTTTTCACCACTAAAAAATTGGAATTGAGAAGTACCACTTCGGGATGAGTGAGAAAGCTGAAATTTGATACAAAGGTGTTCCGAAGTACAAAAAGTCATATCCTTGAATAAAATATGGAATTTTCTAACTAGGAGCGGTGCTCACTCTGGGGGTCGGTTCCACCAAAAACCCATAGTTAAGAAATATCACTTCGGGCTGAGCGAAAAAGCTGAAATTTTATACGGTGTTCCGCTGTGCAAAAAGTAATATTTTTGAGTAAAATATTGAATTTTCTAAATAGGAGCCGTGTTCACTCAGGAGGTCGGTTCCACCAAAAATCTAAAATTGAGAAGATTTAATTTCGTGATCTCGAAATTGTTGTTGGATTTTGTAACCTTAGCGAAGCACGGTAAACAGCTAGTTAGCGATATAATGAACCTATTTCAGCCAAAGATCATCATAAAAGTTTCGAAGATCTTCGGCTGGAACTGATATGCGTTCCAGGTGGTCCAGATAGTACTGTAAAGGAGAGTAACTACTATTACTATTAGTATTTGTATTATGGTAGTCGACATGGCGCCCCCCCCCCAAATGTATCCTGACTCTCACCTGGCTGTGTTGGATACTGTAAGGAAGAGTAACTACTATTACTATTATTATTTGTATTATGGTAACATAAAAGACGTCTTGTAATTTTAGCAGGTACTAAAGTAGACGGTCGATCCGGTTTGCTCATTTGTTGTTGCTGCAGTTCCATCATACTTTGACTATCACAACCATTGTTTTGTTGCTGCAGTTGATGTTGCTGCTGCTGCTGTTGTTGTTGTTGGTATTGTTGCTGATGCTGAGAAGAATCAGTCTTAACTTTGTTGCTGCAATCTGAAACAAGATATATATAGAGAAAAAAAAATCAGTTTTAAATGTATAAATAAACTCTCTAAATCCTTAGAAAGTACCATTCTGAATATGATGATTTTGAACCTTATTTCGAAAATCACGAAATTAAAATTCTTTCTGCTATTTATTTCACAGTTTTTGTGGGCATCAGCATTTCTAGTTACTTTTATTCAATCACTCAAATATCACTAAGCCTAAGCTACACTTTAACAATTTTTACCTCATATGATACCACTAGGCGCTATTACCATAGCTACTCAATTATCCTCAGGAGGGTGTGTTACGCCCAAAATACAACCAGACCAAAAAGAAAATTCGAAAAAAAACTGTTTTCAAAATTTTGGGCCCGCCCAACAATCGCACCTGGAGTTTTCTTATAATGCTACCACTTGTCGCTATTACCATAGGCTGCTGAACTGTGGTCAGGAGGCTAAGTTACCCTTAAATAGATCAAGAATAGAGCAAGAAGTTTTTTTTTTTTTTTTTTTAAAAAAAAATCAAATGAATGGTGATCCGCTGTGTCTTTTATCCCATTGA
>CM022882.1:399347-410338 GCA_012654025.1 Pachypsylla venusta | reverse complement strand
ATTCTTACGATTTTTTTTTTTTTTAAAAAAAAAAACAAATTTTCGACTCGGTCAGGAATCGAAACTTGTACCTTCTCGATAAAATCCGAATCATTTTAAATCAAATCATTTTAAATCGAAGAATCATTTTAAATCTTTGATACAACAAAATGGCGAAATCCAGGGTTAAGGCGTGTTTTCATCTTTGACATATCGAGTCCTGTTAATTTATTGCATTTTTTTTTTTTTTTTTTTTCATTGANTTTTTTTTTTTTTTTTTTTTTTTTTTTTTTAAGCATCAATATTTTTAAATTTCGTTAGTCGACTTTTTGGCTTAAGAAAAATGTAATTATTGAATTGCCTTTCTCTAAAATGAAAAAGGTCGATAGACGAAAACTCAAATTGACAAATCTTGCCTTCAAAAAACTAAATATAATGTCTCCAAAGAATTTAATATCACATTATTTCACATGGGCGTAGGAAGGGGGGGGCAGGTGGGGGTAGCTGCCCCCCCCCCTAACCCCCCCCCCCTCTCCCGACATGAAAATCTCAGCTAAATTTTGACTTGTGGAGAAGTCGCGGCATCGTTTCAGATAGACAGACTTTAGGCCATGAGAACGTCACTATGCGGGTGGTGACGTCTCTCTGTCTCTCACACTGATTTCCCACAATCTCAAGAATGGTCTATTCATAAAAGTCATTACTTTTTCGGTTATCTATTTGAGTTCACATAAATAATATTTACCTTTGGCATATCGTGGCAACATTTTCACTTTCACCAAAACCATACTTTTAATTATTTATTTGTATAATTTACATTTAAAAAATATTTATATTTATTTAACCCAGACTCAAGCGATTTGCGATTTTTTTTTTATATATAAAAAAAACGACTTTTTTAATTAATTTTTGAAAGAAAAATATTAGAAATAAATAAATGTGGATTATACCGAGCATGGTAGAGGAGGAGAATTTGGTCATTATTTTCAATAATGAACCCTTGTAATCGTTACGTAAAAAATAGCCCCCGTCAAAAACTTAAGACGATTACAAGGGTTCATTATTTTCAATAATGAACCCTTGTAATCGTCACGTAAAAAATAGCCCTCGTCAAAAACTTAATAAGACGATTACAAGGGTTTATTATTTTCAATAATGAACCCTTGTAAACGTCACGTAAAAAATAGCCCTCGTCAAACTCTTAATAAGATGATTACAAGGGTTTATTTTCAATAATGAACCCTCAAAAAAATAGCCCTCGTCAAAAACTTAATAAGACGATTACAAGGGTTCATTATTTTCAATAATGAACCCTTGTAGTCGTTACGTAAAAAATAGCTCTCGTTAAAAACTTAATAAAACGATTACAAGGGTTCTTTATTTTCAATAATGAACCCTTATAATCGTTACGTAAAAAATAGCCCTCGTCAAAAACTTAATAAGACAATGGTTCATTATTTTCAATAATGAACCCTTGTAATCGTTACTTAAAAAATAGCTCTCGTTAAAAACTTAATAAAACGATTACAAGGGTTCTTTATTTTCAATAATGAACCCTTGTAATCGTTACGTAAAAAATAGCCCTCGTTAAAAACCTAATAAAACGATTACAAGGGTTCTTTATTTTCAATAATGACCCCTTATAATCGTTACGTAAAAAATAGCACTCGTCAAAAACTTAATAAGACAAGGGTTCATTATTTTCAATAATGAACCCTTGTAATCGTTACGTAAAAAATAGCCCCGTTAAAAACTCAATATTATACACTTTTAGGTATGTCGAATCCAAAAAATTACTAAAACAACCCGCCCGTCGGTAGTAAAGGCCAATTTTGCCACTAAGCGTTGACGATTTTGATGGATTTTTTGGTATTCGTTACTCTTAGTCACATATATAAGGTTCTATAAATGGCACCCTATACACGAAAAGTTTTCGGGGTACAATAAGACCTCAAATGGGACATACATACCAAATTTCATTAAAATCATACAATTGGGACAAACCGCTCACGGTGGACGAACAGATTTTTTTCAGTTAGTGTGGACAAGAGAGAGAGAGAAAAAAAAAACACGTAAACTCTTATATAATGATAAAATTACGAAATTGATGAATGATTTTTGCTCAAAATTTCGGCGTACATTACCAAAATGGAGACAACCCGCTCACGGGGGATAAACGGATTATTTTTACAGTTAGTGTGGACAAGAGAGAGAAAAAAAAACACGTAAACTCTTATATAATGATAAAATTACGAAATTGATGAATGATTTTTGCTCAAATTTCGGAGTACATTACCAAAATGGATACGACCCGCTCACGGGGGTATACGGATTATTTTTTTCAGTTAGTGTGGACAAGAGAAAAAAAAACACGTAAACTCTTATATAATGATAAAATTACGAAATTGATGAATGATTTTTGTTGCTTTTATTTTATATAAAAAAAAAAAAAATGTTCAAAAATTAATTTTTAGAATGTACATTTACTTGTTCAGAGAAACAATTTTCAATTCACTTCCATCACAACACTAATTAAAATTACCCAAATTTAGAATGTTGAAATGTAAATTCTAAATTGTGTTCAAATATTTATATCTACAAGATATAAATATGAAATGACTGACTCATCAGAAATGAGATAAGATAAGAAAAAGAAAAGCGTGGGCAGAGAAATAGCTTGGAATGTTATGACGAACGGCACAATATGACGGAATGGTCATCATATGTTATGACGGAATGGTCATCATGTTTGTTTACAATAATTCAACAATATCACTGATCTAGAACAGTGTATACCGAATTGAGCATTGTTTCAATCTACAAGGCGGGCTAGAGAAATCGCTTTGGAATGTTATGACTATTTTAGGCAAAGTTGGATTGGTTAATGTAAATTTAGAGAGAAATTTAAAATCTATATTTGACTATTTTAGGCAAAGTTGAATTGGTTAATGTACAATTAGAGAGAAATTTAAAATCTATATTTGCCTATTTTAGGCAAAGTTGGATTGGCTAATGTAAATGTAGAATTTTCTTTGTGGTAAGGAGTTTTTTCACATTTTTTGTGGGTATCACAGCATTACTAAGAGCCTCCTGCACTAATAATCTCTTCAAACTTCTAATCTTTTTACTCCGATATTGCCAACACTGGTCGCTACTCACATTAAAGTAGACTCATCGTCCTCACGAGGCTGACAGTGCAACCGGAAATCACAAGGACAAAGTCGAAAATTTTCCTACTCCGCCGGTGATTAAACCCGGGTCCCCCAAGTGCAATGCCAGTGTGATACCCACTAAGCCAGGAGGATGGAAAATTACAATCTATATTTTATATTTGTCTATTTTAGGCAAAGTTGGATTAGTGATATGTGATGAAGGAATGGTCGTATAAATGTTGTCCCCCACATCAGAGAGGTTATGATCGACGAATGGTCGTATAAATGTTGTCCCCCACATCAGAGGGGTTATGATCGACGAATGGTCGTATAAATTTTGTCCCCCACATCAGAGAGGTTATGATCGACGAATGGTCGTATAAATGTTGTCCCCCACATCAGAGAGATTATGATTTACGAATGGTCGTATAAATGTTGTCCCCCACATCAAAGGTTATTCTGAACCCCTCTGATGTGGTGGGCTATCTAACTCTATCCCCACCCCTTTTAATTACTGGTCACAATGGATCTAAATAAATGTCGCAGTGATAATTGCAACCAGCCTCAATAGAGACCTGCAACCAGTTTAACCCTCTCGCGCCCGTGGTAGCAAACTTGCTACCAAAAGTTGGTGAGTTATCTAATTTTGCTTCTGTCCCCCCCTTAGTATTTTTGTCGATTTCAGAGCATCGTGTGAAAGGTTATTTACCCTTACAGCTAATACTAAGGGGGGACAGATGCAATCCATACTAATATATAATCTGTCTGTCTGTATGTATGTTACGCTTTCACGCTTAAACTACTAAACCGATTTTGATGAAATTCGGTATGGAGATAGACTGAACTTTAGGAAAGGACATAGGCTACTTTTTATCGCGAAAAAAAGTGGGTTGGAACTATAAACGGCCATGCCTCTAAGGCGCCAAGCGAAGCGGGCGTATTCTGCTAGTATTAGATAATTCAAAAACTTTTGGTAGCAAGCTTTCTACTACGGGCGCGAGAGGGTTAATAATAATTGACCATATTCTGTTTTGCAACCAGTGATAAAATAAAATCTACCCATTTCCAGGGATAGTATTCAGAATGCACTTAAGCAGACAAAGCCATTGCCTTAATTTTTTCCCTGACGTGGTCTCAGCCAAATAAACGCGTCGGGATAAGAGTGACCCGAACTCTCCCTATTTCAGTTTATGCGACCTTCCCAACGTTAATCAGTGTTTGCATTCTTGCCATATCATAATTTTAGTGGAATTAATATAAAAATAACGAGACGGCAGGCGGGCGCCGCCGCCACCGCGCTACATTGCGGAGGTCAAAACAAACATGAAAATAATTTTCAATAGGGCGCCATCGATTAAAAATTATTATTTTTTTTAAAAAAAACAATATTCAAAATTGACGGTCAAACTGAGGGCAATGTCTTTATGAAAGAATACTTTCTAAAAATATTCATTGAATTCGACCTTGTTAGGCCCTACAAAAATTATTTATGACGGACAAGGACGAGTGGAATACACCAGGCGCCTTGGAAATGACATTGCTTTGTGGGGAAAAAAAATAGTCTATGCTACATTCCGACATACACTGGTCAGAATAGATATGAACAAAAGGTTCATTAGGTATGTAATAAAACAAAAGTTACCGTGACAATGGAAATCCGTCTCAATGGAGACTTGAAACCGGTTTTACAATAATACAAAACACCTTGCGACATAAAATTATAAAAAACTAGATTGTTGCGTAAAACCAATAAACACACTTTAGTATTTAGGATTCCATATACAATATTGATTCAATCATAAACACACTTTAGTATTTAGAATTCCATATACAATATTGATTCATTCATAAACACACTTTAGTATTTAGGATTCCATATACAATATTGATTCATTCATAAACACACTTTAGGATTTAGGATTCCATATGCAATATTGATTCATTCATAAACACACTTTAGTATTTAGGATTCCATATACAATATTGATTCATTCATAAACACACTTTAGTATTTAGAATTCCATATACAATATTGATTAATTCATAAACACACTTTAGGATTTAGGATTCCATATACAATACTGATTCATTCATTAGTGGCATCATCGTGTTCGAAGTTAGCCACGGCCCTGTCTATAATAATAAAACTCAATGTAACTATAAAATATCTATACTTATAAAACGCAAAGCCCAGTTGGTATACTGACTGACTTTTTCTGGGCAAACTAAAGGAGATAGCGAAAAATAACCGAGAATGGACCCCCCCCCCCGAAATAGTATATAAGGACCCAATAAAAAATATAAAATTTGAAATATTTCGGTTTCTCCCCGATTTATGGACGGTTTTCACCACGAAAAAATCGAAATTGATAAGTACCATTTCGGGATGAGCGAGAATGCTGAAATTCGATACATAGCTGTCCCGCAGTACAAAAAGTCATATCCTTGAATAAAATATTGAATTTTCTAAATAGGAGTGGTGCTCACTCTGGGGGTCGGTTCCACCAAAAATAGAAGTATCATTTTTTATCTAAATAGAAGTATCATTTCGTCAAGGATGTGGAGAAAGTCAAGGATGTGGAGAAAGTTTGCATACGATATGCAATAATCCTAACTAGTGGGCGCAGCCCACTAGTTAGGATTATAATTCTATGAAAAAAATTTCATACCAAGTTTCAATAAAATCGGACAAAGCATTCGAGAGTTAGCGTGGAACAAACAAATGTTAAAGAAAAATTCTGGTGTTAAAACCAGACTTCACTCATAAAGAAAAATCGTGGTGTTAAAACAAGACTTCACTAGGGAATTCAATTGTTGAAGCCAATATGTTTGTCACAATGTAATGACCCGTGTTATTATTAAATGTTTAGATTCGAACCACCAGCCTCCTGGTTACAAATCTACCGCCTCTACCAACTGATGCTGTAACCTCATTCAATTCAGTCAATAATTATTTATATTATTTTTTTTATTTTTTTAATTTGGCTTAACGTCGATTCGTCATTCAAGACGAGGGTTTTACCCTCCATTCGCTGGAAACTTGCAAACCAGCTACCCACATTGACCTCACCCAGTCTGGGTTGGGTCGAAAAAAAGAGCCAACGATACGTGGTGTTCGCAAGCTGTTACCCATCCAAGTACTGACCACGCCCGACGTTGCTTAACTTCAGTGATCTGACGGGAACTGGTGTATTCAACGGGATATGATCGTTGGCTTATATTAATTTTAAACAGAATTTAGTAAAGAAAGGTTTTTTAAACAATAATAATTACACTCAGAATTAAAAAACATTAATTAAAACGATATTTTTTTTTTTTGTTTGTTAAAGAAAACACAATTTAAAGAAAAAAAAACACGAAATTGAGAGAAGAAAAACACGAAATTTTAAATGAATTAGTAAAAGTTGAAAAAGTAAAGAGAAAAAAAAATATAGCGGAAGCACCTCTCCTCCAATTTTAATGGAACTCGTGCTTGTGCATGACCCTCCAACCTCATGACCTACCTCCTAAAAAGTAGTTTACCCAAATACAGACGCATGTAAACTATTCGTCTACAAAGTTCAAACTTTCCGCCATCACAAAACTCTCTTCCCCCTTAAAACCGTACATTTTTCACAATGGACTCCAGTTTATAATAGCATCATCATAGGTTAACAGCCGACAGACGCATGTAAACTATTGGTCTACAAAGTTCAAACTTTCCGCCATCACAAAACTCTCTTACCCCTTAAAACTGCACATTTTTCACAATGGACTCCAGTTTATAATAGCATCATCATAGGTTAACAGCCGACAGACGCATGCAAACTATTGGTCTACAAAGTTCAAACTTTCCTCTCTTCCCCCTTAAAACTGCACATTTTTCACAATGGACTCCAGTTTATAATGGCATCATCATAGGTTAATAGCCGACAGGCGCATGTAAACTATTGGTCTACAAAGTTCAAACTTTCCGCCATCACAAAACTCTCTTCCCCCTTAAAACTGTACATTTTTCACAATGGACTCCAGTTTATAATGGCATCATCATAGGTTAACAGCCGACAGACGCATGTAAACTATTGGTCTACAAAGTTCAAACTTTCCGCGATCACAAAACTCTCTTCCCCCCTTAAAACTGCACATTTTGGTTTATTATTTTCAATAATGAACCTTTGGAATCGTCACGAAAAAAAATTACCCCCCCCCCCCTCAAAATTTGATAATAGTTTCTAGGTACGTAGAATCCAAAAATCGAATAAAAAATAATCCGTTTGTCCGCCGCGACGTCCGCCGTGATGGGCACTTTTGCTACTTAGCGTTAGTTCCGAAACTTTTGGGTTCAATCAAATATATCGCTGGCGGTTTTTACCACTTTAAAACGGTTTTCATTAATTCTGTCTAAAAAGGGAATGGTAAGAGCCAGATACTTCAAATTTAGTAGGTACATATGTCAAATTTAGGTTATAATTAGAATCGTCACGAGAACTCCCCCTCAATTTTTTTTTGGGGGGGGGGTATTTTTGCCAGAAAAATAATAAACCCATGTGTCACATTGGCAGAGTTTTTCACAATAGACTCCCGGTTTATAATCGCATCATCATAGGTTAACAGACTTGGTTTGCAACAACTCGCCATGAGTTTTTCAACCCTACCCTTTGTCGCCTTTGAGGACCGGCATGGTCGTCAAAGGCGACAAAGGGATCCACAGAGAACTTTGCCTCCTGAAGTTTTAATTTTTGTTAACCGAACGAGGTGAGGTCTGGTTTTACACCATGATTCATGATTTTTAACCAGACCAGAAAAAATACGTCCAGACAATTCAGAGTTATAAGTTCGACACCGGGATCGGGCAAATATTTCTTAAGAAATAAAATAAGTGCAGTGTGTTACATACACAATAATACACTCACTAGGAACTCGGTAGATATCCAATTTGACAGCGTCTATGGCACGATCAATACACCAGTTCCCGTTAGATCACTCAAGTTAAGCAACGTTCAGCGAAGTTTTACTTAGTGGGTGGCCACGAGTCCTCGTGATGGCATACGAACCTTCTATTACCGATCCAACCTAGGCTGTGTGCGGTCAATGTGGGTAGCTGCTGATTTGAAATGTCTCACTCTTACTGTAGGATGCTGTGTTCATATCAAGTCGTTCATTCCACGACTTGTCGCGGGTTTAGCAACTAGTCGCGCCCACCCACCGACAGTTCGCAATGGCAAAGCCTCACTCTTACTGTAGGATACCGTGTTCATCTCAAGTCGTTCATTCCACGACTTGTCGCGGGTTTAGCAACTAGTCGCGCCCACCTACCGACAGTTCGCAATGGCAAAGTCTCACTCTTACTGTAGGATGCTGTGTTCATTTCGTCACTTGCGCACTGCTAATAGTTTATTGATTAAAAAGTGCGGATGTTTCCCTCTATTCTTCTTGGCAAAGGACTTTTCCGTCAAGGTCATTTGGAAATATATATCTCACTCATATAATAATTCTATTGAAAGTTTTATGTTTCATACAAAATGCAAAACAAGAGGAATGCCCTCTCAGAGAAGACATGTGGCTTTAAATTAAAAGTTTCTAAGCCTACCATGCCCCCTCAACAACACCCATACCCCTGAATGGGTATGGGTGTTTTTGAATTCTATCTCATTCAAATTGCTGAATGCTATCTCATTTAAAACGCTAATGTGTTGCTGAATTCTATCTCATTTAAAACGCTAATGTGTTGCTGAATGCTATCTCATTCAAAACGCTAATGTGTTGCTGAATGCTATCTCATTCAAAGAGCTAATGTGTTGCTGAATGCTATCTCATTCAATACGCTAATGTGTTGCTGAATGCTATCTCATTCAATACGCTAATGTGTTGCTGAATGATATCTCATTCAATACGCTAATGTGTTGCTGAATGCTATCTCATTCAATACGCTAATGTGTTGCTGAATGCTATCTCATTAAATACCCTAATGTGTTGCTGAATGCTATCTCATTCAAAACGCTAATGTGTTGCTGAATGCTATCTCATTCAATACGCTAATGTGTTGCTGAATGCTATCTCATTTAATACGCTAATGTGTTGCTGAATGCTATCTCATTCAATACGCTAATGCGTTGCTGAATGCTATCTCATTCAATACGCTAATGTGTGTATAAGAAATTAGCTGAAAAATATTAAGATCTAAATTTGCAAAAAAAAAAAAAAAAAAAAAAAAAAAAAAAAAAAAAAAAAAAAAANAAAAAAAAAAAAAAAAAAAAAAAGGATCATCATCAAAGACCTACCGCAATTGTTTTAGGTATATTAATAATTCCATTATTTTATCTATGTGTTGATTGTAAATTTCCTTCCTCTTTTTAATTAGATGGGTATCAGATTTTCTTTTTTGTATCCTTTATATATAAGTTAGTCCTTAAGAATATAATGTTCATTCTTGATAATGGAGTAAAATCCAAAATAAGCGTATCGAATAACCTATTAAAATTTGTAGAACATAAAGTCAAGTGTTTTGTAATCATTTTCATTTCTTGTATTTGATAGTTCTACCAAGTGTCCTAAAGGTTTTTCTTTCTTTGATTAAAATATGTAAACATTTTTTCTACAAAGCTAATTTTATTGAACATGTTGTTTAGAAAGTTTGAATGAAATAGCATTCAGCAACACATTAGCGTTTTGAATGAGATAGCATTCAGCAACACATTAGTGATTTGAATGAGATAGCATTTAGTAACACATTAGTGTTTTGAATGAGATAGTATTGAACAACACATTAGTGTTTTGAATGAGATAGCATTCAGCAACACATTAGCGTTTTGAATGAGATAGCATTCAGCGACACATTAACGTTTTGAACGAGATAGCATTCAGCAATTTGAATGAAATAGCATTCAGCAACACATTAGCGTTTTGAATGAGATAGCATTCAGCGACACATTAGCGTTTTGAATGAGATAGCATTCAGCAACCCATTAGCGTTTTAAATGAGATAGCATTCAGCAACCCATTAGCGTTTTGAATGAGATAGCATTCAGCAACACATTAGCGTTTTAAATGAGATAGCATTTAGCAATTTGAATGAGATAGCATTCAACAACACATTAATATTTTTAATGAGATAGCATTCAGCAACACCCATACCTTTCATTTCAAGAAAAGTGGGCGCCGTACCAAAAAGTTTGGGAACCCCTGGGCAAAGGGATGCACTAATCAAATTTTTGCAAATTGCAATGCAATGGGTCGGTCAAGCATCAATATTTTGATTAACAAGTATCCCTGAGAATACCAGATCCTATAGAATCAGGTCTTTGCATGGTAATCAGTTCAAAGTCCTCTGTAGTGAAGGACATGTCCCCCGACAACAGCAATGGCGGGTCGTGGTTAAATTTTTTGGGGGTTGCAAAAGAATAAGTCATAGTAGGTTCAGAAACAGATTTATATACCTACCACCTACCTTTTTAGTTTAGAAAGGAAACCAAACTGAAAAAAGTAAAAAAGAAAAAAGGGAGGGACCTGGTTGGGTAATGAAAAAATTGGTGTGTGTACTTATGTACGCGCGTGAGAAGTTATACTTCTTTTTAAAATTAAATTTAAATTTTTTTAAGAAAACTGAACTTTTTTGCTGTCACCCGTCCATTGTTTGTCCCTTCTTAGTGTAGCTTAACATTAGAGGGATGGGACCTAGACAAAAATCCTCCCAACTTTCTCGCTTTGAGTTGATATATTATGTTGTCGCGACAAAATTCGAGAAAGACGAAAATCGTGAACTTTTTTGCTGTCACCCATCCATTGTTTGTCCCTACTCGGTGTAGCTTAACATTAGAGTTGCAAAATATGTCCTAAATGAAGGAGTAAGATGTCACCTAAAACTTTCTCGCTTTGAGTTGA
>CM022882.1:367617-377821 GCA_012654025.1 Pachypsylla venusta | reverse complement strand
TACCGCATTAGGTCCATAAAAGTTTTACAACCTTATTATAAAACAGAAGCTTGATTTCGATGTTGCAGGCTAATACAGGTATATTATTATTATTGGTAATCATAAAATCAGCAAATTAAATTTTTCCGATTGTTTGTTGTTTACTGAACGAAAATTATGTTTTTTTCTGATAACGATTAATTGTGATATCTTTTTAATGTATTCACCGAAGTTGGGGACGTTTATTTGGTAGATACCACTTCTGTCAATTGGTTTTATTATGTCTTTCTGATCAAATAAGTTGTTTTTAAAATTAGCACTCGAAAAGAGTCGAGATCGAGGGTCGACTCATGTTGAGGAGTCGAGTCGACTCATGTGAGTCGAAAATCCCATCCCTAATTAAAACGAGACCTTCACTTGGTTGGGTCAATTATATTTTGAAGAGGCACTTCCAATCAATGGTGTAAATATGTCAAAAAATTGGCAATCTAACAAATGATCGTCTCCGGCCCCGCCTGCCTATCCTAACATGATGCCTGGCCTATCCTATCCCATCTGGGCGTCGCCTTGCCTTGTACTTCGAATAACAAAATCTTGACATGTTTCCAGAAACACATTCTTCACTTGGTTGGGTCAATTATATTTTGAAGAGGCACTTCCAATCAGTGGTGAAGAATATGTCTAAAAATTGGCAATCAAACATATGATCGTCTCCAGCCTCGCCTGCCTATCCTAACATGATGCCTGGCCTATCCCATCTGATCGTCGCCTTGCCTTGTACTTCGAATAACAAAATCTTGACATGTTTCCAGAAACACATTCTCTCAGATGTGTCGTTGTGTCTCGCTCATTATTTCCTTATTGTTCTTATTTGTATTGGTAATTGTTGAGTAAAAACGACTCCTTATCTAATTGGTTCGGTGTTAAATTTGGCAAAAATACAACATTTTGTGTGTCTCTGTCTTTGTCAATGTCTGGCTTTTGTGAATTTTTTTTTTTTTCGCATTTTTCTGCTTATTCTTAATCCTCTTCGTTCTAGGGCTTTCCTCCAACTATCTAACTTCAATTCCAGCTCCTCCTGAGTGAACTCGCAGAGAACAATGTCATCAGCAAATAACATGCTCCACGGGGCTTCTCCTTTTAGTATGTAGGTGCGTAATAAGAAAGGAAAAAAAATATAGTTTAAGTGGGAGCAAGTTACCGCCAAAAATGACGCTATTTAGCGGGTCTTTTTGCAATTTTTTTCTGGGCAAACTAAAAGAGATTTTTTTGGCGTATATAAGGACCACTTCGGGATGAGCGAGAAAGCTGAAATGTGATACAAAGGTGTTCCGAAGTACAAAACGTTATATCCTTGAATAAAATATTGAATTTTCTAACTGGGAGCGGTGCTCACTCTGGGGGCGGTTCCACCAAAACCCCATAGTTAAGAAGTATCACTTCGGGATAATCGAGAAAGCTGATATTATATACGAAGGTTTTCCGCAGTGCAAAAAGTAATATCTTTGAGTAAAATATTGAATTTTCTAAATAGGAGCCATGTTCACTCTGGGGGTCGGTTCCACCAAAAATCTAAAATTGAGTTGTTGAATTTTGTAACCGTAGCGAAGCACGGGAAAATAGCTAGTTCAGATATAAAGACCACATTTTTTCTGACTTTGCTGCCAAGTCAGCTTTATACGCAGATTACAGCGGGTGTCCAGGTTGTCGTTTAGGGTCATTTCGACCTATAATAGTTCGCTTTTGACTTATTTAAATATTATTGACGTTAAAGATGAGATTTAAATAAAATGACGTTAAAGATAGGATTTAAACAAAATTGACGTTAAAGATAGGATTTAAATCAAATTGACGTTAAAGATAGGATTTAAATCAAATTGACGTTAAAGATAGGATTTAAATCAAATTGACTTTAAAGATAGGATTTAAATCAAATTGACTTTAAAGATAGGATTTAAATCAAATTGACGAGGCAAACAAAAAAATATGTGTGTGTATATATATATACACAGGGTGTCCATAAAGTCTCACCCGACCCCCGTATTCCCGTATTTTTTTGGCCTCGGCCAGCCGTTTAGGCTGGGCACCGACTGGCTTCAAAATCTGAAATGAGAAGGTATATCAAGTGACACCTTGTTTTAAAGGTCTCGTTAATACATGTGACCAATTCCCTTTGCGGCCGCACCGAAATAGTACGTAAAAATGCCTAGAAATAATTTTTTATGATCCCAAATAAGTAATTTAGTAAAAAATAGTGTTCCAACAAGATGGTTGTCCCGCCACTTCGACCGCAGAGTTCGAGCTTTCTTAGACCAAAATTATCAAAACAGCTAGATAGGTTTGGTCTAAGAAGGCTCGATTTTCGCGGTCAAAGTGTGCATCTTTTTTACTAAATTACTTATTTGGGATCATAAAAACTTATTTCTAGGCATTTTTAGCAACCATTTCGGCGCGGCCGCAAAGGGAATGGGTCACATGTTCCACCCTGTAATTCGTGAACGGTAGATCCTAGAGAGCTCTGGTTTTCTGTAATGAACTCGTATTAACGAGACCTTTAAAACAAGGTGTCACTTGATATACCTTCTCATTTAAGATTTTGAAGTCAGTCGGTGCCCAAATTTTTTAGTCTAAAATTAATCCCCCTAAAATCTAAGGGATACGTGTTTTTGCGTTTTCTTATATTTTCAGCCATTCTCGAGATACGGGGGGGGGGGAGACTTTATGGACACCCTGTATATATATATAATGGATGCCCATACCAAATTTTAAAATCGAATTAGGCGTTTGAGAGTTATCGTGTATAAAACTAGAGCTCACCTCGTTTGGTCAGTTACTAACCATAGCCATAGGCTATAGTTAGTAGGTCTTACGTGTATTTGGGTCTGAATATTCCGAGAAGCTTTGCGTTACTGGCTTGCATATAGAGGATTCATTGCCCTTTGATTTCAGAGTCCCCTAAAAACGGTCACAACTTTATTCCAGGTAAACCCTCCCTTATCAGTTAATTCTATGAATATCTATACAAAATTGGACAAAAATTTGATAAGGCATTGTCATACAAAAAGTCAAACAAAAGAAATTTTGTTGTGTTAAAATTAGACCCATCTTCCTTCAGTCAATGATATTTATGCTTAAAATAAATATTTTTAAATTTTTTAGAGTTACATATAATACCAAACCTTCGCTTGACTGTAAATTGAGTATTANTTATAGTCAATTGAAAATTATGCTTAAAATAAATATTTTTAAATTTTTTAGAGTTACATATAATACCCAAACTTTCGCTTGACGGTAATATTATAGTCAAGTGAAAATTATGCTTAAAATAAATATTTTTAAATTTTTTAGAGTTACATATAATACCAAACCTTCGCTTGACTGTAAATTTATAGTCAAGTGAAAATTATGCTTAAAACAAATATTTTTAAATTTTTTAGAGTTACATATAATACCAAACCATCGCTTGACTGTAAATTTATAGTCAAGTGAAAATTATGCTTAAAATAAATATTTTTAAATTTTTTAGAGTTACATATAATACCAAACCATTGCTTGACTGTAAATTTATAGCCAAGTGAAAATTATGCTTAAAATAAATATTTTTAAATTTTTTAGAGTTACATATAATACCAAACCATCGCTTGACTTAAAATAAATATTTTTAAATTTTTTAGAGTTACATATAATACCAAACCATTGCTTGACTGTAAATTTATAGTCAAGTGAAAATTATGCTTAAAATAAATATTTTTAATTTTTTTAGAGTTAGATATAATACCAAACCTTCACTTGACTGTAAATTTATAGTCAAGTGAAAATTATGCTTAAAATAAATATTTTTAAATTTTTTAGAGTTACATATAATACCAAACCTTCACTTGACTGTAAATTTATAGTCAAGTGAAAATTGAGTATTAATATCTACCTCATTATAGTTTTACTTGACATAGGCAGTATCCCAATTTAACAAAAAAAATTTTTTTTAATAATTTACAGAACGCCTTTAAAGTTCAATTTGTAAATAAAATAATTCATTTTAAATCATAAAACCTTGTCATTGAAAAAAAAAAGTGTTTTATTTTGCGATAATTTAAAAAAGAAAAATACATAATACTTATTATAAGTAAATATAGTGAAAATGGAAAATACTTGAACAAATATTTAGGTACCTCACAGTATTACAAGGTTGGAAAATTGATTTCATTGAAAGCGACCGTGCCTTCCCTTGTCCAACTTAGAACAATTATTATCAACCTTTGGGATCAGTAACAGTTGAGCTAATACAGAGTGCGGCAATTAGTTCTTCCACATTTGAAAGGGCTGGTAAATAAAAACGAAATGAGATATTTGAAAAATTATTTTGTATTCCGTAAGCTTGTGTATTCTAGTTTTTTTTTCACCTATGTTTTGTAAATAATTTCGTCCAGATGACGGCCTTGACGAGTGATGCACATTTGGAGTCTTTCGCGGAAGTTTTCCATGACTCTTGTCAGCATACCAGCATCAGCTTGGATGATTTCTTCCAGAATTGCTTCCTTTAACTCTTCAAAAGTCCCAGAGCGATGTTTGAAGATCTCAGCGTCGAGGTAACCCCAGAGGAAAAAATCACAAGGACTTGAATCCGGCGAGCGAGGGGCCCACGAAATGTCATGCTGTAAGGAGATCACGTGACCGGAGAAGCCCCATACATCCTAAAGCTGATGATGTGGTCTTAAAGTTGTGAACCCACCTCAAAATTGTTTTTCGATCAGAGTGGCTATAATGGGTTCACTTTTGTAAAAAAAAAAAAAAAAAAGCTTGACAAANCGAACGCACCGCTATAATGGGTTCACTTTTGTAAAAAAAAATAGCTTGACAACGAACGCACCGCTATAATGGGTTCACTTTTGTAAAAAAAAATAGCTTGACAACGAACGCACCGCTATAATGGGTTCACTTTTGTAAAAAAATAGCTTGACAACGAACGAACCGCTATAATGGGTTCACTTTTGTAAAAAAAAATAGCTTGACAACGAACGCACCGCTATAATGGGTTCACTTTTGTAAAAAAAAATAGCTTGACAACGAACGTACCGATGCTCACACGACGAAACCATTGCGACACCTAAAAACTAGATGTCATTTCTTGTTGAATATCACAAACCCCTCGCTCCTCCCACTATTACTTCCCCTCCCACGATTTTTTGAAAAATGGGAGAACTAATTGCCGCACACCCTGTATGACAAATATTTTTACAGTGATTAAATCTCATAGGAAATCAAATGATTTTTAATTTTTTTAAAAACAAAAATTTAAAAAAAAAAATATCGTTCAGAACTAAATTTGTAGCGTCGACTGCTAACTCAAACACTCTTAATGATTTATCAATTGAGATAATCAAATTGACTCCAAATTTGAAGTCATGTCAATGCGAATTAGTAATGTCTATGTAATGCCATCAACAAATCAATCTGGCGGCGGAGGTGGAGGCACTGCCGGAACGCCAACAGGTCAATCAAGTGGTCCTGTTATGCCAAATCAGCCGCAAGTGGCAATAGTAGCACCTCAAAAGATTATACCACCACCTCATCAGCAGCAACAACAGCAAGGACCTCAAAAGAGTTCAAGTTTGGATTATTTAAATTTTGAAGAAAAAAGACAAATTATTGCATCCAGTTTGTCGTTAACAGATTTTCTTCATCATAATAATAGTTCAGGAAGTTCTACAACGCCAGCCTCACCCACCGCAGGTAAACAAAGTAATAACCCTTCAAAAGACAAATTATTGCGTCCAGTTTGTCGTTAACAGATTTTCTTCATCATAATAATAGTTCAGGAAGTTCTACAACGCCAGCCTCACCCACCAAATTATATTAAACCACATTTTAAGTTTGTAACTTGCTCCAAAAAAATAATAATAGTACCTGTCTGGTACCATAAACAGTTCAGAGAACTATATTATGTTGTTTAGGAACTACTGGCCTAATATGTACATCTAAGTTTCCCTTATTGATTTAGGGAGGAATTGAGTGAGGTCTACAGTTCACAGAACTTCTAGTTATTAGGTTTTTTTAATTTCATTTGACGATCAGTTGTAATTGAGTGAGGTCTGCAATTCACAGAACTACAAGTTAAGAATAAGTATGTAACTGTGTTTTATCATTTTCCTGCAATCACTTCATGTATTTAACTGATAAGTATAAAGACAGCTCAGACCCACGATATTAAAAGCAGGTGATTTTTGATCACCTCTGAATCCGTTTGTCCTTTGTGTGGAGTGTGTTTCATTTAGGTAATTAGTGGATCTGTACGTCCCATTGGGGGGGGGGGGTCTNGGGGGGGGGGGGGGGTCTAGGAACTTTGCCTTACTCTCAGTCAATTTCAAAATAATCAAAATAATATTTTCTGAGCAGATTTTTTGTTACAGAAATACTTAGTAGTCCTGTAGACCTTACGCACTTAAAATTACCAATATTAGGCACCTGATGGCCCAATAGGGCCAAAAACTAATCAGCTGATCTGGGAGAAAAAAAATGAATTTCCGGTACCAGACAGATACTATTATTTTTTTTTGGAGCAAGTTACAAACTTAAAATGTTGTTTAATATGATTTTCAGCCGGATCTCCAGGACAGACTCATTAAAAATTGGACTTCTTGAATCCAAATATCCATTGTGGCGATAATGAAAATAGATCTCCAGGACAGACTCATTGAAAATTGGACTTCTTGGATCCAAATATCCATTGTGGCGATAATGAAAATGGATCTCCAGGACAGACTCATTGAAAATTGGACTTCTTGGATCCAAATATCCATTGTGGCGATAATGAAAATGGATCCCGAGGACAGACTTATTGAAAATTGGACTTCTTGGATACAAATATCCATTGTGGCGATAATGAAAATGGATCTCCAGGACAGACTAGATAGGTCTGTGACAAGTTTGCCTACAACGACACCAAACTGTTAGGTATGCTTCTAATTTTTATTTATTTTCCTGATTTCAGCTAAAAAACACAATGGTTTAGCTATGCGAACAAATAGTTTGGGATCAGGGACACCTCGACCTCAATCTGTTCATGTACCACCTTTAGAAAGAAAAACTAGTGGAAAATTTTCAGCCTTAGGAAGACTATTTAAACCGTGGAAATGGAAAAGAAAAAAAAAATCTGAAAAATTTGAAGCGGCTTCTAGATGTAAGTTGGGAAAAATGATGGAAACCTCACGTCGCGTCGTAAGTCCGGCTTAATTTGAAGGGGCTTCTAGATGTAAGTTGGGAAAAATGGTGGAAAACTCACGTCGCGCGTCGTAAGGACGGTTTAATTTGAAGCGGCTTCTAGATGTAAGTTGGGAAAAATTATGGAAACCTCACGTCGCGTCGTAAGTACGGTTTAATTTGAAGCGGCTTCTAGATGTAAGTTGGGAAAAATGATGGAAATCTCACGTCGCGTCGTAAGGACGGTTTAATTTGAAGGGGCTTCTAGATGTAAGTTGGGGAAAATGATGGAAACCTCACGTCGCGTCGTAATTACGGTTTAATTTGAAGGGGCTTCTAGATGTAAGTTGGGAAAAATGATGGAAACCTCACGTCGCGTCGTAAGTACGGTTTAATTTGAAGGGGCTTCTAGATGTAATTTGGGAAAAATGGTGGCAAACCTCACGTCGCGTCGCAAGGACGGTTTAATTTGAAGCGGCTTCTAGATGTAAGTTGGGAAAAATGGTGGAAACCTCACGTCGCGTCGTAAGGACGGTTTAATTTGAAGCGGCTTCTGGATGTAAGTTGGAAAAAATGGTGGAAAACTCACGTCGCGTCGTAAGGACGCTTTAATTTGAAGCGGCTTCTAAATGTAAGTTGTGAAAAATAATGGAAACCTCACGTCGCAGCGTAAGTACGGTTTAATTTGAAGCGGCTTCTAGATGTAAGTTGGGAAAAATGGTGTAAACCTCACGTCGCGTCGTAAGGACGCTTTAATTTGAAGCGGCTTCTAGATGTAAGTTGGGAAAAATGGTGTAAACCTCACGTCGCCTCGTAAGGACGGTTTCCCAAGTTAAATGATTTAATTGTTATCTTTACTCTAAAACATATTAAAAATAGTTTGCTGAACGTCGGACTAAAATTGGCAATCTAACATAACGACTCCGGTCCTCCTATCTTTAATTAAAATTGGCAATCTAACATAACGATTCCGGTTCTATCTTTACTTAAAATTGGCAATCTAACATAACGACTCCGGTCCCTCTATCTTTACTTAAAATTGGCAATCTAACAAAACGACTCCGGTCCATTGAGCTTTATTGCTGTTTACTTTTTCAAGTACCTCCCTACTTAGCTAAATACATAGGTTATGTATATGCAACTTGAGAAGTAATTTCTTGTGTATTTTTTTTTTTTTTTATTTTGCAGCTCTTGAAAGGAAGATATCAGTAAGAGCAAATAGAGATGAGCTTGTTCAAAAGGGAATTTTACTGCTGGACAGTCCCTCTTCAAACTTACCTCTTAGCTTCGGTAAGTAGAAAAAACGTTTGGACAGGGGCCGATATTTATATAGCTGAACAAAGATCTTGGCCAAAACAAACTTTGACCAGAAATTTTCGTTTTAGAACAAATTTATGTTTAGACAGCCTATTGGCAAAAACACTATCGTTATTTATGACGCGGGTTCACTTACTTTTCACCGACTCGAAAAACCCATGGATGAAAGTAGTGGAGTATACTTTTTTTTTTTTTTACATTGTGAATTTTACTGTTGGATGAGTTGAATGATAGGGGAAAATCTTTCCTCAGATATCGCGCTACTCCTGGAGGGGGCGTTTCACCGAGGATATCGCGGAAATACCCCCTCCAGACCATAGCCCGGATGTCAGAGTCCTACTGACTAAAAACCTACCAAACCTACCCCCCACAGCCCTATGTATTTTGTCCCGGAACGGCAAAGCTTTACTTCTGGACAAAAGACACTTCCCTAATACTTCTCTTCACTACCTTCCTTCAATCACTCTCCTACCAAAGTTACATTACCCCAAAACCAAAAGACTGCCTCCTTATACTCANCGCGGAAATACCCCCTCCAGACCATAGCTCGGGATGTTCCTACTGACTAAAAACCTACCCCCCAACTTTTTTTTTTTTACATTGTGAACTTTACTGTTGGATAAGTGGAATGATAGGGAAAAATCTTTCCTCAGATATCGCGCTAGTCCTGGAGGGGGCGTTTCACCGAGGATATCGCGGAAATACCCCCTCCAGACCATAGCTCGGGATGTTCCTACTGACTAAAAACCTACCCCCCAACAGCCCTATGTATTTTGTCCCGGAACGGCAAAGCTTTACTTCAGGACAAAAGACACTTCTCTTCACTACCTTCCTTTAATCACTCTCCTACCAAAGTTGCATTACCCCAAAACCAAAAGACGCCACCTCCTTATACACACGACCACCCTTATCCTCGATTTGACTTGGACCGATCAATGGTACTCATTTTTCGGTCCTGGCCATTTTTACAACATTATCATACAACAATAATATACACAATTAAATGAGAGTGTGGGTGTGAGTATATTGGGATGATGATGACGAATGTATAAACGCGTACTGAAGAACACTTTGCGGCAGTACGCAACAACAACAACAAACCCGACACGTCAAACAACGCCGAACATATTATTAACACCCATCATGATGTGAAAAATACTGAAGTTTCATTGCTCCACCGAGGTAATCGTCAAATGGAAATCCTACTCTATGAACAAATCTACATCCACTCGCCAATGAGTAAAGGTAAATGCCTCAACGCGATCGTCGACACTGTTCCAAACTTTGTGTATGAGAGAAATTAGCTGATTGATCACGTGGGTCCTGAGTTACCAACGGACACCTTAACAATAATAACAACACCAAACGGCCCCCAAGATGGTTGGTTCTTCGTACCAGGGCTACCCGTGCCCTCGGGCACGGCCAAGGACTATCAATACCGTTCCGACGACAACTCGCTGTGTTTTTCTCCGTTGGACCCAGCCTTGCTGCTCCAGATACTTCCTGAAAGAGTTGGTATATAGATCCTTGCTAAACGCTGAAGTATCTGATCGCTGTCGTCTATGTATGCTGGCTGCTCATGATGTAAATCATGAGCAGCCAGCAACTATCCATCAAACCCAACTAATCTAGAGCCGTCAGCATTATGGACAGATCCTGTTGGAGAGGCCGCCTTTCTTGGCCTGGAGACACAGTGAGAGTCGTTGAGAAC
>CM022882.1:352060-362685 GCA_012654025.1 Pachypsylla venusta | reverse complement strand
ACGAATGGAGGGTAAAACCCCCGTCTTGAATGACCAATAGATGTTAAAGAGACGTTAAGCCAAATTAAAAAAAAAGATTTTATTAGGCAAACATATACATACCCCACTTCTAGAAGTTGAACCGCGGACCTCAATCATTATTTGGGCCCCAGGTTCATGATACTGAATGTCCATACAAAGTTTCATCGAAATCAGACAAGACGTTCCAAAGATATCGTGGGAAAAATAGACAAGCAAACGAACGTTTAAAAATTGCGGAGTTAAAACTAGACCACACTTCGTTCCATCAATTAGAGGAGAAATAACTAATAAACTGCAGGTAGCGGTTAAGTTATCAAACGGATGCCGCTACCTTTTTAAACAAGCCAAAATCAAATATTATTATTTATTACAATAATTTATACATTATCACATAATGCCATATTTTTACAAGGTCATTCACGGGAATTTCATGGATCTCAAAATAATAGTGGTTCTATCTTCACTCAGTTAAAATGGCTACCATGAGGCCCCAAGTGGCCTAAAATCAGCAAATTTTATAAACTTAATAATTGTGAATACCAATATTCATAAAAAGCGGACAAGTAGTTTGAGCATAATGTTGGAACGAACATATACACAGATGTTTTGAAGAAAAATCGTGAAGTTAAACCTAGATCTGACTAAAAATAAACTGAAGAGGATCAAGCCTGGTATTGCATCACATATTTTCTGTCCTCAGATGTACGTACCAGGGCAACCCAAGCACTGGAATTGTTTGGCCCTCAAGATGGTTGGTTCTTGGCACCGTACCCGAGGGCACGGGTGCCCTCGGGCACGACCAAATACCATTTTTTTTTTAATACACTTTATTGAATTAACTTCAAACAAGAAGAAGACATAAAAAGGAAGAGTTTAAAATTTAAAATCAACACCGTTCCGACGACAACTCACTGTGTTTTTCTTTCGTTGAAGCTGTTTACCCCCCTATAAATCTTTGCTAAACCCTGAAGTATCTGCTCGCTGTTCTCTATGTATGCTAGCTGCTCATGATGTAAATCATTGATTCAACTGTCCATCAAACCAACAAATCCTGAGCCGTCAGCATTATGGACAGATCCTGTTGGAGGGACCGTCTTCCTTTGCCTGGAGACACAGTGAGAGTCGTTGAGAACGTTAACAAAAAAAAAAGTGTTTGGTAAAAAACCATCAACACAGCAATGCAAATCAAAAGAAGACTCATATTGTCTCACAGCAATTATACTCATTTTATCTGATGGTGATTTGAGAATGTCACCCAGAGGATAAAGAAAATTGATTGTTAATTCAAAATATTATGAGCAGGTAGGTATAAATAGGTATATATAGGTAGGTATATCTCCGTGGCCGAGTTGTTAAGAGCATTGACTCTTAGTCCGGAGGTTGTGGGTTCGAATCCCACCCGGAGAGAAAATTTTCTGATCGAATTTTCTCGTTTCCGGAATGGCATGGCTGTAAAAAGGAGTGACCTGAAGTAATGCGAAAGCGGTACCGGGGCATAACTTAATTTTTTTTTTTTTAAAAAAAAAATCTTAGGTAGGTATTGTTTTAATCTAACTTATTGACCGTTCTTAAAGATGCCTTTATTTTTTCACTTCTTCATGCGCGGATATAGTAATCCAACCTTATATTTGAACCTTACTTACCAGAGTAAGACTTGAGACATGGCCGTAAAAAAGTAATCTAACCTTATATTCGAACCTTACTTATCAGAGTAAGACTTGAGACATGGCCGTAAAAAAGTAATCTAATCTTATATTCGAACCTTACTTATCAGAGTAAGACTTGAGACATGGCCGTAAAAAAGTAATCGAACCTTACTTATCAGAGTAAGACTTGAGACATGACCGTAAAAAAGTAATCTAACCTTATATTCGAACCTTACTTTTCAGAGTAAGACTTGAGACATGTCCGTAAAAAAGTAATCTAACCTTATATTCGAACCTTACTTATCAGAGTAAGACTTGAGACATGACCGTAAAAAAGTAATCTAACCTTATATTTGAACCTTACTTATCAGACTAAGACTTGAGACATTGACGTAAAAAAGTAATCCAACCTTATATTCGAAACTTACTTACCAGAGTAAGACTTGAGACATGGCCGTAAAAAAGTAATCCAACCTTATATTCGAACCTTACTTATCAGAGTAAGACTTGAGACATGACCGTAAAAAAGTAATCCAACCTTATATTTGAAACTTACTTACCAGAGTAAGACTTGAGACATGTCCGTAAAAAAGTAATCTAACCTTATATTCGAGCCTTACTTACCAGAGAAATTACAATACGTTTGTAAGGCCATGTCGTTCATGTCTCACAAATAACATTAAGTACCTTTAAAACCCGCGAATATTCAAAAGCAATATTATTTATTTGATAATTTAAAATATTATAATACAAAAACAATAAAATATAGTTTTGGTAAAAATAAAATTTGGCATTTAAAGAAGTAAAACAATGGAATCTAAGAACTAAAAGGAGTAAGGTACCCAGACAGCAATGTGAAACGTGTTAAGAGATGAGCACGTGTTGAGATAGTATTAACGAGTTCTTATTGGAATTACATATGAAGTAGAACAGTCAAATATATGGGCGTACGCAGCATCAGGGGGGGCATGTCGCTCTTTCCTTATCCTATAAAAAGGAAAGTATTGTAATGGGCTGAAATTTTCGATGTCGAGTTTTCAATGCCAAAACACGTTTTGGGATCCCCACAGCCCAAATCTCGAGTTTCAGCCATTGTACCGTCTGTGTGTCTGTCCGTTTATGAACAAGATATCTCAAGAACGGCAAGTGCTAAGAGACTTGAAATTTGGTATGTATGTCAGTTTTATGCCATGAACGGCAAAATAAGCTTTTGGTGGAAATCGAATATACCGTTGGCGGTTTTATGCCGCTTTTTAGGGGCTTTCGCATATCCTGCTTAAAATGAGAACGGCAATAGCTAGAACTTTAAGCTTGTTGCCTATTCATATCAATTTCATACAAGGAATTGAAAAATACAACTTAGTGTAATATATTGTTGCCCGATAATTAGCTGTTGAAGGTCGCTTTTTATAGATGTCGTGTGATTTTCACTCCAGATTTTTTTAAGTTACGGGTGAAAAGTATTTTTATCTAGTGTAAGTTGGGCCGAAAAATCACAATATCTAGTGTAAGGTACGTCTAAAAGTTAGAATATCTATAAGTTGGATTTTCTAGGGGGGGCAGCTGCCCCTTCCTTGCGTACGCCCATGGTCAAATATATCGATATCGATGTACAAAAAATAAATTAAAAAAAACAAACAGCAAAGTTTCATAATCTCGATGAATCTTTCAATATTGCCCTTGACGGTCATTTGAAGGTCATTTTTTTTTTTTTTTTTTTTAAAAAAAAAAAAGAGAAACATCAGTAAGACCACGTTGTTTTCATTCCATATTCGAATTTTCCATTAAATTCTTCATGTAGACTGTACAGGGGCGTACACAGGATTTTTTTTCGGGGGGGGGGGCTGGCTGGATAAAATGTATACCATAACAGCATCGTGGCGTTGAACCTATCTACGATCATACCACGTTGAATACACCAGTTGCCGTCAGATGACTGAAGTTAAGCAACGTCGGGCGTGGTCAGTACTTGGATGGGTGACCGTCTGGGAACACTGCCTATCGTTGGCTCTTTTTTCCGGCCCAACCCAGGCTGGATGAGTTGTGGGTAGCTGGTTTGCAAGCGAATGGAGGGTAAAACACCTGTCTTTAATGACCAATAGAGAAAAGGCGTAGCAAAGCGCTTTTGCCGTTTATGGCATAAAACTGACGTCTCTAACACTTGCTGTTCTTGATATATCTTGTCCACAGACAAACACACACACACGGACCAATGGCTGAAACTCGAGATTTGGGCTCTGGGGATCCCAAAACGTGTTTTGGCAATTTCAGTCCATTACAATACTTTCCTTTTTATAAGGTAAAAAAAAAATCGTCCTTACTTTGCACTTTGTTATGTAAGTATCCCAAAAAGTGTTTTCTGCTTGACATTGAAAAAGAAGCACAGGGTTACATGATATACACTCGCCGCACTCGCGTTTCACATTTGATGGCTTATCCCGAAAATTTTTTTGGGGGGGGCTATAGCCGGCCAGCCCCCCCCCCTTGTGTACGCCCCTGAGACTGTATACTCAACCATTTATTTACTTGATATTTCTTTATTTTGCACACTTCACAAGTTCTGAAAAGAATCATTCAATTTATTTATCCTCAGTCTGTAAGTACTTCATAATTTGGAGTCGAGATATGACTCCAAGGAGAAATGAGGAGTCGCCAAAAATGAGATTTTCCTTGAAAATTTATATTTATAGCAAGGCATGGCACTTATTTAAAAGCAACGTAACATTATGTTTACCCAAAGGTATAATTTTAACAGCCATGCCTCGCGGAAAAAAATTAAATCGGATTTCGGTGTCATGATCGTAATTTAATTTGCGAAATATGCAGTGTATGTCACAGGAAAATTGTAAAATTAGAATTTGGTCCAAATTTCTAGGAAAATAGACTAAAAATAGGTAAATAGGAATAGGAGCTCCCACAATAATATAAAAGAAAATGTGCAGGATAAGCCGTGTTGAACATGGAATGGGGGGGGGGGGNGGGGGGGGGGGGGGAAGAGTTGAAAGTCTTCAACAAATAACTACCTATGAATTCCACTAAAATATTTTATGTAATTTGTTCTACGGAGGTGAAATGGTGAGGAAGATAGTATGACGTATATAGCCGCTAACCGTACGAGAGGTTCCGGTTTCGATCCTGTATGCTGTGGCGGATCCAAACTTTCGCCACCCCTCGGCAATTTAGTACTTGCCACATCTATTTTGACAAGAAATGCTATTTTCGCTGTAGTAGGTATGCCTTGAACATTTTTATTTGCCGCCCCTAAATTCTGCCGCCCAAGACTATGACCTATGTTGCTGGCCCCCAAGATGGTTGGTTCTTCGTACCGAGGCCTGAAGACACAGTGAGAGTCGCTCAGAACGTTAACAACAACAACCTATGTTGTTTTTACGGTAAATCTGCCACTGACTGTTTGCGCATGAAAACTTGAATAGTTTTTCATTTGGGGGAGGGGGGGAGGTAACTCCCCTCTTATGTGCCCTACTGAGGATAAGTGTGCGTCATTAAGAGAGACGATAATTTTGTTCTAAAGAAAATAAAGAAATCTGAAAGCACTCCATAAACTTCAATTCAAAGGAAGTTTCCCATTGACTGCTCTTTCAGTTGTTTTTTAATTTATTCGCAATAAAACACAAATTCTACTTTCAAAAAATAATTCCTTATTCAAAATATGCTAATTTAGGGTACCTCGTACTGTTGGATTGGAAAGAAAACATTCGAGAATGAAATGAATAGGGATGGGATTTTCGACTCACTTAGGTGAGTCGACATGACTCGACTCAAAAATATGTGTCGACGACTCAATGAGTCGACTCTCGATCTCGACTCGCATCGAGTGACAATTTTCAAAAACACCATATTTGATCAGAAAGACATAATAAAACCAATTGACAAAAGGGGCATCTACTAAACAAACGTCCCCAACTTCGGCGAATACATTAAAAAGACATCACAATCAATCGTCACCAGAATAAAAGAACATTTTCCTTCAGTAAACAACAAACACCCGAAAAAAGATTTCTCCTTTTATTATCTTTATCAGTCATAAAAAAAGCTACTCTTAAGTCGACTCTTTTTGAAGAGTAGACTCATTTCAAAAAGATGATTCGACTCGTGAGTCGAGTCGACTCATGACTCGACTCGTGGATGACTAGCCCATCCCTAGAAATGACTGCGGGGAACGGAGTTCATTGAATGAGGAAAGCGAGGGAGTTTTCTTTCGTAGAAAGGATACTTTGACGTGAAAGGTCTTTGTTTATTCAGATGGAAGCTGTTAGAGTTCAGGCCCTAAAATAGAGTGTTCATTTTCATTTCAATTGCTCCAATTTCATCAACCAACTTGAATGATATTTGAAAAAAAAAACTGTAAACCTCGCAAAATCTTTTTTTTTTTTTTTCTCTNATTGTTCATTCAAGACGGGGGTTTTACCCTCCATTCACTGGAAACATGCAAACCAGCTACCCACATTGACCTCACCCAGTCTGGGTTGGGCCGGAAATAAGGGCCAACGATACGTGGTGTTCCCAAGCGGTTACCCATCCAAGTAGTGACCACGCCCGACGTTGATTAACTTCAGTGATCTGACGGAAACTGGTGTATTCAACGTGGCTACGCAACATTTTTAATAATCAAATTCCTCTGAATCACTAAACTTCTTAGAAAATCTAATCTCCAAAAATTGGAACGACAAAGGCAAGGAACTTTTTTTGTGTGAGTAATTAAATAGAGTGTTCGCCAGCGTCTATGGCAAGTTGAATACACCACTTCTCGTTAGATCACTGAAGTTAAGCAACGTTCAGCGAGGTTGTACTATTTGGGTGTCCACGTGGGTTCGCGCTCTCGTGATGCTGGCTATTTTTCCGGCTCAACCCAGGCTATGTGAGGTCAATGTGGGTAGCTGATTTGCAAGTTTCCAGCGAATGGAGGGTGAAACCCCCGTCTTGAATGAACAATAGATGTTAAAGAGACGTTAAGCCAAATTAAAAAAAAAGAGTGATCATTTTTGTTAATTATTATACACCAAAGAACCTTTTGAGTCGAACAGACATACCTGGCTTGGTAGCTCAGTGGTCAAGCGCTCGCCTAGTAATCAGGAGGTCGCGGCTTCGAACCCCAGCCAAGGTAGTATTTTATCCTCTCAATTAATTAAGATTTTGACCGCAATAATAGTACAAGCTTACTGCTGGGGTAAAGGGACTTGTTAGTCTCATTCGAGCAGTATAAATAAGCAGTATTATTATTAGCGTAACAGGTCTTGATAAAATTTGTTATGTAGCTCCCATTGGGGTTATTTAATAGAAATTTTATCTACTGCTGGCCAATAAGTTAGCATCAGTAATTAAGTCTCAATGCTTTTTACATTGTTTAACAGCCGTTCGGCAATAAAAAAGGCATAAGGGTTAATATTTCGGAAAAGTGTTCGAATTAAAGTTTGTAGTGATTTTTATTTCTACAAAAATGAGATAAAAAAATTAAAATTCCATGGAGTGGTTTCTGAGAAAATCAAATTTGAAAATTCTAAATGGCCGCCATTTTGTTACATTGATTCGGAGCAAGTCAATGTGTAGAACTAAATAAATGCAGTTGTTGTTTATATTGTTGTTGATGTTGTTGTTTTTGTTGTTGTTGCTGCTGCTGTTCTTGCAAAGTAGAGTATTTTCATTAAAAAAAAAAAAACGATTGAAATTTCGGGGGGNGGGGGGGGGGGGGGGGGAGATCTGGACCCACCTGGGTACAGCCTTGCATACTACAATAAAAATGAACACTCTGTGCAACACATTTTTTTTTTATAGAAATTTCAAAACTCCAATCCTCTACCCCGATGAATTCAGCTTGATTCGTCTAGGTATGTACCTATCCAAAATGGAATATCCATTGCTGTCTGGGGTTTGGGATATGCGGTAACTACAAGTATCCTAAACAGAGAGAAAAGATAATTTGCATTTCAAAGGCTACACGGCACTAGAGATGGAACTGTTATGAATATTGAAACTTGAATGGTGGGGACTTTGTTGCAAATATAATCTTGAACTTAGAACTTTGTCACAATCCGGACAGACGCGTTTCTTTTTCTTATCTCGTCGTCTCAGCAAATCATAAGCACATCGCGCATGAAGTATATGTGCGCAGGGCAGCGCTTCCAGACTGTCACATTCATAGCCAATGTTTGTGTTGCAGACGCCACAGTTGAGTTCTAATTCTTCTTCGATGATTCGAACTACTTTGGCATGCTCATCCGCTTGATCGCCATAACTGAAAATAAAAACAATATAATCAAAATTAGGGAATATTTCTCTCAACAATCACTAAGTAACTGAAAATAAAAACAATTCAATCAAAATTAGGGAATATTTCTCTCAACAATCACTAATTAACTTAAAATAAAAACAATTCAATCAAAATAGAGAATATTTCTCTCAACAATCACTAAGTAACTTAAAATAAAAACAATTCAATCAAAATTAGAGAATATTTCTCTCAACAATCACTAAGTAACTGAAAATAAAAACAATTCAATCAAAATTAGAAAATATTTCTCTCAACAATCCACCGCATAATAATACAAATCTTACTCCACACACGTTTAATGGTTGTTCTTGTAGCGGTGGCCCCCTTAAAATCAACTGTTCTCCCCATTTCTAGATTCAGGTTTGGTGGAATAATGGTAGAAAGAGGTTAATATGAGGTTACCAAAAAGGTTTTGATGTTCCTTGGCTGGAACTGTGATGATATGCGTTCGTGAGGACGTCAAGGCAGGTACTTTATATTTTAATCCTATTGCCATACATAGCAACAAATAGACCCAGCTGGAAGAAGGAGTCATTTCTCACTTTGGGTTTAGTCACACCCGTGCGTGANTTGGGTTTAGTCACACCCGTACGTGACTCATGGGTTTCTTTTGTCAAAGAACTCCACAATTACTTCCATGAAGGCCAAGTATAGGGCTGCAGTATCCTAGACTTGACACTTATGAAAAATATTTAGCCAAAAGTTCGATCGCGCTTGCGCAGATCTTTAGCGTACCGAAATAGACTACAAGTTTCTTCCTAAGCACAAATAACTGAAAGGTGTGCGGAATATTATAGCCATAAAGGGGATTATGTCTCACGAATATACACTCCATTCTGGACAGCCAATGACTTTCCCACGTTGAATAAATTCTAGTCAGATAACTGAAAATCTCATCCACGGTTGAGTACTCGATCATAATTATATCAAAAATTGAACAATAAGCAGTTCAAAGAATTCATCGTACAGTTCATTAACCGAACCGTTATAATATTTAAGTTAAACAATATCGATTGTTTAGAATCAATACGAAATTGCTATTGGCTGAACTCAATACCATCAGCCAATAGAAAGCCGGGAATGATCTTAACACTCCATTCTGGACAGCCAATGAGTTTCCCACGTTAAATAAATTCTAGGCAGATCACTGGAAATCTCATCCGCGGTTGAGTACTCGAGATGGTAGTCCACACGTGTGCTTGGCTTTTTGGGGTGCATTCAAACTTCAACTTCGTAAGTAGAACTGGGTGGCTGTTGTTGATCGATTTTTAAAAATCCTCTAGATACAGATCTCTAAAGTTTCTTGTCTACTGACTCTGTCGACATCGGGTCGGCGGCATTATTGCAACGAAAAGACAAAGAATAAATAGTCAACCTAGTCGTAAAAATAGGGAGATCTCATAAATTTGCTACCAAAAAATGCATTATGGACAAAATAGCACAACATCGAACTCGAAATAGGTTAACCAATAACTCTATTTTGCCTACGGGTGTAATACGAGTTGAAAAATCAACGGCGTCGATGTGACGGGAACAATTGAAAAGATATCAACACCAATAAACTCTACGTAACCAATATAAAAAAAAACCAATAAAAAAAAAAAATAACCATTCCTTAGTGACTGCTCCCAAACCCCCCAGAAATATACGGAGAAACATCAACACATTGAGCCCAGATGTCAGTGAGTTGCTTGGCCCTGATTGTCAACATGGAAGGTTTCCACCTTGTATACAAGAATACACACACAATCAGTCGAATCAACAATAAACAGCTACATCCCAAACCGTGTCCTAAATGCAAAACCTCCAGAAGTAGACAAATCAGAACTGAATCTTCCACGCATTACCAGAACGACACTTGCCCAGCTGAGATCTGGCTACTCCAAGATCTTAAATTCATACATGTGCAGAATAGAGATGTGATTTATGAGTCTTTTGAGTGATTAGATCACTAATGAATCACTCAGTAAAATGATCTAATCATTTTCATTAATCACTCAATGAGTCACCAATGATCAAACATCATCCGAGTCAAACATTATGTTCAGATTCGAGACTCGAAGAATATGTGCAAATTTCTATCACCGGCCACATTTCACGTCTGTTGCATTCTATTAATCCCCAAAAATTTAAGGTGTCTAGGTACAGATAATTGAAGTTGGACCTTCTTTTATATTATACAGCAGGGTTGTCCAACCTTCGAGCACCCGTGGGCTGCAGGGGAACACCGCTAGAGAGCACATCAATAAATCTGACCACATTATATGAGCCTTATTAGTGTTAAAGTGGTGTATTTTTTTTCACCTTGATTGTTTTTTGTTTTTTTTACCCTCGTGATGCTGGCTATTTTTCCGGTTCAACTCAGGCTGGATGGGGTTAATGTGGGTAGCTGGTTTGCAAGTTTCCAGCGAATGGAGGGTGAAAACCCCCGTCTTGAATGAACAATGGATGTTAAAGAGACGTTAAGCCAAATTAAAAAAAAAATGATCAATTTTGTTAATTATTATTCACCAAAGAACCTTTTGAATCGAACAGATACACTTAGCGTAAAAGGTCTTGATAAAATTTGTTATGTAGCTCCTATTTGGGTTCATATGATCGCAGAACTGTTCGTTATTCTAAGAAAAATAAAAGATGTCATTATGAAAAAAAAAAAAAAAAAAAAAAAA
>CM022882.1:321695-338119 GCA_012654025.1 Pachypsylla venusta | reverse complement strand
GAAAAACACAGAAGAAGGTATATGGAGAGGGGAAAAATCTTTACAAAAATAATTATTGAGAAATGAGATAGAAAAAAAATCAAGAAATGGAATTTAAAAATTGGGGGTAAATTTGTTTACCTTTTTTTTTAGAAAACTTTACCTAACTTTTTTATACCTCAAATTATATATCTATAATTTTTATATCTATTACTCTTTCAGCAACTGGAAAAATAAAATTATGACAAAAATTAATTGATCGAACCAAAAGTTAGGTTTAACCAAGGCCGTACACAGTTGGGGTCCAAGGGGTCCTGACCCCCCCCCCCGAAATTTTATTATTTTTTTATGTATAACTTATGTAATATTGTAAGGTGTAACTTATTATCACCACCACCAATATAACAACAACAATAACAATATCATCATCATCATCATCATCAACAACAACAACAATAATATCATCATCATCATCAACAATAACAACATCATCACCACCAATATAACAACAACAACAATATCATCATCAACAATAACAAAAACAACAATATCATCAATAACAATAATAACAAAGACAATATCATCATTATCATCAACAACAATAATAACAACAACAACAATAATAACAAAGACAACAACAACAATATCATCATCATCAACAGTAATAATAACAAAAACAATATCATCATCATTAACAACAATAATAACAAAGACAACAACAACAATATCATCATCATCATCAAAAACACCAACAACAACAATAATAACAAAAACAACAATATCATCATCATTAACGACAATAATAACAACAACAAAAATATCATCATCAACAACAATAATAACAAAAACAACAATATCATCATCATTAACAACAACAACAATATCATCATCATCAACAACAACAACAATATCATCATCATCAACAACAACATCATCACCTCCCATGATCATCATTTTCAGGTGTTAGTCCCGGCTTGGCTGTCAATGTTTCGGCATTTGTCACTAATCCGACAAATGCCTAACAGTCAACATAACCATTGTCAGCACAGCTCAAATGTTTCTTTTTTAATACAAAATTCAATACCACAATAAAAATAAAGGCAAACAGGGTTCTATTTAAAAAAAAAAGTTGACCTTGAAATAACATTGAAGCCACCTTGGAGAAAAGTTTCAACCAATACCAATAAAATTCCCTCTCAAAAAATAGAGAGGGATTTTAGTAAATCTAACCGTTTCCGGGATATTTGACTATGGCCTGTATGTAACATAACATTTCATTATGACAACAGAGTGATAAACAACAGATGAATATGACTCCGGGGAGAACCGTAGGGTCCATAGTTGTGGAATTTTTGGGGATTTTTGTCGCGTGCGGCGTGACATATCGCGGGAAAAATCCCACCAACCATATTTTTATTTTTTCCTCTTCTTTTTTGTTTTGTTTGAAACGTTTTTACGGCCATGCCTTGATGAGTGAGCAAATTTTATTTTTCCCAAACGGGAAAAATATTTTGAACGTGGGATTTTTTCCTTGTTCGAGGACCCTCCGGTTCTCCCCTAAGTCGGACCCACAACAGATTAGACGGAAGCCACTGAAACTAGATGGCCAACACAGGTTGCCAACATGGACCCGCTTTTATTGTAAAACCCTATTGTAATAATTTGACAAAGATGGAAATATTCAAAGGACACTTTCTTTGAAAGAGATTGTTCAGGGATATCCCCATATATAGTACGTATGTTTAGAGGAATATAGGGTGGACTAAATTGATACCAAGGTGGGTACAGGCACTTATTGAAAGGCTCCTTTGTGCTACCAGCCTCAGTAGCTCAGTTGGTTGAGGCGGTGGATTCGTAACCAGGAGGCTGTTGGTTCGAATCCAACTCCATCCTCCCTCTTCGACACAAGATTGGAAATAGAATCTTTAAAAGAGGGCGCCTATATATTTATTATTATTATTATTTTTTTTTTAGCCTCAGTAGCTCAGTTGGTAAGAATGACGGATTCGTAACCAGGAAACTGTTGGTTCGAATCCAACCGAAGTTAAAAATTTAGTAATAACCTGTGTAAGCGCATTGTGACAAATTAGCTTTAACACAAATAAATTCCTTTTTAATTATTTTTTTTTAACACCCATAAGGGTGAAAGTAAATTTGAGCGTATTTTTAGTCATTGATTTTTTTAAAAAAAATACGTCCGCATAAAGTCCAAGAACGACTATGTAGATATTTTTTTAATGGCTTTGGATAGAATATTTTTTTGGATCTTATTGAGCCACGTGCAGCTCATTATTTGAGTGTGGCCTAGTGGCCTATACAGTCATAGTATCACTAGTTAATAGGAGCACTCACTAAATACTCAATTCAATTTTAAGACCATGAGCATTCAATTTTAAGACTAGGGCCTCGGTCTAAAATTGGACTAACAATAATTCATTTCAACTAAAGGATGAAAGAATATGATTTGATGCAAATGTTGATAGATCCCTAAGTCTAATTTTAGCTTGACTTTTTTCAATAATGAACCTTNACATGAATCGGAACAGCCAATCAGAATGGGGACAAAAGTAAAGAACAAAATGGCGGATTTGGGAACCAAGAAATACTTGGGTCACATTATTCCAAGAAATAAAATTCGATTATGATTAAAGAAATTCATTATGAATTCTCTCAACTTTTTGAGTTTTAGGGATGTTTGCCCGAAGACTCCTGAGCGGAAGGCTTACTTACGTCTTTCACAGCAACTCCATGAACTTCTTGATAGTGTGTAATTATACTTTGTTGGTGTTTATAGGTTTTGTTACATAGGTTGCAGTGAAATGTCTGCTGGGTATGAATTTTGGTGTGTTTTTTCAGTGCAGACAAATCGACAAATTTTCTTTTACATCCCTGGAAGAAATCAAAGGGGGATAATTATCATTATTACATTGAACTAGCTGTTTCGCACGTGCTTCGCCACGGCCTATAGCTTGGCGCCTTACAGTCATGACCGTTCCTAATATTATTCTATAATTCCCCTTACAAAAATCGGAAAAACGGCCATAACTCGAAAACTGTTGGACCGATAAAACTTTCTCGCTTTGAGTTGATATGTTGTCGCGTCAAATATAAGATATCGACCGGCTAAATTCGGTCAAAAATCGAAAAATCAACCGACACTCGAAAACGGTTCGACATTTTTGAATTCTGATATTTTATCTGGGGTTTCAGCCTATGGTTTCGGGGGGTCCATTTTCATTTCTCATCAATTTTTCGATATCTCTTATCGTTTCGACTAAACAATTAGTGATACATACATACATATATTTATACATATATTATTATCGTTACATTGAGTTTTATTATTATAGATAATGTTTTCATGTTGAATTCTGCTTCTACTGTATGTCCCAGAAGGTCAGCCCGGTGCCCATAACTTTTGAACCGCTTGGAATTTTGGAATTCAGTTTGTTTTTAGAAAACGGCCATTTTGGGTTAAAAGGTCTGAAGTAAGTATATGATTTAAGACTTAAAATGGGGATTGGCCTCAATAAGGAACCATTTTATATATAAAAAATAATTAATAACCCTCACACTCATTCACAACAGGGTCGTATTAATGTGAAGATTTTCATAGAAAAACTGCATATTAAGGACACTTCAATTAATATGTAGTTTTTCTATTGAAATACGAGATTTGGTTTTCCCGATCTGCGGCACTGATAAAACTTAGAAGTTGTTAGAATGAAATTCATTAAGAGCCACTCTTAATGAATTTCCACATCAAACTAAAATTCGATTTCGTTATACTGGGTGTAACAAGTTTTGGTTTTGAACCCATCTGGCTCCGCCCCTGATTATTTTTTTGAAAAAACAAAAATGGGAATATTCCTTATTTTATTGGCACTTTTATTTTTCAAAAAAATATTTGTACCATTCCATTTANCCTCAGATGATTATTCCTGTGAGTGCAGCTTTACCTACCTCAACGTGGCAGACGTAGGGTGTGAGGCCATAATGAATCCTCAGATGATTATTCCTGTGAGTGCAGCTTTACCTACCTCTACGTGGCAGACGTAGGGTGTGAGGCCATAATGAATCCTCAGATGATTATTCCTGTGAGTGTTGGAAATGAAGCTTCGGCCGCAAACATTGCAGCAATATGGACGTTGATCTAAATGACATTTCTCATGAATTTGTCTTTGGGCGTTTGTTCGGAAGTGACGGCCACAACTTGTAAAGAAACATTTATAAGGACGGTCTCCTGAAAATTAATATTTTATAATCTATCATTTTCAACATATTGTTGTAGACTTAGGATTCGAGGATTAAGTTATCGTGAATTTAAAACGCGTTAACTAACTTTAAAAATAATTAAAATAATTTATTTAAAAAAAATGGAAATTACAATAAATAAATAAAAACGTAACACAAAAAGTTCTAATATTGTTCGCAATCACCGTATTTAAACCGTATTTAGAACTCCCTCCTCTCCCACAAGTCTCATTCATTGTAATAGAAGGAGAAACAAAAATAGAAAGGAGAGTATACAGGATGTATACTACATATACGCGTGGGTTATATGGGTTGATTACTTCAATATATATGTGCCCTCATTGCTGCGAAAAGATGAACAAAAAGACTTCTATTGATTATTGATCAAATGGAGACCATAAGAAATCAACTCTAGGTAACTTGAGTAAGCCTAAGAGTTTTCTGAACTCGTCGACGATGAAATTTTCGACCTTTGGCGATGCGGCGGCTAAAAATTCCACTTAAAACCGTCCAAGATATTCGATGACCGTGTCCTATCCCGATTTTATACAGGGTGTATCAAAAGGTTATGCATTAAAGAAACCACGTATAGTAAAGCTCAAATAAAGGCCACTTTGCTTAATAAACCCCTAAAAAGCTTAATAAAAATAGTTTCAAAAAAAGTGCAAAATACTCACCAAAGAAGCATGATAACAATCGGAGACGTCATGCAAAAAATGAAGTCAATCGCAAAATAATTCGATTTTTAATAATTATTTTTCGATTTATAAATGCCAACTTTGGTCCTAGCTAATTTGGGTCCATTTCCGTATAGGGGTTTATTAAGCAAAGTGGCCTTTATTTGAGCTCTTTTAATACACCCTGTATACATATTGTTGTAGACTTAGGGTTCGAGGATTAAATAGTCGTGGATTAAAAACGCGTTAACTAACTTTAAAAATAAATAAAATAAAAACTTAAAATAATTTATTAAAAATAGTAATTACAATAAATAAAAAAAAACGTAACACAAAAATTCGAATACTGTCACCTCGCAAATACCGTATTTAAAACACTCGAAAATACACACGAATTAATCACTCACTGAACGAACTTATCACTTAGAAAACNGGTTTCTGCCTGTGTCCCCTATTTATACATCCCCAATAAGTATCTGGAAACTTCTCGAACGATTTAGTACGCGACCCTTCTGGAAGTCAACAAACATTGCGTTCTATAATAATAGATTTTTCTAGTACGCAACCCTCCTACGTTGTTCTCAAATTAAATAATACGTCATTCATATTCATTCCCCCCTTCTTCACCCCGACCCTCCCTCCTGTAAGACTCTAAAAATAACTTCTTCTGGAATTTCAAGAAAGAAGGAGAAATCAAAAATAGATAGGAGAAGCGTCGAGTTCTATATACAGGATGTTTACATAATATTACATATACAGGTTGTTCACTTCAATATAAAAAAACTACGCGGTTCCCACATCCCACATATTGATATAAGTCATTTCCCGCGGATATAGAATTTCTTGTAGACAAAAAAAAAATCTCTTAATTTGTTTTCTTGCAAAATATTGGAAAGCTGAACAAACAGATATTTTTACTAGAATTTGAAAATAGTTCCGCTTCAAAGCGATGTTTACAACGGCAACTCGCATCCAGTGGAACTTTATTTTGTTCCTTTCTTATTTCCTAACTACATGCCAGTTAATAGGAATCTGTGTACCAAAGTTTCCAGGTTTAGCTATGGATGAGCTACGTTGATTGTGAATGATTGGGTCGGTATGTCAGGGCTTTGTGTTTTTAAAGTTATGATAATGGTGTCAGGGCTTTGTGTTTTTAAAGTTGTCATTAGTGATTACCGTATCAGGGCTTTGTGTTTTTAAAGTTATCATTAGTGATTACCGTAGTGGATGGAACTATGTTTACTGAGATCACCACTTGTTTTAAATGCTTTGACACAGTATCTACATCCAAATGGTCTCTGAACAGCGTGCATTCTTGCATGTTCTTCCCATTCAGATTGAGTTTGAAAAACGCTATTACAATCTTCTATTGTACACACATGTAACTGTCACTTGATAAGAGTCGAGATCGAGAGTCGACTCATATTGGTGAGCCGAGTCGAGTCATGTCGACTCACCTATGTGAGTCGAAAATCCCATCCCTACAATATCGAGCATACCATTGATGCGATTTACATACAGGATGTCCCAAAAGTCCGAGACAACCTGAATATCTTTTGAACGGCTTTATGTGGAGTTTTGAAATTTTGCATTGTATTATATCCTAAATTAAACCACCTGATGGTGTGACCAGTTTTTCAGGGCCGGGTCCCATGTGGTCCCAGGGGGTCCAACTTTTGTTTTTTAAATATGAACCCCGTGTTGTGATACCTTTTCAGACAATAGAATTAGAAGTACTTGGCGGCCATTTCAAATTTCCAAGATATGACTTCCAAGAGTGTCTAAAACTAGGCGAATCATTTGCAATGGGATATTGGATGATTGCATAGGACACCAATGTTTAGGAACCTGCCTTTTAGACATAATTCGCATAGTTTTAGACACTCTTTGAAGTCATATCTTTGAAATTTCAAATGGCCGCCATTTTGAAACCAAACACGCTATACGTGTAATTTTTTTTGCAAAGTATTTCTAATTCTATTGTCTTTCTGAAAATGTATCACAAGATGGGGGTTCGTATTTAAAAAAGTTGAACCCCCTGGGAGCCACATGGGACCCGTCCCTGTAAAATTGGTCACAGCATCAGGTGGTCTAATTTGGGATATATTACCATGTAAAATTTCAAAACTCCACATAAAGCTGATCAAAAGATATACGGGTGGTGTCAGACTTTTAGGACACCCTGTATAATGGAATCCTGATGCAATGCTTAGATCTTAGATGGATGTGTGGGATCACCAGGAATGTAAAAATATTGTAGAAAGTAAAAGAAATAAGATTCTAATGATTTAGTTAGTGCCAAAAAGAATGGGGACCACGTGAGGAAGAGATTGCGAAAAGTGGAGGTTGGAAGGATAGTTAGTGTCAAAAGGGTTTATAATAATACTGCTTATTTATACTGCTCGAATGAGACTAACGAGTCCCTTTACCCCAGCAGTAAGCTTGTACTATTATTGTGGTCAAATTCTCAATCAATTGAGAGGATAAAATCCTACCTTGGCTGGGTTTCGAACCCGCGACCTCCTGAGTACCAGGCGAGCGCTTGACCACTGAGCTACCAAGGCAGGTTTATAGGTAAATTTAAGGAAGATTTGAGTGAAAAGAATCTAAAGGTGAAACTTGCCCAATAACTTCTGGCCTGCAGGAGACTGACAGGGAATGTCGTCCCGAAGACCCCACTTGAGTAGGAAAAGACGGAAGAAAAAAGTTGAAACAATTTTCATCTTAATATATAAATCAGAAATTTGTATGTTTGTACCTATGTATCTATGTATGAGGCGTTGTCTGTTTAAATATCACAGCCCAAACGGTAGCAGATACCGAAAAATTGATGGAAATGGAACCCTCCCCCCCCTAAAAAAAATACGTTTGTCCGCCGTACGCCTTGATGAGCACTTTTGCCACTTAGCGTTGACCGATTTGGATGAAATTTGGGTCCCATCTNTTGAAATCGTCACGAGACCCCCCCCCTATTTTTTGTGCTCCCCTCCTAAATTTTTTGGGGGGCCAAAAAAGTTTATTATTTTTTGAGAGAAAAATAATAAACCCATGGTTCACATTGGCAGAGTTTTTCCTATCTAAAACCTATCTTGGATGAAATTTGGTATATAGGTCCCATCTGGGCTCTAATTGGGCCCCGAAACTTTTGGGTGCAATCGAATATACCATTGGCGATTTTTGCCGCTTTTTAGCGGTTTTCAGCATTGCTGTCTAAAAGGAGAATGGTAAGAGCTGGAGATTTGAAATTTTAGATGTATGTCATATTTGGGGTCTTTGTTAGCTCCGAAACTTTTGGGTTCAATCAAATATACCGCTGGCGGTTTTTACCGCTTTAAAGCGTTTTTCATTAATCCTGTCTAATAAGAGAATGGTAAGAGCCAGAGACTTCAAATTTAGTAGGTATATCAAATTTAAGGTCAGATTTGGAATCGTCACGAGAACCTCTCCCTCAATTTTTTTGCCCCCCAATTTTTTTTTGGGGGGGGCCAAAAAAGTTTTATTATTTTTTGCCAGAAAAATAATAAACCCACATGTCACATTGGCAGAGTTTTTTTTTCAGAATATTGAAAGATAAAATTATGAGTGAAAAAGATTTAATGATAAAATTCTGAACCGACATACCTGTTCATCTTCCTGCAGACTTGTCTTCATGATTTCTTCTGAAATGTCAAGACTTTCGTTGTAAATCTTACATTCATCATTTGCCCCAATTGATTTCTCCATCAACAAGTTTGGCTCAAAATTATTATTCGTCCAGTCTGTGCCATCTACTAGATCCCAACTCTCACAATTGTCTCCATACATAAAATGTGAATCTACTAGGAAATCGGCACTTTCTATTTCATTTGTGATTGGAAGAGTTTGAAGAACATCAACAAATACGTCATTGTTTTCTACAACTGGTAATTGTTTAATAGTTTCGTTTTGTGTGAGCTGCGGCTGTAATATATTAGGTGTATCTTTTAGTGTCGCTAATTGTACATTACTATTGATTCCAGGACTACCTACATTTCCATGGTCATCATTCTTATTATCGTTTGATTTTGATATATAATTCATTTCATTGGTCACCAATTGTTCATTTGTTTCAGTTTTCTCTATCAGGAAGTGTTGAGCGTCTGTATGTATGTTGAAATGAACTTTCTCGTTTGGATCTATTAAACTATTATCCCAATGTAAGTCTGCGCTTATTTGATTCAAATCTTCGTTTCCGTAAGAATCGTTAAAGTTATTCCCACTGTTTTCGTTGACTGAAGAAGTCTCATAATTATTTTCTAGCTTATTGTCATTTTTATAGGAATAATTTACTTGTTCGATTCCCGATGGATCGTTACTAAAATCATTGAAAATTATCGTTTGATTTTCTAATGGCGATTTTGTTTGTGGTACATTGATAGTTTGGTCGACATCGAAAACAAAATTCTTTTGGAAGGAGAGATTACTTTCAGGTAGCTGATCATCTTTTAGCTTACTTAATGGGAAGGCGTTGGTAGATGAGTCTGTCAAGTTGGCTGAACAAATATTTCGATTTTCAAGGTTGGTTTTTAATTTATTTTGTTCATGATTATGTGTGTCGATTTCTAGATTCTTTGTTTGAAAACAAGTGGAATAAAAGTTTACTTTAGAACTTGCAGTTTGTTGGAAATTTACTTCTTGCTCAGAAGATTCCAATATACTAGACACTATAATGTGATCTTCTACACACAAATTTAAATTAAATTTAGGTTTTTTAGTGATATTTCCATTTTTAGGATGAACTTGATAGTGACCTATGTTTGGCTTTATTGATTCTGAAGTTGTTTGGTTTGTTAGATGAGTCTTGATTTTCTTTTGCACAGGTTGTGATGATAAACTTATATTATGTGAGTCCGAATTGTTTTTCTGGAATGCATAGTTATCTTCTCCTGTTGTCTCTATTTCCACCTCAATTGTTTTATTTATGTAATTTGGATTATTTTCATTCAATTTTGGTGTTTTTATTTCATCCATTTGTCCAATTTTTTCTGGAAAAACTTTGTTTTTATCGTTTTCAATGGTTTTCGCTAGTAACAAATGTGTTCTATTGTTTTGATCAGTTATCAATAACAGGTTTTGTGTACATTTGTTTTGCGCGTTCTTGTTTAAATTCAGTAACAAGATTTTGTTCTTTTCTACATTGTTTTCTTTCTCTTTTATTTTAATCTTATCTTGTTTACTTTTGTCATACTTTACTCTCTTCCTTTTTGAAATGATTGGTTTAGTTTCACTACTAGTTGATGCAATTAAAGCTTCCAAGTTGGGATATCTTGATTTCAAACTCATTGGTTTTTTAGGAGAACTAGGGATATTTTTTTCGTCCTTCATTGTTGTACTTATGATCTCCTTTACAGCGGGTGCAGTTTGCTTTACGACATTATTTACTGGTTTTCTTATCGCGTCAATTTTAATAATAGGTTTCTTGTAAACTTTTGATTTTTCTTCAATGATAGATTTGAGTATCGGACATTTCATTTGAATATTTGTCTTTGATACAATAGTTTTTTGTTGTTTGATTTTAGTTATAGGAATATTCTCCTTGACATGGTCTTCGCTGCTTGATTTATTTTGATCCGACATTGTCGTTACTTTAGTTACTACTTGATTACACATAATTATTTGCTGATAACCTAAGTCTTTATAGTGGGACAAATCAGAACTTTCATCGCATTTTTCGTGCTCGATTTTATTGACAGATATATTTTCACATTTAATTTTAGAATGACGATACTGGTCCACCAAACTGACGCCCAGGAAGTTGTTTGATTTGCTTGGTTTATTTAAACTATTAAGAATACTTGTTCTTCTAGAAAGTCTTGGTTTTTTCTTAGATCGTTTAATTTTTATTCTTTCAGATCTTCGTAAGTTTTGATCATTTTCATTTACATATTTTTTCTCATTTTTTTCATTTCTTGGCCGCTCTTTATTATATTTTACTTTTGTTTTAGTTCTACTGATTTTCTTAATTGAGTCAATTGTATTTATTCTTCTAATTTTTAGTTTCTTGTTAATACAATCAGCATTTTCTGTTCTCAAGGTTAGAATTTTAAATTCCTGATCAAATCTATAGTTTTCAGTTTTATTAACCAAACTTGATAGTTCTTTTAAATTTCCTTGATTAGATGAAACCCCTTTATTCTTTTTGTCTTCAATTCCCGAATTTATTTTTCGTTTTTCGGTTCCTCTGATTTCTTGATTTGATTTTTCTATTGTCAATATTTTTTCTTTCAAATAATTGAAACATGAAGAAGGGTTATTCTTTGCATTCACATTGGTTTTTTTAGGTTTATTATGATTGGGTGAGGAGGTGTTGTTACTAATGTTGTTCTTGTTGTTAGAATTTTCCAACGAGGTTTTGTTAATTTCCAAATCACTTTCTTTATTTACAAAATTTAAATTTTGTTTATTCACATCTACTTTTGAATCATTCGTCGTTGCAATGTTTTTTTTATAGTTATTACTCAAAATTTGTTCGTAATTAACTAAAGATGAACTACTTTCTTCGTTTGGACTCACTAAAGGATTTTGATGATCCTGTCCATTTGCTTTTATTTGACCATTTGGTAATCTAATGGGCTGAGTTAATAACAATAGAATATGTGGTGAGTTTAAAAATTGACGTTTATTTTTATCAAATTTCATAGAATTCAACAAATGTGTTTTTGTTAAAATTTTAACTGGTTTCTTCAGAGTGTCTTCGTTATTTTCTTTGTCTATTTTGTTTATTGCTTTAGAGTCAACCGGGGTATGAAATAAATGATCAATCTTTACTGAATTTGCTTGTGATATATTTTTATCGGTTTCCTTTTTACTGTTTGTATTATTTGTAATCTCTTTGTTTTCTCTAGATTCATTATTCGTCACCCAAAAGTTTCCACTATCTATTACTTCTTCATATTGAGTCATGTTTGGAGAAAACATGATTTTATTTTTATTTATGTTTATATTTCTAGTGGTTTCAAATTTATTAGAAAGATCTATTTGAAATGTGTCTAAACTTTCAGAATGTCCACTCATTGTATCAATTAATTCTATTTTTGAGGGTAACCGCAGATGTTCTTCCTCCGAAACGTTTTCTAGTCCGTTCAGTTCTATTTCTCCAATCGTAGATATATTCGATTGTTGATATTTTTCATCAACTATTCCCTCTTCAAATATATTTGATTCTTGTGTATAGTTATCAAATTCATTGATTTGTTTACTTATATTTATTCCCATTATAGATTCATTCATACTTTTTGATTGGTCTTGTTGTATTTCTTCACTAAAACATTGATATTTATGAAATATTTCAATACATTTATTAATTGCATTTTTTAAGTTTTGTTTATTTATTTTATTATTAGTCTCTTCAAATTCATCATACATTGTATTAGTATCTTTTGATTTGATTGTATTAAAAGATGGTAATGGAACTTTAATGGAATCCAAACATTGATTTTCGTTTCTAGTCTTGCAAATATTTTTTATTGTACTTTCACTTTCCCCATTTTTCAATCTGTCTTCATTTATTTGATTGTCATCTTTTGTATAATTACAGTGTTCTTTTGATTGATTCGAAAATTTAGAATTTTCGACTGATTGATTTAAATTTGTGTTTAATTGACAATTCGATGGATGAACATTCTGGTTTAGATCAATTGGATTTAATGGTTCCAATTCTAATTCACATTTTGTCAATTCCCGTTGCTGAACTTTTGTCGTTTGCTGATCGTAGATTTTGATCAATTGTTCATGTTCAGTTGGTAATTGATCAATTTGTTCTTGCCGATTCGTTAATGTCTTATACGCATCAATTTCTCCGTTTGACAAAATTGTATCCTGACTTTTTGATTGTCTCAAATGTTCTACTGATTTTAAAATATCTCTTGTAAAGTGTCTATCTTGATCGATCTCTATTTTTTCTTGTCCGTACGAATTATTGATTATATTTTGCCCATCATCATTTCTTCCTTCTTCTATGGATGTATTATCAACTCCATCTATTGTTTCATTTGGTATGTTTGTTAAATTTTGATTGTCATAGCTAGTTTGATTGTTAATTCTTTCAACCTCTCCTGGTAACTGATTGTCACATTTTTCATTATCTATTACAATTACATGATTGTCATCTACTTTCTTTTTCCTATTATTACTTTTACTATCTTTTGTTTCCGTATTTAAACATATTTTATCTATCTTAACGCTATTTCTATTTACAAAATCATTTATAAATTGTGTATTGTTTAGAAAATCAATTAAATTCAATTCCTCTTCTTCGTCTTCTTCTTCTCGTTTTCTTTTATTCTTTCGTTCCCCATCACCTTCATTATCTTCATCGTCTGTGGAACTTGATGGAAGTTCAAAGTTCGATAGAATATCTTGGAGAGAGAAGGAGTTTATGAATTCTTCACAGATCTCATTGGTTCCGTTAGATCCACATTTACAGAGGTGACTATGTTGACCAAATTCTTCTTCAATTTTGTCTTCCAATTGTTCATTTTTAAGTTTTTTAAGTTTCTCATTGTCTGTAGATTGAATTTTAATTGGAACTGAAAAAAAATCACAAAATGTTGTATTTGAGCTTAGGCGATTTTGTTTTCATGAATGTGGGAAAAAAAAACGGACATCTTAATCCATATCCATACTAATATATAAATGCAAAAGTAACTCTGTCTGTCTGTATGTATGTTACACTTTCACGCTTAAACTACTGAACCGATTTTGATGAAATTTGGTATGGAGATAGACTAAACTTTAGGAAAGGACACAGGCTACTTTTTATCGCGAAAAAAGGGGTTGAAACTATAAACGGCCATGCCTATAAGGCGCCAAGCGCAGCGGGCGTATCCTGCTAGTAGATATATAAATCAGAAATTTTTGTGTATTTAACTATGTATGAGAAATTTGTGTGTATTTAACTATGTATTCTTTGTCCAACCTACTAAGGTATTTATGTCATATACTTCTTCTTCTTTGTCCAACCTACTAAGGTATTTAAGTCATATACTTCTTCTTCTTTGTCCAACCTACTATGGTATTTATGTCATATACTTCTTCTTCTTCTTTGTCCAACCTACTAAGGTATTTATGTCATATTTTTGTCCAACCTACTAAGGTATTTAAGTCATATACTTCTTCTTCTTCTTTGTCACTTCCCTTATGCCCTAATGAGCGTCGGGCTCCTCGTTTATCCAACGGCTGAATTCATTCCTTTGCCCGGAAATTCTCCTGAGGTCAGAATAGGATTTTCCTCAAGTATTCGCTAATACTTACATACACCAAATGGTTCGATGATAATATATGTATGCAACAGATAAACGGAACCGAGAGAATAATGAAAGAGTGTTTTAAAGAATATTACCTGACGCAATCTATTGGAAAGTACAGAGGAAACACGATAAGTTATTGCCACGATATAATTTTGTAGTAGGTAGGTATTGCGAGACCTAGTATATTAATTCGTTCACCATTTTTCGTCAGTTATCGTTGGTTGTTCGCACTACTTACCATATTCTGACTCGTCTAAATATCTGATTGGTGAGTCGATTCTGCTGTGACGATTGATGACGAAGTTATTAACAGGATCTGAAAACATAGAAATAATTATTGCATTGGAACACATAAATACTTCAACATAATGCAGACGCCCCCCCCCCAAAAAAAAAAAAANGCAAAAAAAAAAAAAAAAATATTTCTAAGTCATTTGATGATCCCTCCAAACCCAGTGTGTTGCTGAATATTTGAATTGTCATAATACATCTAATCTTACAGGCTAATAATTGACATGGGTCCCCAGAAACATGTATTGAACTGTTATTAACACGCACAACATTTATTTTCAGAGTTGCTTTCTGTGTTATTATAGACCAAGGGTTCCCAAACTGGGGAGCGTGAAAGCAAACCGAAGGGGGCGCGAGACCAGTTGAATTATTGTCATTTAGTTTAAATATATGTACACAATTTTTTTACCAAGGTAATTTTATTGAATATGATGTTTAGAAAATTTGAATGAGATAGAATTCAGCAACACATTAGCGTTTTGAATGTGGGATAGCATTCAGCAACACATTAGCGTTCAGCAACACATTAGCATTTTGAATGGGATAGTCATTCAGCAACACATTAGCGTTTTGAATGAGATAGCATTCAGCAACAACCATACCCATTCATAATTTTTTTATGTAAAAGGGGGGGGGGGGGGGGGGATAAAAAAAAAAAAAAAACAAGCCCCATTTTTTAAAATAATAATCCAATCAGGCTAATAATTGACATGGGCCCCCGGAACCATGTGTATTACTGCAATGTAATGACTCCAGTAACACAAAATAATTAAATTGCAGAGTTGCGTTCCGTGTTAATTTACTCCATCATTAGGATACACGGACTCAGCCCGTGAGGATGTCACCCTCAAGTAATTTCTTTTTCTTACAATTTCAAGTAAGATTTATTCTTGTATATGGATATTAACCAAAAACGAGATGGGCCAGCGTCCGTGGCACGTTGAATAGGTACACCTGTTCACGTAGGATCACTGAAGTTAATCAACGTCCAGCGAGGTTTTACTTGGAAGGTGACCACAAGGTTTGGCGCCCTCGTTATACTGGCTGTCTATTTTCGTTCAAACCAAACACTGCCTCGGTAGCTCAGTGATTAAGCGCTCGTCTGGTAAACAGGAGGGCGTGGGTTCGATCCCCAGCAGAGGCAGGGGTTTTTCCTCGTTAATTTTAGTATTTGACCACATAAAAATAGAGCTCTAAAGGTTAGGTGGTAGAAAATGCCTCAGGCATTAACCTCGCCTAGTGGTTGGTTACCTTCCACTCAAGAGTCTATTTTTTTTTTCTCCAGCGAATGGTGGGTAAACCAATGTAATTCAACAAACATTAGGCCAAAAATAAAAAAAAAAATATTTAAAATAATCCAAAATACAGGTGCATTTCTTACTTTGTGAATTTAAATACTCCATAATCAAAATCAAACAGACTGAGAATCCTGTTTGATGCAGTCATTAAATCACACAATAAATTAAAAACACTGAACGAAAAATTAAAAGTTACACTTTTCAAACAATCAATTTACAGGAAGACAGTTAAACAAAATGTATAACAAATTAATAAATTATTTAAACATGAAGACAACTTATTAATTAGTAAATTGAATATTTATAACAAATTAATAAATTATTTAAACATGAAGACAACTTATTAATTAGTAAATTGAATTAATATTAAAACTAAAAGAAATTAACAAAAAGAATATTTCTCCTTTGATTCTGATATTTTTCAACTGACGTCATGAAAACTTTTTTCCACTGATTTTTCATCTTTGTCAGATACTTCATTCTTGTTTTCTATCTTTGTTGCTTTTCCTAGAATCTTGTTGCTTTCCTATTTCCAGACAGCTGACAAGAACATGTACAGGTATATAATAAGTTTGCCACAAGTTGTTAAAGCAACAGATACAAAAAAAAAAAAAAAAAAAAAAAAAAAAAAAAAAAAAAAAAAAAAAAAAAAAAAAAAA
>CM022882.1:260715-271849 GCA_012654025.1 Pachypsylla venusta | reverse complement strand
AAATAGCGTCATTTTTGGCGGTAACTTGCTCCCACTTGAACTTTAATTTTTTTCCTTTCTTATTAAGCACCTACATACCAAAAGGAACCTATGTGCCAAATTTCAAGTGTCTACGTTTAGCCATCGTGGAGGTACGTTGATTATCAGTCAGTCAGTACGTCAGTCAGTATACCAACTGGGCTTTGCGTTTTATAAGTATAGATTATTATTATTGATGATTCTTCGCAACAAAAGTCGCAGTTTGTTTATGGCTCCGTGATATCCTAAATTAATATCACGGAGCGAGGCGAACATCCAGTGCGCCATCTCCGTGATAATGTAAAACATTGATTTCACAAGTTCTTCTGATTTTCTGAAAGTACTTCTTGTACATAATATGTTGTTTGGTCTTGATTTAAACAATTTTTGGAATATAATTATTCAAATACATTTTCAAACATTTTCCAATTTTTACAATAATTATAATTATTATTGATGTGATTAAGGTATTTATAAAAGTCTGTGATTTTATTGATTTTATCAAAGGTATTTATAAAAGTCTGTCATTTTATTGATTTTATCAAAGGTATTTATAAAAGTCTGTGATTTTATTGATTTTATCAAAGGTATTTATAAAAGTCTGTGATTTTATTGATTTTATCAAAGGTATTTATAAAAGTCTGTGATTTTATTAATTTTATCAAAGGTATTTATAAAAGTCTGTGATTTTATTGATTTTATCAAAGGTATTTATAAAAGTCTGTCATTTTATTGATTTTATCAAAGGTACTTATAAAAGTCTGTGATTTTATTGATTTTATCAAAGGTATTTATAAAAGTCTGTCATTTTATTGATTTTATCAAAGGTATTTATAAAAGTCAGTGATTTTATTGATTTTATCAGGCTAATGTTTTTTATTAAATATATCTTTTGTTTCAAAATGGGATTAATATGAGCTTAAAGGAAAGGTTTTAATGGCCTTTTGCCTACCACACGCTTCCAAAAATGAAATTTTATCACCTTTTGAAAAATAACATCAAGAGTCAACCACCACATGAAGTAGAGTAACTTTAAAACATATACAAATACAAATTTGGGACATTAAATTTGATTGAATATTAAATTTACATAATCGTTAAATGGAGTGCTTTCTGGAGTAGAGGTGTGACCACCTGGTTCATAAATAGCTTGAAAGAATCCACGTGGTTCGTATTTGGTTGCAGGGATTGTCCACGACATTCAAACATTGCTATAGGGTATCCATAAGGTATACACTTTGGTGGAAAGTCTACATGTGGTTCACACTTCTCTACAATGTTCCACGTGTTTCATCACAGTTTACTAGAGGGTGTCCAGGTGGTCCTCACATTGATGGAAGGTATACCCTGGTTCACACTTTGCTGGAAGATATCCGCGGTTCATATTCAAAAAGAAAGGGTTCTACGTTATTTATCTGACGTTTCTCGTGAAGACTGGTAATGAACACTACTACGTCTCCACGTGGATCATAAATATATCCAAAGTGTTCCAGTTTCACTGATAGAAAATCAGTGACAAGAAGTTGGAGAAAGAAATATAAATCATCCAGTTGTACATGTGACAGCAGTCAAACGTTGCACCACAAAATTCAAAAAGTTCTTTTTATTTTTGAAATGCAATAAATATCAAAAAGAAGAAAAAAAATCGTTTAAATGCAGCAACATTTTCATTTTCCTCCAAAATAAAAAAGAAAGTAAGATCATAATTCATGAAACTTGCTTGCTACTTGAAATATTGTTGTTGCAAATGTCAAGTTATTGGAAAGAGAAGAAAAAAACGGAACAAGAAAAAGTGAGGATGGGGGGGAAGGAAAATTAATGAAAAGAGAAATAAGAGAAAATAATGAAAGTGGAGAGAAAAAGGAGAAGATGAAGTATTAATAGCAATATGAAAGATGGGGAGGAAAATAAAATTAATGAAAAACGAATAAAGAAGATGCAAAGAATGATAGGAAAACAAAAGTTGTTAGTGGCAGTAGAAAAAGTAGTAAATGAACTGGGAAAAAGAGGAAAATAATAGAAATGGAGAAAAAAAGATAGTAATTATTGAAATGGTTGAGCAGATTATGGAAAAGCAGGCATTATGATAGCGCGAAACCAATGAATTAATGGAGGTATGTAATGTTGAAGATACAATATTTAATAAGTAAAAAAAGATAGTAATTATTGAAATTGATGAGAAGATTATGGAAAAGCAGGCATTATGATAGCGCGAAACCAATGAATTAATGGAGATATGTAATGTTGAAGATACAATATTTAATAAGTAAAAAAAGATAGTAATTATTGAAATGGATGAGAAGATTATGGAAAAGCAGGCATTATGAAAGCGCGAAACCAATGAATTAATGGAGGTATGTAATGTTGAAGATACAATATTTAATAAGTAAAAAAAAGATAGTAATTATTGAAATGGATGAGAAGATTATGGAAAAGCAGGCATTATGATAGCGCGAAACCAATGAATTAATGGAGGTATGTAATGTTGAAGATACAATATTTAATAAGTAAAAAAAGATAGTAATTATTGAAATGGATGNTTCCAATAAAGACCAACTTCGTAAATTTTTATAATTGGTAATTTTCAACATTAACATCTTGTTGTTCTCTATTATAGTTTTCTCTCTCAGGTTGGAGTCTATCTTAAAAAGGAGTTCATAGTAACTCTGAAACGGATAGACGGGGAACAAAAATACTCTATAGGAAAACCAGCTTCCCATACCAAAATATACCCAACACTCTGCTGGGGATTGAATCATACCAGGCGAGAGAGATTTCATGAAAGTAATGAAGATATCGGAAAATTGAATAAAGAAAAGAAGAAATAGAGCAAGTTTGGAGTTCATATAGAAGGGAAAGAAACAAGGATAGAGAGAGAGATTGTAAAAAAATGAAATATGGAGATTTGATGATTGAAAATATGGAGATTTGATGAAAGAAATGAAAATATCGAAAAATTGAATGAGCAAAAGAAAAAAAAGCAAGTATGGAGTTGGTATCGAAGAGAAAGAAACAAAGATAGAGAGAGAGATTGTAAAATAATGAAATATGGAGATTTGATGAAAGAAATGAAAATATCGAAACTTTAAAAATAAATAACAAAAAAAGAAAAGAAGAGGAAGCAGGAGCAGAAGAGCGAAAGGGGAATAATGCAATAAGTAGTTTTTCCAAGTATGTTTCGACACTTTCTAAAGAATAAATAAAGAATCGTATTTCAACTTCATTTATCAAAATGGGAACAAGGGATTAGTCTGGGGAGCGCTGAGAAGAGATGTTTTATGCCAAGTAGGTATAGACAGTTTCCAGTGGCGAATAGATATTTTATAATCTTTACAATTTCTAAAAATAGCAAACAGACTTCATTTCTAAAAATAATTAACAGACCTCCAGTTCTAAAAATAATCAACAGACTTCTATTTCTAAAAATAATCAACAGAATTCTATTTATAAAAATAATCAACAAACTTCCATTTATAAAAATAATCAACAGACTTCCATTTATAAAAATAATCANATAATCTTTACAATTTCTAAAAATAGCAAACAGACTCCATTTCTAAAAATAATCAACAGACTTCCAGTTCGAAAAATAATCAACAGACTTCCATTTATAAAAATAATCAATGGACTTCCATTTCTAAAAATAATAAACAGACTTCCATTTCTAAAAATAATCAACAGACTTCCAGTTCTAAAAATAATCAACAGACTTCTATTTATAAAAATAATCAACAGAATTCCATTTCTATAAATAATCAACAGACTTCCATTTCTAAAAATAATAAACAGACTTCCATTTCTAAAAATAATAAACAGAATAAAATTACAACTTATAAAAATAGCTAACAGACTTCCATTTCTAAAAATAATCAACAGACTTCCAGTTCTAAAAATAATCAACAGACTTCTATTTATAAAAATAATCAACAGACTTCCATTTCTAAAAATAATCAACAGACTTCCATTTATAAAAATAATCAACAGACTTCCATTTATAAAAATAATAAACAGACTTCCATTTATAAAAATAATCAATGGACTTCCATTTCTAAAAATAATCAATGGACTTCCATTTCTAAAAATAATAAACAGACTTCCATTTATAAAAATAATAAACAGACTTCCATTTATAAAAATAATAAACAGACTTCCATTTCTAAAAATAATAAACAGACTTCCATTTATAAAAATAATAAACANGATTTAACTCAAATTGATTTAACTCAAATTGATTTAACTCAAATTGATTTAACTCAAATTGATTTAACTCAAATTGAGTTAACTCAAATTGATTTAACTCAAATTGATTTAACTCAAATTGCATTCTCCACAACATTTTTCATTAGACATTCCGGCCGCTTGACTGGAGAGTTTATTGAAAGTGAACAGTTCGTTGTTTTTACAAAAACAAATATTGAACCGATTTGAAAGGAAATGTTGTCTCCTAAAATGCCGATCTTTCATTAGCTTTTTCAAAATCGCTTCAAGAGGATGTTTTGCAGAGTACGTTTTACTTAGATGGGTGCAAGCCCTAAGAGAATCATCCTTCCTTAATATACCATCATAAGACTTACCAGGAGATCCTCTGTCTTTAAACGATCATCCTGCATTAATATACCATCATAAGACTTACCAGGAGATCCTCTGTCTTTCTATCCTAGACTCACACTAAAGTTCCAACGATCATCCTCCCTTAATATACCATCATTGTTTATGATCGAATTCTGGGAATCTGATGTATGTCATCGCTCTCAGGCGGCTCGTCGGGTTATAACAGGCCTAGTAGTATGAACAGGTGTGGAGGTGGGCACCATCCTATATAGCTGCAGAAAAACACTGAAACGCATTTTAACAAACAACATGTTCGCCACTGGTTCTCTGCAATTGAACATAAATTTGAAAAAATAATTTCCAGGCCTTGTAGGAGGAGATCCACACCACTGAATCCTTAACATCCAGACAACTTCTGATATTATGAAAAATACTGAAAAGCCTCTGAAAGCTGATCTAGAAAACAGATAGGGAGAAAGAAAAACAGCATCAACAACTTTCTGGTCTACATAGTGGAAAATAGATTTCAGATTTCAGTAGAAAAGTTTCATTGGCGAACATATATAATGGAATGAGTTTTAAACTTTTTGTTCAATTTTTATTACTGAAATAGTTGGGTCATGCAGTGTGGGGTAAGCTATATGATCAATGACTGAGTACGACATTAGAGTTTGCAGTAACATCAGTTGGAGGTACCGCTCTTAACTAGGGGTAACTTCTTGACTTTACTTTCGGTCATATGCCCGGGGGCTCCATACTGTAAAAGAAATACTAGCACTTCTGAGGGCCACGCTGAAATAGTTGGGTCATGCAGTGTGGGGTAAGGTATGAGCAATGACTGAGTACGACATTAGGGTTTGCAGTAACATCAGCCAGAGGTACTGCTCTTAACTTGGGGTACCTTCTTGACTTAGGGTTTGCAGTAACATCAGCTAGAGGTACCGTTCTTAACTAGGGGTACCTTCTTGACTTAGGGTTTGCAATAACATCAGCTAGGGGTACCGCTCTTAACTAGGGGTAACTCCTTGACTTTACTTTCGGTCATATGCCCGGGGGCTCCATACTGTAAAAGAAATACTAGCACTTCTGAGGGCCACACTGAAATAGTTGGGTCATGCAGTGTGGGGTAAGGTATATGAGCAATGACTGAGTACGACATTAGGGTTTGCAGTAACATCAGCTAGAGGTACCGCTCTTAACTAGGACCTTCTTGACTTTACTTTCGGTCATATGCTCGGGGGCTCCATACTGTAAAAGAAATACTAGCACTTCTGAGGGCCACACTGAAATTGTTGGGTCATGCAGTGTGGGGTAAGGTATATGATCAATGACTGAGTACGACATTAGAGTTTGCAGTAACATCAGTTGGAGGTACTGCTCTTAACTAGGGGTAACTTCTTGACTTTACTTTCGGTCATATGCCCGGGGGCTCCATACTGTAAAAGAAATACTAGCACTTCTGAGGGCCACACTGAAATTGTTGGGTCATGCAGTGTGGGGTAAGCTATATGAGCAATGACTGAGTACGACATTAGAGTTTGCAGTAACATCAGTTGGAGGTACCTCCCTTAACTAGGGGTAACTTCTTGACTTTACTTTCGGTCATATGCCCGGGGGCTCCATACTGTAAAAGAAATACTAGCACTTCTGAGGGCCACATTGAAATTGTTGGGTCATGCAGTGTGGGGTAAGGTATATGAGCAATGACTGAGTACGACATTAGAGTTTGCAGTAACATCAGTTGGAGGTACTGCTCTTAACTAGGGGTACCTTCTTGACTTAGGGATTGCAGTAACATCAGCTAGAGGTACCGTTCTTAACTAGGGGTACCTTCTTGACTTAGGGTTTCCAGTAACATCAGCTAGAGGTACCGCTCTTAACTAGGGGTACCTTCTTGACTTAGGGTTTGCAGTAACATCAGCTAGAGGTACCGCTCTTAACTTGGGGTACCTTCTTGACTTAGGGTTTGCAGTAACATCAGCTAGGGGTACCGCTCTTAACTAGGGGTACCTTCTTGACTTTACTTTTGGTCATATCCAGCGGGCTCCATACTGTAAAAGAAATACTAGCACTTCTGAGGGCCACACTGAAATTGTTGGGTCATGCAGTGTGGGGTAAGGTATATGAGCAAAGACTGAGTACGACATTAGAGTTTGCAGTAACATCAGTTGGAGGTACCTCCCTTAACTAGGGGTAACTTCTTGACTTTACTTTCGGTCATATGCCCGGGGGCTCCATACTGTAAAAGAAATCCTAGCACTTCTGAGGGCCACACTGAAATTGTTGGGTCATGCAGTGTGGGGTAAGGTATATGAGCAATGACTGAGTAAGACATTAGGGTTTGCAGTAACATCAGCCAGAGGTACCGCTCTTAACTAGGGGCACCTTCTTGACTTAGGGTTTGCAGTAATATCAGCTAGAGGTACCGCTCTTAACTAGGGGTACCTTCTTGACTTAGGGTCCCTTAGATTTTAGGGGGATTAATTTTAGACTAAAAAATTGTTGGCCTTGCCAGCCGTTTAGGCTGGGCACCGACTGACTTCAAAATGTTAAATTAGAAGGTATATCGAGTGAACCTTGTTTTAAAGATCTCCTTAAGACGAGTTCACTACAGAAAACCAGAGCTCTCTAGGATCTACCGTTCACGAATTACAGGGCGGAACATGTGACCCATTCCCTTTGCGGCCGCACCGAAATGGTAGGTAAAAATGCCTAGAAATAAGTTTTTATGATCCCAAATGAGTAATTTAGTAAAAAGATGGTTGTCCCGCCACTTCGACCGCAGAGTTCGAGCTTTCTTAGATCAAAATTATCAAAACAGCTGGATAGGTTTCGTCTATGAAGGTTCGATTTCCGAGGTCAAAGTGGGCGGGTCAACCATCTTTTTTTACTAAATTACTTATTTGGGATCATAAGAAATTATTTCTAGGCATTTTTACCTACCATTTCTGAGCGGCTGCAAAGGGAATGGGTCACATGTTCCACCCTGTAATTCGTGAACGGTAGATCCTAGAGAGCTCTGGTTTTCTGTAATGAACTCGTCTTAAGGAGACCTTTAAAACAAGGTGTCACTTGATCGGAAATCGAACCTTCGTAGAAAAAAACCTTTTTTTCGTCTAGGAAGGCTCGATTTCAGTATTTTTCATAATTTTTTGTTGTTGCTGCTGCTGTTGTTTTTTTTTTAAAGATTATAAATAACATGCAAAAAAAATTTCGGGGGGGGTATGGACCCCGTAACCCCCCCCCCTTGGGGACGGTCTTGCGTTATATGATACAAAAGAGTTCCACCGACCAGACACTCAAAACCTAACTTCTTGAATAAAAACATCGGCCCCTCGGTACCGACTTATGTGATGACTTCGGGGGGGACTCAATANTTGGGGGGGGGGGGCTCAATAAACACAATAGGCGAAGTATTAGAACGAAACAAATAGAAGAAAACTCATTCCCAATAATAACAGAATAACACACAATATTGTCGAAAACGAATTTGATCCCCCCCGCCCCTCCAGTACACCTTTTGCTAAAGCTTATGTCGACATTTTTTTTTTTATCCTTTACCCTTTCTGATGATGGACTGGGATAGCCAATTTTCATACAAAAAAAAATGTTGTTCCAGGTATATTCTTTGGGGTATTCTTTTTTCTGTTCCAGGGTATAAAAAATGAGCGAGGTTTTACACCATCACTTTCACTCCCCCTGATATCCTTTATATTTTTACCCCTTTCAAAATCCCATCACTTTCACTCCCCTGATATCCTTTATATTTTTACCCCTTTCAAAATCCCATCACTTTCATTCCCCTGATATCCTTTATATTTTTACCTCTTTCAAAATCCCATCACTTTCACTCCCCCTGATATCCTTTATATTTTTACCCTTTCAAAATCCCATCACTTTCACTCCCCCTGATATCCTTTAATATTTTTACCCCTTTCAAAATCCCATCACTTTCACTCCCCCTGATATCCTTTATATTTTTACCCCTTTCAAAATCCCATCACTTTCACTCCCCCTGACATCCTTTATATTTTTACCCCTTTCAAAATCCCATCACTTTCACTCCCCTGACATCCTTTATATTTTTACCCCTTTCAAAATCCCATCACTTTCACTCCAACGTCTCCTATTTTGTGTGTGGTGTTGTTGCTTTTTAGTATTTGACCGATGAACTGGGAAAATGAAAAGTGCTTTTTGTTAATTTCTCTGTATACGGAGCATCCTGACCTATGGCAGACAAGACCATAAATTTTATTTTATTCTGAATAGCCCACTCTGGCCACTCTTATCCTCCTTCAAATCCTTCAGCAATTAGGGAGTAATTTACTTTTCCTCTTTCGCCTTTTCTACGCTATATATGGTCTACATTAAGGATAGCCGCCGCGGAAACCGCCATTTTGGATAGCGCGAATGCCATCTATTCGCCGCGAATGCTCACGAGTAACTGATCGTCAGAAATGCTCGTGCAGTGTGAACAGAAGGCTCGTTTGTGTTCGTGCTCGTTGAATGCTGTACTATACTACGGAACGTATGTTCAAAATTTCAATGACCTATCCCTTGTAGAACCGGATATCTGACGGTATGAAAAACCTGGTGAATTGCTTCGTGTAAAGATACTGGATGAATTATTGGTGTTGGGGGGTTGTGAAATATCGGTTTCAATTGTGGACTGTATATTATGGATGGAAGAGAAAAGTTCCAACACCAACACAAAGTTCCTACCTTGATTGTCGTCGTCCAGGTCTTACCAGCAACACACAGGAGATAGATAAAGGATACGTCGCCGGCAATAGGTTGACCACACAATTTCAGCAGGAACGCGCTGGTTCAAATTTAGAGAGTAGACCTCTCAAAATCGCCTGATTTAAAAGTTCACTTCAAAATAGTGCGCAAGGGCGCAAAGCACTAAAATAACCCAAGGGGGTTAATGAAAAGGGCGCAAGGGCGCAAAGAATTAATAGTTTATGCCCAAGGGGGCTAATTTACACACGCGCAGGGCGCAATAACAAAGTTTTCAAACTTAGGGTGCGCAGGGCGCAAAATTACTAAATAAACCCAAGTGGGCTGTAAGAAAAGGCGCAAGGGCGCAAAATACACTAATTATGCCAAAGGGGCCACTATAAATGCGCAGGGCGCAATCACAAAATTTTACACTTAGGAAGTGAAAATAAATACACGGAGCACGACCGCTCTGTATTAGAATCAAATCAGTACTCAACTAGGGTTTGAAATGCTCTACCTATCTTGAACAAAATGCTAGCTTTGAAGCTAGCAAGTTTTAGATAGATAAAACAGGGTCGGACTATCATCCGTTCCATTGCAGAGACGGATATGAATTTTTGTGATAGACTGACTTCAAGAAAACCCAACAGATACACTGGTGCTTTCTGGAACTTGGCCTGGCGCACTGCCGTGCGCTCAGATTTTGTTTTGTGAGGGAAAGATTTTTTTAGTTTTAATTTTCGTCTAATGATTTTTTCATTTAAGAGATATGAATTGAATGAACATCTCGAGTTTCAGACATTGGTCCATGTGTGAATTTTCTTTAAATTCGTATCTCTTAAATAAAAAAGTCATTAGACGAACAACGATCACGAATGCCCGATGCTCGGGGATGTTCAGGCAGTGTAAACGGACCTTAAAGAGATAATCCATGAATATATATTTTTAACATTTACCTCAATTTATCAACTCAGATAGAACAATGTATAAATATCTATCCACAAAGCAGCCTAAGACACGTGTATCGTTCTTGTTAGAACTCATCAGTTAAGCATAGCTAGGAATTGAACCCGGGACCCTTGGATTTGAGAGGCAGAGACTTAACCATCAACCTACCTGTGCTTGGTGAAGAATGCTTCACTGATGAGTTCAAACAAGAACGAAACACGTGTCTCAGGCTGCTTTGTGGATAGGTATTTATACATTGTTCTATCTGAGTTGATAAATTAACGTAAATGTTAAAAATATATATTCATGGTTTAGATTAATTGTCACTAAATGGTTCCACTTAAATTCGATGTTAAGAGATAATATAAGTATGAGGCTCTTCGAGGAACATAAATACATTTTAGAAAAAACTTGAGAAAAATTGGGGTGAAATCTGAAAAGAGCTAATCTTCTTGCTGTATACAATTCAGACGGTTACGTACAGCCAAATTTTCATTTCACAACAACAATAATGGAAAAGGACATCTCCCCCACCTTTCTCTCTCAAATTCTCAGTTCCCCAACCTGTCGTATTCAGATTGTGAATTTCAAATGTTTTATGCGCCTCTCTCTCTCTCCTTCTCTCTCTCTCTCTCCTTCTCTCCTTCTTCGAGGAACATAAATACATTTAAGAAAAAACTTGAGAAAAATTGGGGTGAAATCTGAAAAGAGCTAATCTTCTTGCTGTATACAATTCAGACGGTTACGTACAGCCAAATTTTCATTTCACAACAACAATAATGGAAAAGGACATCTCCCCCACCTTTCTCTCTCAAATTCTCAGTTCCCCAACCTGTCGTATTCAGATTGTGAATTTCAAATGTTTTATGCGCCTCTCTCTCTCTCCTTCTCTCTC
>CM022882.1:237406-251731 GCA_012654025.1 Pachypsylla venusta | reverse complement strand
ACAACAAAATCGGTTCTGTCAAAGCGAACCGTATAATCTTAAGATTGGCTATTAATTTTTATTCCATATAAAATATTTTATATTAATCACTTTACAATTTTTTGTTTCACATGAACAAAAAAAACTCGTGTGCTTTCAAAAGGAAGAGCCAAATCAAATAGAGAAACTTATATCCTCACTCAATTGTAAAATGACAATATCCTTAAATGCTCTCTTTAAGGACAATATCCTTTTTCAGTCAACTGAAAATATAGTATTATATTATCTACCTCATTATGGTTTTACTTGACATAGTATCTCAATTTAAAAAAAAATAAAATAATTGAAAATATTATTTATTATCGAATAAAATCGGTCAAGTATTACTTTGACTAGTACCTCACAAAATCCACGCAGGAGTTGCCGAATAGCGGTTGCAGCGGTACTATCTTAGAGATGGAGTTATTGTTGACGAACAGAGCAATGGCACATGTCTGGAACTCTGTACTATTTTAAGCTGCGAACGAGAATTTTAAGGCCGAAAGGTAGAGCCAAGGACACATCCCTAATTAGTCGTATAAATGTGTGACGGTAGTCCATAATGAAAGGCTGGAATGTCAATTTACCTGTTCACATATGTGCACACTTTTGATAAAATTTATCTTTGATGATAAGGAGGCCAGATTTGTGAAACCGGCGAGACCTACCACTTGCCATCTCTTTTAGCGGCTATCGTCACTTCTGAGAGATTGTTAGGATATGTACATCTTATTATCTCATTTGGCGCCTATTGCTACTTCTCCACTTAAATACACACTGAAATAAGGATGCCAGACTGAAATAAGGATCCGGCCGATATGGCCAAGCCAAAAGATCGGCCGGACCTCTCATCATATTTTTGGCGTCTATCGTCACTTCTCCAATGATTCACACACTGAAATAAGGAAGCCAAAAGACCAGCCTGACCTCTCATCATGTTTTTGGCATCCATTGCCACCTCTCCAATGATTCGCGCACTGAAATAAGGAAGCCAAAAGATCGGCCGGACCTCTCATCACGTTTTTGGCGTCTATTGCCACCTCTCCAATGATTCGCGCACTGAAATAAGGTAGCCAAAAGATCGGCTGGACCTCTCATCATATTTTTGGCGTCTATCGTCACTTCCCCAATGATTCACACACTGAAATAAGGAAGCCAAAAAATCAGCCGGACCTCTCATCACGCTTTTGCCGTCTATTGCCACCTCTCCAATGATTCGCGCACTAAAATAAGGTAGCCAAAAGATCGGCTGGACCTCTCATCACATTTTTTGGCGTCTATTGCCACCTCTCCAATGATTCGCACACTGAAATAAGGAAGCCAAAAGATCGGCCGGACCTCTCATCACGCTTTTGGCGTCTATTGCCACCTCTCCAATGATTCGCGCACTGAAATAGAGTAGCCAAAAGATCGGCTGGACCTCTCATCACATTTTTTGGCGTCTATCGTCACTTCTCCAATACTCTCATCACGATTTTTAGCGTCTATTGTCACTTCTCCAATGATTCGAACACTGAAATGCCGGAAGATCGGCCGGACCTTTCATCACATTTTTGGCGTCTATCGTCACTTCTCCAATGATTCACACACTTGTGGTTCGATTGAAATAAGAAGGCCAGAGAGATCGGTCAGATGTTTAGTGTGGGATGTTATGATCAAACATTAAAGTCTAATATCAATATATATATGATTATGTATCTTGTATGTGAATTATTGTTGATGGAGCATACCGGGTGGGTCATTACCAGAATGCGAACCAAAGGTAAAAGTTCCTGTTCCTGATAGAAAGGTTCTAGGTGTCTATTCTGATTTCAAGGCAGATGGTATTTGGAACGCTGGAAGAGATGCACATTTCGATAATCGCATTGTAAATGATGACGCAACTTGCTTCCCAAAATAGAACCGTCATGCACACGAGTAACATCGTCAGTCTAATAGGAGATAGTGATGAGAGTTTCGGAAAAAATGGGATTCTCGTTCACACGACTGATATGTTCTTGAGCAGAAGATTTTTGCACTATGAGCAAGCACAATTATTTTATCAAAAGAGCAGCGTATTTAAGGGTTCTTGGTTTGGTTCAAGATCAAATCCGGCACAGTTTATGAAAAGCCATTTGTAATTTCTTTCTATCGGTTCAGTGTTCCACAAAATATGTACGTCAAAGTAACAAAATATGTGTACTGCTCTTTTAAGTGATGTGGTCAAAATATTTCTACCACATCAGACAGATCCTAAACAGAAAGAAATATGAAAAATACTGGGAATGAACCCCCAACCAAAAAAAAAAGTACCAAAAACAATCAAAACAAAATCTCTAACAGAAAAAAAATAGGAAAATACTAGGACTGAAAACCCCCAAACCGTACTAAAAGCAATCAAAACAAAATCTTAAACAGAAAGAAATATGAAAAATACTGGGAATGAAAACCCCCAAACCGTACCGAAAACAGTCAAAACAAAATCTTAAACAGAAATAAATATGGAAAATACTGGGAATGAAAACCCCCAAACCGTACCGAAAACAGTCAAAACAAAATCTTAAACAGAAAGAAATATGAAGAATACTGGGAATGAAAAACCCCAAACCGTACCGAAAACAGTCAAAACAAAATCTTAAACAGAAAGAAATATGAAGAATACTGGGAATGAAAAACCCCAAAACGTACCAAAAACAATCAAAACAAAATATCAAACAGAAAGAAATATGAAAAATACTGGGAATGAAAAACCCCAAACCGTACCGTAAACAATCAAAAGAAAATCTCAAACAGAAAGAAATATGAAAAATACTGGGAATGAAAACCCCCAAACCGTACCGAAAACAATCAAAAGAAAATCTCACAGAAAGAAATATGAAAAATACTGGAAATAAAAAACCCCAAACCGCACCAAAAACAATCAAAACAAAATATCAAACAGAAGGAAATATGAAAAATACTGGGAATGAAAAACCCCAAACCGTACCGAAAACAATCAAAAGAAAATCTCAAACCAGAAAAAAAATGTGAACAATACCGGGAATGAAAAACCCCAAAACGTACCGAAAACAATCAAAACAAAATCTCAAACAGAAAGAAATATGAAAAATACTGGAAATAAAAAACCCCAAACCGTACCAAAAACAATCAAAACAAAATCTCAAACCAGAAAAAAAATGTGACAAATACCGGGAACGAAAAACCCCAAACCGTACCAAAAACCATCAAAACAAAATCTCAAACCAGAAAAAAAATATGAAAAATACTGGGAATGAAAAACCCCAAACCGTACCAAAAACAATCAAAACAAAATCTCAAACCAGAAAAAAAATATGAAAAATACTGGGAATGAAAAACCCCAAACCGTACCAAAAACCATCAAAACAAAATCTCAAACAGAAAGAAATATGAAAAATACTGGGAATGAAAAACCACAAACTATCAATCAAAACAAAATCTCAAACAGAAAGAAATATGAAAAATACTGGGAATGGAAAACCCCAAACCTTACCAAAAACAATCAAAACAAAATATCAAACCAGAAAAAAATGTGAAAAATACTGGGAATGAAAAACCCCAAACCGTACCAAAAACCATCAAAACAAAATCTCAAACAGAAAGAAATATGAAAAATACTGGGATTGAAAAACCACAAACTATCAATCAAAACAAAATCTCAAACAGAAAGAAATATGAAAAATACTGGGAATGGAAAACCCCAAACCGTAGCAAAAACAATCAAAACAAAATTTCAAACAGAAAGAAATATGAAAAATACTGGGAATGAAAAACCACAAACTGTCAATCAAAACAAAATTTCAAGCAGAAAGAAATATAAAAAATACTGGGAATGAAAAACCACAAACTATCAATCAAAACAAAATCTCAAACAGAAAAAAATATGAAAAATACTGGGAATGAAAAACCCCAAACCGTACCAAAAACAATCACAGAAAAAAATATGAAAATACTGGGAATGAAAAACCCCAAACCGTACCAAAAACAATCACAGAAAGAAATATGAAAAATACTGGGAATGAAAAACCCCAAACCGTACCAAAAACAATATCTCAAACAGAAAGAAATATGAAAAATACTGGGAATGAAAAACCTCAAACCGTACCAAAAACAATCACAGAAAAAAATATGAAAATACTGGGAATGAAAAACCCCAAACCGTACCAAAAACAAAATCTCAAACAGAAAGAAATATGAAAAATACTGGGAATGAAAAACCCCAAACCGTACCAAAAACAATCACAGAAAAAAATATGAAAAATACTGGGAATGAAAAACCCCAAACCGTACCAAAAACAAAAATCTCAAACAGAAAGAAATATGAAAAATACTGGGAATGAAAAACCTCAAACCGTACCAAAAACCAAAAACAATCAAATATTTTTATTAAATTTTTGGATTCTAACTACTTTAAAACGTAAAATATTTGAGTGGTGTATTTTTGTTTCTGGTTCGTTTTCAAAGGTTCAGCATTGAATCCAAAAACCGACATTTTTATTTCGGCCAAAAGGAATTCTAAAACCAAAAACCGACATACTTATTGTGGCCAAAAGGAATTCTAAGCCAAGCAAAAAAGTTAGGGAGACTCCTGAATTGTACCCAAAATGTACTACATAACAAAATGACAATTTTTATCAGTGAATAGCTCTGATAAAATCAACAAATAAATCAAAAATTGACACTTGTTTTCAATTTTTGGAAGAAAGCTCTTGTCAGCGCACACGTCGCGTCGTCCTAAACTTGGAACGCGCTCAACTTTCATTTCATTGTTCCCGAGTGCATCTTCAATTGTATCTAATTTCTGCATCACTGCACTATTTTCTTCGCAATATACTTTTTGCACAGCTTGATACAGATCCCAACACTGCAGAAACAATTTATCAAGTCATTTTCAATTAGGTTTTTACTAGATTTTCTTAGTTTCATATAAACCGGGTGTGTTGGAATGAACTAAACGGTAATTTAAATTACATTTTGTATAGAAAAACAGGCCTCTGCCATCGAAAACCGATTGAATCTTATTGGTTATTCATTGTTGTTGCTATTGTCGAAGAAATATACAAGACAGGATCACAGTCGAGTCGCACAACGTGCTTGTTTAGGGTTGGGAAGCTCTGCATGAAAGTAAACGTAAAATATATATATATTTCGTGCTATTATGTCCTAATGTTTGTGAGCATCATAGCATTACAAGGTATTTTCAACATTCACTCCAATATCACTAAGCTGAAGCTATAAAAAATATAAAAATTTTTAGCTTATAATGTTACGACTTGGCGCTATTATCATAGCAACTCAATCGTCCCCAGGGATCTGAGTTAATCTCAAGCACAACCAAACTAAGTACAAAAATTCGAGAAACACCTTTTTGAACCGCCTAGAAATCGCATCCGGAACCTCCTTGGTGCAAGCCGAGTGAGATGCTCTTCGGGTCCACGGAGACTTCTGATTGAAAGGGTTTTATTCTAATCTGCATTTAAGGATATAGTTTTAAATTTGATTTATTCTAACCCTAACAAGAAAAGACGATCTAATCTGACATAATCGAAGACACGAAAACATCCTCAACCATATTGTTGAATTGGGAACAAATCAATAAGGGGTAGTAGACCTGCTCACAACAATCCTCACAAAAGAAGATGTTCGCTGCAACACATTTTCACAAATGAAAAGACTTGCTCAATCACAGAACTTAAGGGGTATGACTCCGGGGAGAACCGTAGGGTCCCATAGTTGTGGGATTTTTGTCGCGTGCGGCGTAACCCATCGCGGGAAAAATCCCACCAACCATATTTTTATTTTTTCCACTTCTCTTTTGTTTTGTTTTTAACTTTTTATGTTTACTTGTTAGCTTTACTGACATATTTTAACTCCCCCTCGACAGGTTAGGAAACGTTTTTACGGCCATGAATTTATTGCTTGAGCAAAATTTTTCTTCCCCTAAAGGGGAAAAATATTTTCAACGTGGGATTTTTCCCTTGTTTGAGGACCCTACGGTTCTCCCCTAAGTCGGACCCGAACTTAAGGAACAAACTTCCAAACTGATGATGTTGTTAATTTATGTAAAAAATGAACTAAACAAACTATTAATATCCACAAAACATACAAAGAAAGTTGTGCTTATATGACAGAAAATGATGCCCCCAAACACTGAGTTTTGATTAGGGCCACTCTAAATCTAAAGCATAGTGGATGAACGTCCACCCTGTTGGTTGCTGAGAAAAAGTTCATTATCTTATGCAGATTTGTGTTTTCAAAGAGCACAAAAGAAAGCCATTATGTATTAGTTTCCTTTCTTTTATATAAAAAGTAAGAAAAATATTCAATTTTCTTATCACCAGTGTGTTGTTTTCTCGCGAAAAGAAAAATCAGTTCCTTGAAAAAAGAATAAAAAAAAAAATCATTTAATAGAGAGCACCCATAATGGAGAATAGAGAAGAAAATAAGTGAACGGGAAATCACATGAGAATGAAGTTTTACTTCATAGAAAATTTAATGGAAATCTTTAGTAATGAAAACACATAAAGTGGAATCTCAATTTTAAAGAAAACACATAAATGGAAAACAATCAGTGGAAATTCAAAATGAAGAAAGAACATTAGAAATGGAAATCCGTGCCAATGACAAACCACATAGTGGAAACTCAATATGAAGAAAGCACATTATAAATGGAAATCCATCCCTTTGAAAAAACACATAGTGGAAACTCAATATGAAGAAAGCACATGGAAATGGAAATCCATCCCTTTGAAAAAACACATAGAAAGAACTCAATATGAAGAAAGCACATGGAAATGGAAATCCATCCCTTTGAAAAAACACATAGAAGGAACTCAATATGAAGAAAGCACATTAAGAAATGGAAATACGTGCCAATGAAAAATCACATAGTGGAAACTCAATATGAAGAAAGCACATGGAAATTTCTCCAATTGAAATACTCAATTGACGCTGAATTTATTATTCTTTCATATTGTATAGAACTATTTTTGAGTAGGAGCGCGTATATAAGTAGAAAGATATACAAAAGAGTAAAATACACTACTTTCCCAAAACTGACGGTGTTACTTATATGGAACCTGACCCAACAGACGGGTCTATCAATATGAAATAATAAAGTTTCAGACAGACGTTTAGTGTTTAATATAAGGTAAGTTTGTTGATGAAGAAGCTGAGGTGGACAAAACAATGCATTCTTGAACACAGAAAATTCGATTATATTCAACGAGCTTTCACACAAAACACACAATACTCATTTGTATCTTTGGTGTAATTCTTGAACACAGAACATACGAGTATATTCAAATCAGAGCTTTCACTCAAAACACACAATACTCATTTGTATCTTTGGTGTAATAGATCTGATTCTTGAACACAGAACATACGAGTATATTCAACGAGCTTTCACACAAAACACACAATACTCATTTGTATCTTTGGTGTAATAGCTCTGATTCTTGAACACAGAACATACGATTATATTCAAATCAGAGCTTTCACACAAAAGACACAATACTCATTTGTATCATTGGTGTAATAGCTCTGATTTGAACACTGTATCTTACACTGAAAGAAAAGCAATTGCTTACTTTTTCCAGGCAAGAACACAATTGGATTTGGTACATCCATTGTTTTTAGAAATCGCCTTCTATAGGGTATCTTCTATATTTTCAACCCTTCCATAGTGCCGCAGTCTCATACATCTGAATTATCAATGATAACAAATTCATTTACAATCCCAGCAAACTGATTGCATTCCGTTCAACATCGAGAATATCGGGAAGCAGCAGATGCTCTTCATCAGCGTTTGTGCAATCCATTGCATTGTCTAATTTATATCAACCTGAACATCAAAAATTGTGAGCTCAGTGGGCAACACAATAACGTTATATAAAATAGGTGTGACACGCAGCATCAATATCTTCGCAAGAGGTCTTCGTAGTCAATACTGATTGCTGCCATACAGCACTCAACCATTAGTATGATTATTTATGAGTTGAACTTACAGGATGATAAAAAAGTTCGTGTCAAGATTTGGGAGCGTTCTCGCACGAAACGGACCATGCTGAAAACATCTAGAAAGACTGGGACGCGTTAGAGAGGAAGAAGTTGAATATGGGCCGAGTGGTGAGGAAGAAAAATAAACAACTCATATTTTATTTTGCGAAATTCATTGATTTCAATTTATGCAGGTCTCTATTGAGACTGCTTTACTGCTGCCTTTATTCAGATCAATTGTGAATAGCAGTTCGAAGAGGCGGGGATCGTATTAGATTTGAACCAACAGCCGCCTGGTTACGAATCCACCGACTCAACCAAATGAGCTGCTGAGGCAGTTTGAACACAGTCACCAGTAGTACCTAGTATTGGTTTTCAGAAGTTCTCCATCTTTCGATAGATAAATTCTTCTTCTTTGTCATATCCTTTTGGTCATATGAGAGGTCAGGTTCCTTGTTTATCCAAAGGCGGTATCTCTATTTTTGCCTGAAATATCCTCCAACATCGGAGTAAGTTTTCCCACTTCTTCTGGTAATATCGGACACCATGTCTTCATAGGATTGTCTCGAGGAAGACTCTATTTCTTTTGCCTTTTTTTCTTAGTTGATATTTTTCTATTTCTCCAATCAATTCGTTTTTTCCGAATCTCTCTTCTCTGATTAATTCTTCATTTCCTGATAATTTTGACATCCAACATCTTTGATGATCCTAAATATTCTTTTCCCCTCCAGTCTCAATTCATATTTCCAATTTCTTAGAATATGTCCTAACATCATATCTCTGTTCCCGCTTTCCTTAGCATTCTCGAAGCTGATCAAAGAATCAAATATTGCTGGAATATGTTTTCCAGATCCACAGTGGTTACGAGATGAACTCTGTAAAGATCTTTCTAAAATAATAATTGATCTCGTGAAGAAAGAAAGAATATAAACAATCATAATGCCATGTTATTATCTCGAAAGGTTCTGACCTCAGCAAATCTTCGCGCTTCCCCCGCAATAAAAATCACAATGCAATGCCAACTCCACAAATTTCAGAAAATTTCAACAAAATCGCACTCGAATCTTTTCGATTTTTCGTCAAAATCGGAAAGAGTATCCACTAATTTGTTTGAAAACAGAAATGCGAAGGGATATTTTTTTAACTGTGAGGGATTTTTTAAAGTCCTGCATGAATTCAAACATGTATCGAACCATCAATCTCAAATCAAGGACGTAACAGCTGCCCCCCCTTCCTACGCCTATGTCTCAAATCCTGTAAATTAAATTCGGTAAGCTTCAGGTTTAACTATAGAATATCTACAGACCGTAAAGGTCAGTTTCCAAATGAAAGCAATGACCAATTAATTCAACAAGCAAGACTAGAAGAAACATCGTCTTAGACGCGCCACTAACGTTCTATATCTTTGTGAGTAATTATTTTCATTAAGGCTAGAGTGTTGCACTTAGTTTTATGCTTATTAGTGCAAGGTGTGTTGTGTGTGTATTAATGCTAATAATAGAAGGCCCACGTGTCGAACTATATTCTCCAAGATATTTACAACTTAATTAATCCATACATTGTTGCTCAATCAAAGGAAAGAACCGTTTGGAACGATAGATATGGTGATGGAGCTAATAGTAGAATTCGATCATCACCACAGGGGACGCCAAACTTGATGAATATACTTATTTCATGAGGTGAGACAGTAAGCATCGTACAATGTTTCGATTAAAAAAAGATAAAAACTGACTTCACACCAAACAAATAATAAGCCGTTGTGATTTGTGATGTTGGCTATTCCCGATCAAACCCCGTTTGGAAAAGGTTCATAAGGGTAGCTGGTTTACATGTTTCCAATGTTTTCAGAATTACCTATAGATGTTAAAAAAAAAAAAAAAAATCTTCATGGTATAAAGAATATTAGTAGTTATGTGAACCTTAGAGCTCAATTACTTAAAATGGCCACTATGAGAGGGGGGTTACCCAATAGGCCCAACAAATAATATGCTAATTTAGGTAGCTACAAAGGAACCTAAATTATAAATGACCAAACAAATTTTTATCACAATCAGACAAGACGTCCGAGAGTTATCTTCGTGCAAGAGACAAACAAAAGAATATTCGAACTAGACCTAAACAAATCCAAATTCCAAGAAAGAAAACTTAACGAAAATCAACGAAACATAAAAACACAAAACATGGGAAAAAAATCCTCCATGAATTTTCAATGATGAGAGAAATATTGACGAGGAAAAGGTAATACAAACGTGAACCAAATATCAACTTGGAAAAAGTTAACACGCAAGACTGATGATCACTCGAACACCACATAAACGCACAAAAACACATAAAAAATTTACAACAAATACAATCAGTTTGGATAAAAACTATATGCGACGTGCTTCAAATGGAAGAGAAGGCAGAAGAAGAGGTAAGGAAATCAAACAAAATAAAAAAGAGAAATACTTAAAATTGAAAGTGGAGGGAGGGAGAGAGAGAGAGTCTACACACACAGTTGAAGATTACAATGTTTGAATACAAAAATAGGCAAAAATAGATAAAAACATAGAGAAGAAATTCATAACAGGATAATAAAGGAAAAGAAAGAAGAGAGAGAGAGAAGATGTAGGGAAAAAGGAAATTGGTTATAAAAAAGAATTGATAATAGGGTTTTTTAAAAAAATAGAACAGACTAGATGGTTTCCCCAAATTTGTATGCCCGTCTTTCCCCGTGGCTGTGAAATTTCTTTTTGCTAAAATAATTCTGAAAGAAAGAAAACCTTTAGGACACTTGGTAGAACTATCAAATACAAGAAGTAAAAATGATCAACAACATTTTACTTTATGTTCTACAATTTTATTATATTATTCGATACGCTTATTTCGGATTTTACTCCATTATCAAGGAAAAGAGAGAGAGAGAGAAGATGTAGGGAAAAAGGAAATTGGTTATAAAAAAGAATTGATAATAGGGTTTTTTTTAAAAAAATAGAACAGACTAGATGGTTTCCCCAAATTTGTATGCCCGTCTTTCCCCCTGTCTGTTAAATTTCTTTTTGCTAAAATATTTCTGAAAGAAAGAAAACCTTTAGGACACTTGGTAGAACTATCAAATACAAGAAGTAAAAATGATTTTACTTTATGTTCTACAATTTTAATATATTATTCGATACGCTTATTTCGGATTTTACTCCATTATCAAGAGCGAACATTAGATTCTTCAGCAATACGGCGTGTCCCAGAATGAACGGTCACCCTCCTTACCCTTTGAGCGGCTTAAAATCCCTGAAACTTGAAAAGGTCTAGGGATAGAAATAGGGCCATGGCAAATCGAATGGTTATGTTGATACTCAGCTTCTATCCCCGGATGTGATTTTAAAGGATAAAAAGTGTCGATTTCTCAAGGAACGTGTCCTTCTCATAGCAATCGTTTTCGTGACTATTCAAAATAATGATGTCACGAGTGACCTGCTGTGTAGACATATTGTAATTGTATGTAAATTTTAATAAATATTTTTCATGACATTATCAGGTAAACTAGTATGAGTTTATTAATTTTTCATAATGACAAAACATCCTAAAAACCATACGTAAATTATATTTTAATAATATTAATAAGTAAAATAGAAAAGATATTTTCTCCGAAATGATAGATTCAAGTGAGATCCGGAGACGCTTTAGATGATAATGTTGAAATGATGAGGAAAAGGGAGGGGATGTTTTTAAAAAAAGAACGTAAGCACACATTCACGAAGCAAAAATATATTTTTTTTTTGTAAAAAAAAAAAAAAAGGAAGGCAAGAGAATTACAAGAAATTCCGATTTAAAAGAACGAGAAAATAAATAAATATATCCTCAAGCCAAATGTATTGGAAAATAACAAAGAAATAAAGGAGATTCTGGAGAACCAATTTAGTTTTGGAGGAAGCGGAGGAAGGCTCAGAGGAAGAAGATTCGGAAAGAAATGCAAAAGGCAGGTGTGTGTGTGTGTGTTGGAGCAGCAATGCCGCTGCAGAAGGAGGATGAAATTAAAACTGGTAAACAAAGAAATAAAGAAGATTCTGGAGAACAATTTAATTTGAAGGAAGGCTCGGAGGAAGAAGATTCGGAAAGACATGCAAAAAGCAGGTGTGTGTGTTGGGACAGCAAAGCCAGTGCAGAAGGAGAATGAAATTAAAACTTGTAAACAAAAAAAATATAGAAGATTCTGGAGAAACAATTTGATTTGGAGGAAGTAGAGGAAGGCTCGGAGGAAGAAGATTCCGAAAGACATGCAAAAAACAGGTGTGTGTGTTGGAACAGCAATGCCGCTGCAGAAGGAGAATGAAATTAAAACTGATAAACAAAGAAATAAAGAAGATTCTGGAGAAACAATTTAATTTGGAGGAAGTAGAGGAAGGCTCGGAATAAGAATATTCGGAAAGAAATGGAAAAGGCAGGTGTGTGTATGTGTGTGTTGGATCAGCAATGCCGCGGCAGGAGGAGGATTTATATACAATAATTTTGTATCGACTACCAGTAAATTGATGAGTTAAGAGTGCTGTTCAGTTTAATAAAACATTTAAAACTTTCAAACGCAAAGAAATATTTTGAGAATTTGTTGAAAATATTCTGAGCTGAGACCGACAAATGGGAAACAAAGTTCCAACACAATCAGAATAAAGAATAAGAAAACAGTCCCCAGCGCCGCGCCGTGACGTATCAAGGGAACTATTTTGAGGAAGATCTAACAAAAGGTAACAAAAATAAAATTAAAAAGAAATTGATTTCTTTATTTACAGTAGGGATGGGATTTTCGACTCACTTAGGTGAGTCGACATGACTCGATCGATCTCGATTCGAGTCGACTCTCGATCTCGATTCGAGTCGACTCTCGATCTCGATACGAGTCGACTCTCGATCTCGACTCGCATCGAGTGCAAATTTTCAAAAACGCCTGATTTGATCAGAAAGACATAATAAAACCAATTGACAAAAGGGGCATTTACCAAATAAACGTCCGCAACTTCGGCGAATAAAAACAAAAGAACATTTTCCTTCAGTAAACAACAACACACCCGGAAAATATTTCTCCCTTTATTATCTTTATCAGTCAACAAAAAAAAAAGCTACTCGTAAGTCGACTCTTTGAAGAGTGGACTCATTTCAAAAAGATGACTCGACTCGTGGATGACTAGCCCATCCCTAATTTACAGACTTCGTATAGTTGGCAATGCCATGGAACTTTGATGTTTCTTTTAAATACCAGTGACAAAAATAAAAACCAAAACAACAATACGAAATGAAAAGGCGGAAATTGTAAAGAACTTTGACATTCAAATACAAAAAATGTCAACAAATAATGAAAAAAAGTGCTCCAATCAGAAAGGATTGAACCAAACTTATGAAGAAAATGGAACAAGCGATGTAATTGGAATTTCCTTATGCCTTATAGAGTAGGTAGACCTTTTCCTTTCCTTCCTTTGTCAAATTCAATTAGGTTGGGTTTTTCTTCTCTTATTTTTTTTTTAAAAAAATGCAAGTGACATTTGAATTGTTCATTTTGTACCTTAAGCTAAACAAATACTAGATAAGAAGGCAAAATCTTTCAATTAAGTAAGAAAAGGTTTGGAATTACTTGAATAAATGCATTGAGAAAAATAAATAATATGGTTTGAGTTTGTTATCTTTAGCCACGGTCGTCTTGTTCATCTTGTTGCAAAACTAGCGTTTTGCTTCAGTTACTACACTGCAGAGGCGTACGCAATGGGGGGGCTGGTCGGCTATAGCCCCCCCCCCACGAAATTTTTTTTCGGGTTAAGTCATCAAATGTGAAACGCGAGTGCGGCGAGTGTATATCATCTAACCCTGTGCTTCTTTTAGAATGTCACGCAGAAAACACTTTTTGGGATACTTACATAACAAAGTGCAAAGTTACGACGATTTTTTTCTACATTCCATATCCTATAAAAAGTAGAGAATTTTAATAGGCTGAAATTTTCGATGTCGAGTTTTCAATGCCAAACACGTTTTGGGGTCCCCAGAACCCGAATCTCGAGTTTCAGCCATTGGTCCGTGTGTGTGTCTGGTCCTGCTTTGAAAACTGTCTTTGTAAAGCCCTATATTAACACTTTGTTTACATTAACTCTGTGAAACTAGATGTTTTTTTTTTTTTTTATATATAATTTGGCTTAACATCTATTGGTCATTAAAGACAGGCGTTTTACCTCCATTCGCTTGCAAAGCAGCTACCCACACCTCACCCAGCCTGGGTTGGGCCGGAAAAAAGAGCCAACGATACGTGGTGTTCCCAGGCGGTTACCCATCCAAGTACTGACCACGCCCGACGTT
>CM022882.1:216405-233143 GCA_012654025.1 Pachypsylla venusta | reverse complement strand
CTTCACTCCAGACCAGAAAATCAATATAAGCTAGCTCTTTACGAAACTCTGGAGATTACGAAAACAGTCGAAAGTGGGAAAACAATATTTAATAACCAACTTGAGACCAACGAAAAATTTGAACTCATCAGATAGTCAATATAGTTTAGTATATATTAAAAAAAAAGTGTTGCTGTATTCCTATGACGATCGGATGATCTCGTATGTTTCATAGTAACATACGAGTTTCATAATCATAGTAACACACACAAAAATAAATCTAATATTTGTACATCTCTTCTTATTCAAACTCCTAATCTTCAGTCAGTCCTGTCAGTCTCCAGTTCCTCCAAGTTTTCTTTTTTTCTATATTTTTTTGAAAAGTCCAACAAGAACACACATGTGATATATAAATGGTATACACCCAAGAACAAATTTCAAGGTATAAAAGGCATGCCTGCCACATCCTCCAGGTATATGCTTCGGATTTTTTTTTCGAGTCCTCCGTATACGTAGGGACACTGAGCGTATAATTGAAATTTGCTCTTGGGTTTGCACCCAACCTAGAACCATGATTTGTTTCATTTCTGGCTCAGTATGTCGGCAATTCTTTTCAAATAATGTTTATACTCAAAATGCATTACTCCCTCAACTGAACATATCAGTGGTGTAAACGAAGCTCTTAAGTCTTCAACAGCTTTATCATATTTTTTTCGTGTTTTTCATGGGCATGGCGTTGTCCAGTTTGGGTCCAAATTTGGGAAGCATAGGAAGGTGCGTCGGCATTTACAATGCGATTATCAAAAAAACGCAGTTCTTCCAGCTTCCCAAACACCAACAGCTTTGAAATCAGCCTAAATTAAGTAAATAAAATTGGAACACCCGGATGCTTCATTAATTTAGTCAGCAACCCAAGCAGAACATTATAGGCGCCAAACAAAAAAAAAAAAAAAAAAATGGAATCATTGAACTTCCAATAAACGAATACAAAAAGTTTAAGAAAGAAAAGCCTTGGAAATTATCAGAAGAGACAAAGCAGAATACGTTTCGTCGACACAATGACATCTTAAGTCTGTAACATACAGTTTTATGATGTAAACAAAAAAGAAAGGAAGAAAAAAAAAAAATCCCTTCCCTTAAAAAACCCTTTATCTACCCACTCAAATTGTCCCTTTCTTTCCCTCTTCCTTGTCATACACACATATACAATTCAATTTGTAGCTAAAAAGCCTTTGTTTACAGTCACATATTCCCCCTACCCCTTCATTTTTATGAATATTATGTACGGCTGTGGTATGAGAAATTATCCACAAGCCAAAATTTGCTTCGTAGTGCTTCTGTATTATACAGGGTGTGTCAAATAACTTCAAGGGGTGCTACATAAAACTGCACTTCAATTGACATATCCAGTCACCTGTTTGATCCTATTATGACCCATCAAAACACAACTGTTTGATCATATTTTGACCCAACAAAATCCAACTGTTTGATCCTAATTTGACCCATCAAAACCCAACTGTTTGATCATAGTTTGACTTTTGACCCATCAAAACCCAACTGTTTAATCATATTTTGACCCATCAAAACCAAACTGTTTGATCCTATTTTGATCTATCAAAACCCAACTGTTTGATCCTATTTTGACCCATTAAAACCCAACTCTTTGATCCTATTTTGACCCATCAAAAACTAATTGTTTGATCCTATTTACACCCATCAAAACTCAACTGTTTGATCATATTTTGACCCATCGATCCCCAACTGTTTGATCCTATTGTGACCCATCAAACCCCAATTGTTTGATCCTATTTTGATACATCAAAACCCATCTGTATGACCCATCAAAACCCAAAAGTTTGATCCTATTTTGACACATCAAAACCCATCTGTATGACCCATCAAAACCCAACTGTTTGATCATATTTTGACCCATCGAACCCCAACTGTTTGATCCTAGTGTGACCCATCAAAACCCAATTGTTTGATCCTATTTTGACCCATCAAAACCCCACTTGTTTTTTCCTATTTTGTCCCCATCTTTGAATAACCTCTTCGAGTTCTGTTGATTAACTTCCCAACTGTTTGATCCTATTTTGACCCATCAAAAACCAACTGTTTGATCCTATTTTGACCCATTAAATCCCAACTGTTTGATCCTATTTTGACACATCGCAACCCAACTGTTTGATCCTATTTTGAACCATCAAAACCCAATTGTTTGATCCTATTTTGACACATCAATAACCTCTTCGAGTTCTGTTCATTAACTTCCATCACATCCTGTATACTTGTATACGAGCAATACGGATAAGATAAAGAAACTGATTAAAAGATTTTATAATTGAAAAAAAAAAAAAAAAAAAAACTCAACGGCAACATTTTGGGGGTTCTTAAATCCCACTTGAGATTGAAAATCTTTTATAGGGGTGTGAGTTTAGAAAAAAAAGCAGATTGGAAAATTAAAATGTGGTTTCTTTTCGTCTAATGATTCTTTAAGATAAGAGCAAAAAAAGAGAGAAAAGAAGGAGAAAATGTATAGGTGGCAATAAACATTATTGAAAAGAAAAAGAAAATAATTAGATACCAGATTCACCGAATTTAGATTTTAGATTCCCCAAGATAATTTCCCTTTGATATAAAAGAAAATGGTATAATTGAATTTTTTGGTGGAAAATTTTAGTAAAATAAAATCTGGAGAGGTTATATAATTTTGACTCATCTTGTCAAAGCAAATATAACGCAACGAATAAGAAGTGCTTCCACTCAGTACAGGGTCTAGTAAATGCTATTTAACAGTACCCAACCAGCCCGATGGGTCATATTTTGACCCATCGAACCCCAACTGTTTGATCCTAGTGTGACCCATCAAAACCCAATTGTTTGATCCTATTTTGACCCATCAAAACCTAATTGTTTGATCCTATTTTCACCCATCAAAACCCAACTGTTTGATCATATTTTGACCCATCGAAACCCAACTGTTTGATCCTATTGTGATCCATCAAAACCCAATTGTTTCATCCTATTTTGACACATCAAAACCCATCTGTATGACCCATCAAAACCCAACAGTTTCATCCTATTTTGACCCATTAAATCCCAACTGTTTGATCCTCTTTTGATCCATCGCAACACAACTGTTTGATCCGATTTTGACACATCCAAACCCCCACTTGTTTTTTTCTTATTTTGTCCCCATCAATAACCTCTCCGAGTTCTGTTCATTAACTTCCCAACTGTTTGATCCTATTTTGACCCATTGATAATTTTTGACCCAGATTCACCGAATTTAGATTTTAGATTCCCCAAGATAATTTCCCTTTGATATAAAAGAAAATGGTATAATTGAATTTTTTGGTGGAAGATTTTAGTGAAACAAAATCTGGAGAGGTTATATAATGTTGACTCATCTTGTCAAAGCAAATATAACGCAAGGAATAAGAAGTGCTTCCACTCAGTACAGGGACTAGTAAATGCTATTTAACAGTACCCAACGAGCCAACTGTTTGATCCTATTTTGACCCATCAAAACCCAACTGTTTGATCCTATTTTGACCCATCAAAACCTAATTGTTTGATCCTATTTTCACCCATCAAAACCCAACTGTTTGATCCTATTTTGACCCATCAAAACCTAATTGTTTGATCCTATTTTCACCCATCAAAACCCAACTGTTTGATCATATTTTGACCCATCGAAACCCAACTGTTTGATCCTATTGTGATCCATCAAAACCCAATTGCTTGATCCTATTTTGACACATCAAAACTCATCTGTATGACCCATCAAAACCCAACAGTTTGATCCTATTTTGACCCATTAAATCCCAACTGTTTGATCCTATTTTGATCCATCGCAACACAACTGTTTGATCCGATTTTGACACATCAAAACCCCCACTTGTTTTTTTCTTATTTTGTCCCCATCAATAACCTCTCCGAGTTCTGTTCATTAACTTCCCAACTGTTTGATCCTATTTTGACCCATCGAAACCCAACTGTTTGATCCTATTTTGACCCATCGATAATTTTTTTTAGATTCCCCAAGATAATTTCCCTTTGATATAAAAGAAAATGGTATAATTGAATTTTTTGGTAAATGCAATTTAACAGTACCAAACGAGTGGGGGTAACACAAATTAAGTTTACGAAGTAAGTAGAGTAGATTGTGGGCAAGACGGGAAAATAAGGAGCTGTGAGAACACCGGACAGTAGTTTGAGGTATCAGTGAAAAATAGGTATTAGAAAGAAAAAGCACAAAATGAGATATAACTTGCCCTCAGTAGCAATGCAGAAAGAGGGATCCATATAATTATATGTGGTGTCCACACAAAACAAGATTATGGTTTATTATTTTCAAAAATAAACCTTTTTTCTTCGCAAAAATCACGAAAATCTTCACGAAAAATAAAAAAAAAATCAGTTTGCCTCTGATATTTATTTCAATAAGCAAAGTCTTATACAGAACTAGCTATTTTCCCGTACTTCGCTACGCAAAATTAAATCTTCTCAATTTTAGATTTTTGGTGGTACCGACCCCCAGAGTGAACACGGCTCCTATTTAGAAAATTCAATATTTTACTCAAAGATATTACTTTATGCACTTCGGAACATCTTCGTATCAAATTTCAGCTTTCTCGCTCATCCCGAAGTAGTACTTCTCAATTCCGATTTTTTGGTAGTGTCCATAAATCGGGGAGAAACCGGAAATTTTCAAATTTCATATTTTTTATGGGGTATATACTATTTTGGGGGGGGAGTATATTCTCGGTAATATTTCGTTATCTCTTTTAGTTTGCCCCAAAAAAAATTACAAAAAGACCCGCTAAATACCGTCATTTTTAGCGGTAACTTGCTTCCACTTGAACTTTAAATATTTTCCTTTCTTATTACGCACCTACGTACTAAAAGGGACTTTTAGTACGTAGGTGCGACATCATATAATTCATATAATTCAGGACATCATATAATTCATATAAACATATTAGGTACTTTAAAATATAGTAAGTACTAAATTTTCATTCAAAATTCAAAATCAGACAACTCGCCTGACAGTTATCCTGTAAAAATAGTTAATACGACGGTTCGTAACACTTCGCTCGGTTCATAATTGTACCCCCAATTCATTTGGTGACGCTCCTGCACTGAAATTCTCATCTTATCACATGTAAAGCTGTGAAAATTAATTCCCCAACACTTCTAAAGACAAATGCTTCAAATTTAATAATTCCACTCTTCTCTTTCGCTCCTGCACTGAAATTCCCATCTTATCACATGTAAAGCTGTGAAAATTAATTTCCCAACACTTCTAAAGACAAATTATTCAAATTTAATAATTCCACACTTCTCTTTCGCTCCTGCACTGAAATTCCCATCTTATCACATGTAAAGCTGTGAAAATTAATTTCTCAACACTTCTAAAGACAATTAATGCTTCAAATTTAATAATTCCACTCTTCTCTTTCGCTCCTGCACTGAAATTCCCATCTTATCACATGTAAAGCTGTGAAAATTAATTTGCCAAGACTTCTAAAGACAAATGGTTCAAATTTAATAATTCCACTCTTCTCTTTCGCTCCTGCACTAAAATTCCCATCTTATCACATGTAAAGCTGTGAAAATTAATTTCTCAAGACTTCTAAAGACAAATGGTTCAAATTTAATAATTCCACTCTTCTCTTTCGCTCCTGCACTGAAATTCCCATCTTATCACATGTAAAACTGTGAAAATTAATTTCTCAACACTTCTAAAGACAAATGGTTCAAATTTAATAATTCCACTCTTCTCTTTCGCTCCTGCACTGAAATTCCCATCTTATCACATGTAAAGCTGTGAAAATTAATTCCCCAACACTTCTAAAGACAAATGGTTCAAATTTAATAATTCCACACTTCCCTTTCGCTCCTGCACTGAAATTCCCATCTTATCACATGTAAAGCTGTGAAAATTAATTTGCCAACACTTCTAAAGATAAATGGTTCAAATTTAATAATTCCACTCTTCTCTTTCGCTCCTGCACTGAAATTCCCATCTTATCACATGTAAAGCTGTGAAAATTAATTTCTAAAGACAAATGGTTCAAATTTAATAATTCCACTCTTCTCTTTCGCTCCTGCACTGAAATTCCCATCTTATCACATGTAAAGCTGTGAAAATTAATTTCTCAACACTTCTAAAGACAAATGCTTCAAATTTAATAATTCCACTCTTCTCTTTCGCTCCTGCACTGAAATTCCCATCTTATCACATGTAAAGCTGTGAAAATTAATTCCCCAACAATTCTAAAGACAAATGCTTCAAATTTGATAATTCCACTCTTCTCTTTCGCTCCTGCACTGAAATTCCCATCTCATCACATGTAAAGCTGTGAAAGTTAATTTTCCAACACTTCTAAAGCCAAATGGTTCAAATTTAATAATTCCACTCTTCTCTTTCGCTCCTGCACTGAAATTCCCATCTTATCACATGTAAAGCTGTGAAAATTAATTTCTCAACACTTCTAAAGACAAATGGTTCAAATTAAAAATTCCACTCTTCTCTTTCGCTCCTGCACTGAAATTCCCATCTTATCACATGTAAAGCTGTGAAAATTAATTCCCCAAGACTTCTAAAGACAAATGCTCCAAATTTAATAATTCCACTCTTCTCTTTCCTGCTAGAGAACCGAAAATGATAAATCCCCTTTAGTTCTACGTTCGCAATGAATAAGAGCTTATATTGTTATCAGGAAAGGGGTGGGGGCGGTACATACATTTGGAGCTTGGGGGGGGGGTTAAGAATATAAAATACTGCGTATGTATAATTTGGAATTGTATAATAAACAATTAAAAATATACTGGGTGTAACATGTGAGACTGTTAGGAATAAAATATACCTCCTTGTGCCCAAATTGGGCAGCTTAATGTTCATAATTGGACAGGGGTGGGATCTGGGCTGGTATCCACTGCGTGCGACCCGGGGTAGACATATCTCTGCCCTTGGGGACGTACGCTGAGGTGTATCAGGCAGAGATCTTTGCAATACGCACCTGCGCAGAGGAGACTATAAAAATGGGACTCTAAAAAGGAGATTCACATTTTCATTGACGGATGGTAGGCAGCGTTGAAGGCTATAGTCAGCTATAGCACGAACTCCAAGATAACTTGGGAATGCCAGCTGGCACTAATGGAACTGGCACAGAACAACCGGGTTACCCTTGGTTGGGTGCCACGTTACAATGGTATTGCCGGCAATGAACAAGCCGATCACCTGGCAAGAATGAGGTCAGCGACACCATTCATTGGGCCGGAGCCCGTAATCGGACAAAGCAAGACTGAGATCAAGAATTTCATTGACGGATGGGTCTTCGAAAACCATCTGAGGCGGTGGAAGGACGTCTCAGGCCTGAGAAACAGCAAGGCTGTGTTACAGGAACCATCCAAGGAGCTTACTATAGAGATCCTTGCCCTCAGTCGCAAAAACATCAGACTAGCCACGGGCCTGATCACTGGGCACTGTGGACTGAGAAAACATCTGCACACTATGGGCTTCCATCAAGACCAGGTTATGTGCAGACTTTGTGGGGAGGATGAGGAGACTGCTTCTCACGTTATCTTTGATTGCGACTCCCTCATTGCGTGGAGACTAAGTATGGGACAGCTACACCCCAGGCTTGACATTCACGCAAAACACCTAGCCAAAAGGCTGATCAAGCTTGCGCAGATCTTAGGCCTTGGCAAGGAAACAGGCTAATTTCCAAGCACAAAAAGCCCATACAAGGCTTAGGTGCAGGGGCTTACCTAGCCCCAAAGAGGAATTTAGCTCACGAGTACACGACCACTCCAACTCGCACTTAAGTTGAGTTTTAGAATATGGCCCTAAAATTACGGTGGAACTTGTAATGTAACTATTCATTATTCAATTATCCTGTCTTACTATTCCAAAAATTTGAACTTGGTAGACACCTGGAGAAAAATCATTGGGTACGAATTTGTCTAAAAAAAAAAAAAACTCGTTCGAGCTTTTTCAAATGTCGTTTTCTTCCAGCATGGCGTCGATTTATCATTTTTTGTGTTTTATACAAAAACAAAACGAAGTCAAATTTACTTCAAACAAGAAGAAAAAATCATTTTATGATATAAATCTTTTTTTTTATTATTGAATGAACAATATATACAGATAAAGGTTAGAAAAATCTTCTTAATACATAAATCAGAAATTTGTGTATGAGGGGTTGTCTATTACAATACCACAGCCCGGTAGCAGATGGGAATGGACCCCCCCCCCCCCTCAANGGGAATTGCCCCCCCCCCCCCAAATCATGATCTACGACCCCAGGAAAATTATCAGAACTAAAATATGTTCCGTCGTTTTCGAGTTACGGCCAAAGTTATAATTTATTCATCAAAATCGGACAGTCACGGTTCGATATCTTAAAATTTGTCGCGACAACATATCAACTCAAAGCGAGAAAGTTTTAGGTCGCCCTTTAGTCCTTATTTTAGGACATTTTTTTTGCAAAGGTATGGCCAGCCATTCAAGAGTTACGAGTTCAAAACCGGGAAAGGACAAAATAATATTTTGAATTTACTAAAAAGTCAGAATGGCCGTGCAAGGCGCCTGGCGAAATGTTTAAATGTTAGGTTTTAAAGGTTGCAATATACAGGCTGGATACAAACCAATACCCCCCCCCCCCCCTTTCCNCCCCCCCCCCCCCCCAATATCCATTGTCCTTGAAAAACAAAGATAGCAATATAAATACCGTAGCGGAGCACGGGCGAAACATAATATTAAGAAAATCATATATTTAAAGACACCTTTGTGTTCTGAGAACACTCTGTAGAAGTTATGAAAATACAACTTCGTAATAAATTATTTATTGTTATTTTATTAAGTAATAAAATATACAAGAGTAACATGAAATCCAGTAATATTGATATTTTCTAGTCGTTGCAGCGAGTAGTAGTCTACAAGTTGTAATAATTACAAAGTCTAGGAATATGCTGTAGAACTGACTAACTTCGTCAGGCGCCATAGAAAATATGCCCTTTCTGTGAAGTTAATATGTTTTATTTCATATTTGCTCCTATGTACTTCTCAAGTTTCTTAAGAGCTGCACGATGGCTTAAACTAGAGACATGAAATTTGGCACACAGATCGCTTTTAGTATGTAGGTGTGTAATAAAAAAGGAAAGAATGTCCAAATTTTCTGCACGATTACAATACTGTATCTTCTATGGGAAGAGAAAATAAAAATCGAAAGTTCAAGTGGGAGCAATTTACCGCCATAAATGACGCTTTTTAGCGGGTCTTAATACAATTTTTTTCTGGCAAACTAAAAGAGCTAACGAAATATGATCGAGAATTGATCCCCGCCCAAAATAGTATATAAGGACCCCATAAAAAATATGAAATTTTTCGCTTTCTCCCCGATTTTTGGATGATTTTTACATTGAAAAAAATCGAAATTGAAAAGTACCACTTCGGGATGAGCGAGAAAGCTAAAATTTGATACAAAGGTGTTCCGCAGTAAAAAAAAAAAAGTCATATCCTAGAATAAAATATTGAATTTTCTAAATAGGAGCGGTGCTAACTCTGGGGAGGTCGGTTCCACCAAAAATCCAAATTTTGCAACCGTAGCGAAGCACGGGAAAACAGTTGGCAATTTATATGCACTTAATACAATCCACCTTTACAAAGGACCTGTTCTCTGCAAAGGACAATAGGTAACAGTCAAGGGCGTAGCCAGCATCTGGTCTAGGGGGGGCAGGTGAGATCTTCATGTCGGGAGGGAGGGGTCGATAAAGTAAATCGGTACTTATTTAATAATAAACCCCCAGGGGTAACTGATGATTCAGTTATTGGGGGGGGGGCGACTCCAGGGCCCGAGCAAGTGGTTGATGATCCCTGGATAGTTACAAGTATCAGTAACGTCCCAGGAAGTAGTGTGGTAACATTTTAATACCACATGAACATCAACTGCGATCTCCCAATGGAGAAAAAAGGATTTTTATTCAGACCTCTGAAAAACGCTACCTCCTGGGGGCACTAAGGCACCTCTGGAGCCACCGCTAGAAGTGACAGCACGCGAGCCGGTAGTGATCGCAGGGAGACAAGAAGAATGCGGCAGACTGCGACCGCGATACCCGAAAACAATCAAAATGCCGACACAAATGATAACAGTCCAAACGATACGACAAGGTTGCCACAGTTACATTTGATTGTTCACAGTAGGGCTGTTGGATTAGGGACAAAATGCGGCATTTATCGTATTTCGGTGCTTGATGACTTTTTTGCTTCCAAAAATCATTTTATCTAGTGTAAATTTAAGTTGCCCCTTCCGTGCTGCATACTCTTGGGAATTTCTAGGGGGGGGCAGCTGCCCCCTGCTGCCCCCCCCCTTCCTACGCCCATGGTAACAGTTGACGTGGTGACTACCTATAAAAGTACCGTTCAATATGAAATAGCAAGTAATTCACCTAAATGTAGGCAAGCAGAGTAACTTTCATACACTGACCTTTCCATGAATATAATAAAACAGTTTAACACGTTGACTCCTCGTAAGATCTTATCAGCATTGCATTCTATTGGCACTTGTTGATTACTCATTGGAATGTGATGACTTCGTGTTGGACCAACGAACGCTTAATTGGGTAATAGAAATGGATAAATATGCAGACGACCAAGCAATAATGGCAGACACCCAAGAAGAGTTACAAAGTATGCTAGAAATACTCAGTAAATCAGGAAATGAGACTTAATGGCAGAAACCCAAGAAGAGTTACATGGTATGTTAGAAATACTCAGACATACTCAGTAAATGATCAGGGAATGAGACTAAACATAGGAAAGATAATAGCAGAAACCCAAGAAATACTCAGACATACTCAGTGAATCACGAAATGATCAGGGAATGAGACTAAACATAGGAAAGGTAATGGCAGAAATCCAAGAAGAGTTACAAAGTATGTTAGAAATACTCAGTGAATCAGGAAATGATCAGGGAATGAAATTAAACATAGGAAAGATAATGGCAGAAATCCAAGAAGAGTTACAAAGTATGCTAGAAATACTCAGTGAATCAGGAAATGATCAGGGAATGAGATTAAACATTGGAAAGATAATGGCAGAAACCCAAGAAGAGTTACAAAGTATGTTAGAAATACTCAGTGAATCAGGAAATGATCAGGGAATGAGATTAAACATTGGAAAGATAATGGCAGAAACCCAAGCAGAGTTACAAAGTATGTTAGAAATACTCAGTGAATCAGGAAATGAGACCAAACATAGGAAAGACCAAAGATAGAAATTGAACATGTCTTGAAGAAAAACGTTTGGAGAAAATGACATCTTTTAGATACGCACTTACCGTGTCCAAAATGATGATGGTGGAAGGATTATGTTGTATATTATGCTAATACTCTCACGACGTATGCCAGACTAGATACTGATAATCCCAGCACCTTCCATGTCCCCAAATAGTGATAAAAATCCTAATTCATGACGATAAAATATAAAAAGACGATAAATGGGTTATTGGGTTCGCTGGGTTTGAACTCACGCCTCATTATTTACCAGTCAGAGCATCTTATCACTGCACATCCAACGTATGTACGTATCTTTCAGATAACTTGGCACAATAGTGAACTCCAAAGGAAAAACAGACTAAGTAAAGATGAATGGTTTGTTGACGGGGAAAAAGATACTAGTTAGTTTCAATGTGAGGTTTACGACTTGCTATATGTTGCTGTATACATTTAATGTGAAAAGTCCTTCTTCATAACTGCCCACCTTTCGGCAGTTATGAAGAAGGATGCGAAGGAATTTTGAGATGCGGTTATAGAGGAGAATGAAAAGAGTCTGAGAGATAAAGAAAGGTTGGGAAGGACAGGACAAAAGAAAAATTTAAGGCAACAATAAGATAAAGGAAGAGATTTTTGTTAGGACACACACTTCGTAGGATTTTTTTGCAGAGGAACAAAATTAAAGGAAAAATCAAGNTGCGGTTATAGAGGAGAATGAAAGGAGTGAGTTTGAGAGATAAAGAAAGGTTGGGAAGGACAGGACAAAAGAAAAATTTAAGGCAACAATAAGATAAAGGAAGAGATTTTTGTTAGGACACACACTTCGTAGGATTTTTTTGCAGAGGAACAAAATTAAAGGAAAAATCAAGGGGAAAAGAAGAAGGGGCAGAATATAATTTGGTATGATGAGTGTTGAGTGATTGAAAAGGGGAAAGAGTTATCAAGTGCTGAAAGAGGACGCTGAGAATCGTGAAATGTGGGGGAATGTCGGTTGATACTGATGGAGAGGATACAATTTTTGACCGAATTTATCCGGTCATGGTCCGATATCTTAAATTTTGTCGCAACAAGCGACAACATATCAACTCAAAGCGAGAAAGTTTTAGGTGGCCTTTTTAACTTTAAATTGGAACATAGTTTGCAAAAAACGGTCCAACCGTTTTCGAGTTATGGCCGTTTTTCCGATTTTTGTAAGGGGAATCATAGCTTCCGATTTTTGAAAGGGAAATCATAGAATACTATTAGCACGGGAACGGCCATACCTTTAAGGCGCCAAGCTATAGACCGTAGAGAAGAACGGGCGAAACAGTTAGTCATAAAATGAAAATATCATGTTAATTGCTATGGAAGACTGAGAAAGTTTCAACAATTAAAATTGACTGAATTTAGTGACATTTCCAGATCTTCCCATGAGAGTAAGAACGGTAGGAGAAGATAATTTGGAGAAACCTCCCCCCGCGGAATCCCAAAGTGGTTTCCACCGTGTTGAACAGTTAGAATGTTTGTTTATTGCAAATAAATTCCAATTTGGGATCTTAATTCTTCATGTATGACGGGATATTGTTTCTGCCTTCCAGATATTTTATGTTAGGTAGGTCGGTACCTTCTCTTCTGCTAGAAATGAGAGAGAATGCCCTCCGCGGTTAACAACAATGTTGATGGTGTTCTAGTTGTAATCACGATGTGAGCAAACTAACGATTAATATCAACATAAATATGGTAACTATTCCAGTCCCAGTATTTACAAGGTACAACATAGATACTGAAATGATGGTACAAATAAATTGTTCTCCAAATTAGGTGATCACAACTTTTGGCCTAAAATATGTACTTCACTTTTCACTTTCCGCGTCCATCACAGAAAGTGATGGAAGGGTTGGGTAGCATACTATGCTACCCTGTGAGGACGCCGGACTAGATGTTGATAATCCCGGCCTCTTCCATGTTCTCCAATGGTGGTAAACATCTCAAATCCATGAGGTTCCATGGGTTGGCTGGATTTGAACTCACGTCCTGCTGTTCACTACTCTTACCACTACAACATCAACCGATAATATGTACTCAATACACGTTATTGAGAAAAATATGAAAAAGTGTTTTTCAAGATGGGTGATGAAAAAACTTGAATTGCTTCAAGAGAGGTTACGGCTTCAACTTGAAATATTATTCGTCCCCGATCATAAAAACGAATTTCAAATAGACCCGCATAGCTTCTTCACCATGATTTTGATACCGTTCTTCCGATTTTGTCCAGCAACTAGTCTCATTTGGGTCCGATTTAGTGGAAAAGGGTCCGGACATCATTTCTTGGTTGAGTCGTTGTCCCAAAATTTCAGTCCTGGTAAGATCTATGGGTTTGTGATATTGCCTTTCCTATAGGCTAAACGAAACGAGCTTCTCATCCATTCTTTTCCAGACTCAGAGTTACTCTTTATTATTTGCCTATCTCAGTGAACCACTCAAGAGTATATTTTTTTTAAAAGAAAAAAGCACCTAGATTGGAACTGCTCTAATATTATCAGTTATGCAAGGTTCGAGTGGGGTGCTCTTGTTGGATGTCATGGAAAGCAATGTGGATACTCGTGTATTCAACCTCCGATTGGCTATAAATAAAAGACAAGTTCATCTAAAACAATAATTTTATTACCAAAGGATGAGTACACTTACGGTTACTTTTCGTCATAATCACCGAAGAGATTGAGGTATTTGTAATATCTGCGGACAAGCTTTGAAATACCCTCTTTAAAGAAAGTTGCCGCCAATGAATTCAAGTAGTCCCTACTGTGTTTTGGGATCAACAAGGTGTGTTGCTTGTGGAGTTTATGGAGCCCAGAACCACAATCACTGCAGCTGTTTATTGTGAAACTTTACAACGTTTGCGTAGCGTAGAGACATTCAGAACAAACGAACAGGAAAGCTGAGCGCTGGAGTTGTTCTGATACATGACAATGCCCGTCCACACACTGCTGGAGCAACTCAAAGGCTTCTCCAACAATTTGGATGGGACATTTCATCCGCCATACAGTCCTGACTTAGCACCCAGTGACTTTCATCCTTTTCCTGAACTGAAGACGTGGCTTGGTGGGAAGTGCTTTCAAACCAATGACGACCTTCAAACCAACATCAAGGACTACTTGAATTCATTGGCGGCAACTTTCTTTGAAGAGGGTATTGCAAAGCTTGTCCACAGATATGACAAATCTCTTCTGTGATTATGTCGAAAAGTAACCGTAAGTGTACTCATCCTTTGGTAATAAAATTATTGTTTTAGATGAACTTGTCTTTTATTTATAGCCAACCGAAGGTTGAAAAAAAAACGACCCTCGTACATTGCTTTTCATGTTATCCATTTATATGTTACCATCCAAATCACAGTACTTTTAGATAGCAACTCGAAGTGTTTTCTGTCCAAGAATTCTCCCAGGTTACTCTGTATGCACAATACAAGCATCCAATGTAAATATTTACCTAGAACATATATATTCTAAACCGTGTTGTTATCTATTTATATGTTAACATCTAAATCACAGTACTTGTAAAGTTCTGGCTCTATAGCCAGAAGGATCTAGATACGAACTTGCAGAAATCTTAACGAGTCTAATTACAATCATTACTCTATGTTTGAGGGTACTGCAAGCAATTCGATAACTGGACTCTCTCAGTTCAAGAACATTTCGAGTACGTACAAGAATTAGTATGATACTCAATATCCAAATATTAAGAACTAGCTGTTTCGCCCGTGCTTCGCTACGATTCTTATATTGCTAAATATTTTTCAAGGAAATTGGGAGGGTATATTGGTTTGTGTGTCAGCCCTGTATGTTGCAACCTTTAAAAACCAAGATTTAAAAGTTTCGGCAGGCGCCTTAGAGGCACGGCCATTCTGACTTTTTAGTATTTTCTAAATTTTATTTTACCCGTTCCCGGTTTCGAACTCGTAACTCTGGAATGGCTGGCTCTACATTTACAGAATATGTACTAAAATAAGGACTAAACAGCCCCCTAAAACTTTCTCGCTTTGAGTTGATATGTTGTCGAGACTAAATTTAAGATATCGGACCATGTCTGTCTGATTTTGGAGGAGAAATTGGAAATTTGGCCGTTACTCGAAAATGGCTTGACATATTTCAGCATTTCAGCGCTGATATTTTCCTGGGGTCGTAGACCATGATTTTGGGGGTCCATTCCTATTAATTTGTCGCTATCTTTGGTCTGAAAACAGTCTATGCCTTGGATAAAGGGTATTTCTGGTGACGGACACCCTTTATCCAAGAACCGCTTCTAGCATATGCAGAATGGTGATGGCAGAGATATTTCTGGTGACAGAAACCCTTTATCCAAGAACCGCTTCTGAGCATGTGCAGAATAGTGATGGCAGAGATATTTCTGGTGACAGAAACCCTATGTCCAAGAGCCGCTTCTGAGCATGTGCAGAATGGTGATGGCAGAGATATTTCTGGTGACAGAAACCCTTTATCCAAGAGCCGCTTCTGAGCATGTGCAAAATGGTGATGGCAGAGATATTTCTGGTGACAGAAACCCTATATCCAAGAGCCGCTTCTGAGCATGTGCAGAATGGTGATGGCAGAGATATTTCTGGTGACAGAAACCCAATATCCAAGAGCCGCTTCTGAGCATGTGCAGAATGGTGATGGCAGAGATATTTCTGGTGGCAGAAACATTTTATCCAAGAGCCGCTTCTGAGCATGTGCAGAATGGTGATGGCAGAGATATTTCTGGTGACGGACACCCTTTATCCAAGAGCCGCTTCTGAGCATGTGCAGAATGGTGATAGCAGAGATATTTCTGGTAATGGACACCCTTTATCTAATAACCACTTCTGGGCATGTGCAGAATGGTGATGGCAGAGATATTTCTGGTGACGGACACCCTTTATCCAAGAACCGCTTCTGAGCATGTGCAGAATGGTGATGGCAGATATATTTCTGGTGACGGACACCCTTTATCTCAGAACTGCTTCTGAGAATGTGCAGAATGGTGATGGCAGAGATATTTCTTTTGGCGGACACCCTTTATCCAAGAACCGCTTCTGGGCATGGTGACCCAGTATAAGAATGATTACAACTGTATTGGAAGTAACAGAATCGTGAGTCTGAACAATATCACGGTGGCAAAATCTGAACCGATTTCAAGTTGCAGATAAAATAATGCAATACAGACATGTCGACAATATATACGCTCTTCAGTTGTACAACCAACATTTTCTAGATCAGTGAGCTTCACGGCACGCTATCTAGTGATTTATTTATATATTCCAATGTTGCTTTCTTATCTGCAGACTATAACTTGTAATTTGACTTTAACCCTTTGAAGCCATTATTGACCGTCAACATTTTCTAGATCAGTGAGCTTCACGGCACGCTATCTAGTGATTTATTTATATATTTCAATGTTGCTTTCTTATCTGCAGACTATAACTTGTGATTTGACTTTAACCCTTTGAAGCCATTATTGA
>CM022882.1:200200-214348 GCA_012654025.1 Pachypsylla venusta | reverse complement strand
AAAATACTATATCTTCACTTGACTATAAAATTATTAAGATGTTAATTAGAGCTGACTAGTTTCGTACTCTCCTGAGCACATCATCAGAGCTTGAAGTGAGTTTCTTCAGTCTACAAACTCACTTCAAGCTCTGATGATGTGCTCAGGAGAGTACGAAACTAGTCAGCTCTAATTAACATCTTAATAATTTTATAGTCAAGTGAAGATATAGTATTTTCTTTACCTCATTACAAAATAAATAGTGTTTTTGGTAAGTGTCTTGTTTAAATTTAATTGATTTAATTGTTAATATTTTCTCATTTTAACTGAGAGGCTGTGTTCGAATACCTCATACTGTGATTAGGATATTATAGGGTCCACTCAGCCCATTGAGGACAAACTAAACAGAAGCTACTTTCAAAAATAGCCGGTTTTCCTCATGTTGTCATTTTTTCGAATTATAATTTGGATGTTTTGAGGTTTTGATATCGTTATTTAAATTCGATAATATTCGATAGTTCATATTTGTATTGATTCTTTTTATATATGGATATTTCTATTCGTTATCCCAAACCCTCGTCTTGAAGGGGTTAATAGAAATAAGCATAACGTTTTTTTCTGCAAAGTACTTGATAGTTTCTATTCGTTATCCCAAACCCTCGTCTTGAAGGGGTTAATAGAAATAAGCATAACGTTTTTTTTCTGCAAAGTACTTGATAGTTAATGTGGCACAGTCTATCAAGTTGATCGGAACAAATCAAAATTATGTTTATAGAATGGTCGTATGCATTCATTTAAGTGAGATTGTTTCGAACAAAATGGTCTTTCACTAACAAAAATAAAAATCTTTGCAGGGAACTGTTAAGGACGTCTGAGCTTCTTCGGAGGAATGGCATTCATTATCAAACATAAAAATCTTTACAGGGAATCGTTCAGGACGTCTGGGCTTCTTCGGAGGGATGGCTTTCAGTATCAAACATAAAAATCTTTGCAGGGAACTGTTAAGGACGTCTGAGCTTCTTCGGAGGAATGGCATTCATTATCAAACATAAAAATCTTTACAGGGAATCGTTCAGGACGTCTGGGCTTCTTCGGAGGGATGGCTTTCACTATCGAACATAAAAATCTTTACAGTAAATTTATAAATGTATATTTCCTTATATCATTTTATCACAATTTGTGGGCATTTGTGTCACTCCAATACTCCAAGCTTATAGCTTGGCTAATAATTAACAATTACCCCACAATGCTACCACTTATAGTGTTTAAAGAAACACAACCAGACCAAGTAGAAAATTGGAAAAAAACTTTTTTCAATTTTTGGATCCGACCAAGATTCGAACCCGGAACCTCCCTGGACCAAGCTTAGTGTGTAGTACAATCTGCCACGGAGACTCCCTCTCAGCAGGAAATCTGTGAAGTCGTCTCAGGTTCGTCGGCAATATGGATGAATTGTGTCTAGCTCAGATATAATAAAAATATTCGAGGAAAATTTCACGGACGTAGCCAGATTGGCCATAAGAGGGATAATACAATCTATTCAAAGGTCATTTGAATAGATTGTATATTATCTGCATATGTTAGGTACGAAATATTAAAGGAAAAAATGGGATTTTTTGTATCAATCGAATCCACCAATCAATCGTGGCCTCATCGATGGCATTTCCGATGATATGAGATTGCAGATCTCAACATGGTGTTGCTAAAGTTTTTAATCGTCACGATTATCACACAAGGAAGAAAAATTACCACATCTTGTCAAAAGACGCCCTGAAAAGTTGTCAATCAGGTGAAGACTATGTTTAAAATCATTTAAAAAATATATATATATTTAATAGAAGCCCTTTTCTGAAGATTCCAATCTTATGTCGAAGAGGAGAAATTTAGTTGGATTCGAACCAAAAGCCTCTGGCGTGGATTACGAATCCACCAAACCAGCAGACTGAGCCACTGGGCCTGTTTATGCTAATTACTTCAATTTGAAAGACTGATTTGCCTTACATAAATAAACGGGAGGGCATGCAAAATAACAAAAAAAAAATACGCAAAACATTATCTAAAACAGGGTTTGTCGTTGGCCATCCAACGGGATAATGCCGCCAGCATGCTAGGCACATATAGTTTGATATAGTTAGGTATATGTTATGTTTATTTGATCAGAAAAATATTAATCTTATAAAAAGGAAAAAAGTTTCACTGAAAGCGATTTATCGCTAAAAATGGCGCCAATAAGTGAAACAAATAAAGCATATAACGGTCAAAACCGTAAGACATACCACTAAATTACCAACCTAAATAGATACATTTTGACTAGGAAACGTATGGCCCTTAGGGCCAAAAAGTTGAATGCGTAATACAACCTAACGATCCAAACCGTAAGATATACTACTAAATTACCAATCTAAATAGATACATTTTGACTAGGAAACGTATGGCCCTTAGGGCCAAAAAGTTGAATGCGTAATACAACCTAACGATCCAAACCGTAAGATATACAACTAAATTACCAACCTAAATAGATACATTTTGACTAGGAAACGTATGGCCCTTAGGGCCAAAAAGTTGAATGCGTAATANGTCCAAACTGTAAGACATACAACTAAAATCCCAACCTAACGATCCAAACTGTAAGACATACAACTTAAATCCCAACCTAACAGTCCAAACTGTAAGACATACAACTAAAATCCCAACCTAACGATCCAAACTGTAAGACATACAACTAAAATCCCAACCTAACAGTCCAAACTGTAAGACATACAACTTAAATCCCAACCTAACAGTCCAAACCGTAAGACGTACCAACCTAAATAGATACATTTTGACCAGTAAACGTATAACGCTCAGGGCCAAAAAGTTGAATGCGTATACTTGCAAACACTCTGAAAGACCGCAATTATAAATTTTTCGAATTATTTTCCATGCGCCAATGAAGCAATTAGATAGGTTAGAAGGAATTAGTAATTCGGCTCAGGAATCAAAAGATATTAAAATAATGACTTCTAATGGAACAGCAATAAAAAATTTAATGGGGGGAGAGTTTCGGGGCTGTTAGCGTTAAGGAAGGGTACCCCATTCTATGTGAGGTTGAGGACAAGGGACGAAGGATTTCGCCATTTTATTTTAATGGGCTTTAAGCTCCTTGATAATTATAATGTGAACACTCTTGTTGCTTTCCCTTCTGGTTCGTAAAATTTTAGCGGCTTGAGGTTTTTCTGATGCAATTTTCAGAAGCTTTTTTTTAAACCCCCATCTGTTCTCCTCTTCATTTTACTCCACAAGAAAGTTGTAAAACACTCTCTAAAAAGGAAGTATATTTTTATGGCTCTGTGCTTTCTAAGTCTAATAATCGTCTGGTGATTTTTAATATCGAAGGGACCCGAATAATATCGAAGGCGTAATTTCTTCCAATCCATATATGGCCGTTGTGAATAGGATCCGCATTACAACAATTTGAAGTCTTTTGTTTGGAATTGTTTGAAATTCATGAATTAAATGGAAAAGAGGATATTTTATGACTTCAGACGGGAAAGTTTTTCGACAAGAAGCTTGTCAAATGCATTACTTTTATGATTGCATCACGTTGTAATACGTTGATTTTTCAACGTGCACAACATTAGTCTAAAATTAATAAGCAAAGCATGTCCGAGGTAATCTCGTTATTTTTTAACCTAATAGAAAATACGTTTGTTCCATAGAATATCCAAAACTTAGAGCTATTGGATCAAGATGATCAGATAAACTTAGAGCTATTGGATCAATATAATCAGATAAACTTAGAGCTATTGGATTAAGATAATCAGATAAACTTAGTGCTATTGGATCAAGATGATCAGATGTTCACGTTTGTGATGTAGTCTTTAAAACAATATTAAATTTTGGTACCGAAGGCATTTTTTCTTCCAATCCATATATGACTTGCTAACTTTCCATGAGGAAAAGTAAATCATACTTGAGATTGTAACAAGTTACTTGAGGGTGACATCCTCACGGGCCGAGTCCATCTAAGCTGATGGTGTAAAATAACGCAGAAAGCAACTCTGTAATATCATTATGTTTATAACTCTTTATGTTACTGACGTAATTATATTGCAGTGATTGTCATGGTTCTGGGGGCTCATGTCAATTGTCAGCCTCCAAGAACGGATGTATGATGACAATTAAAAACATAACCAGTATACTACAACTTATCTAGAATATAAAAAAATAAATTTCAAAATAGAAAAAAGTTGTATCAACTGCAAATAAATTGTTGAGTCACGAGCGCTTTCGTCAGTTACGACATTATCAAGTAGACTTGATACAACTTTTTTCTATTTTGAAATTTATTTTTTTATATTTCATAATGACTGCAAACATCCTATATACCATCTCTAAATTTAACTTATCTAGAGCTGCTGTCTCATACATCTGGCTACCATCGGATACGATGATGCCACTATTGAATGAATGAACCCGAATAAACATCGGCTGTGTCAGTGGTGAAACCGAGATTTTCACTAGAATGCCAATGTGTGACGAATCCCTTGGACGTGTGGTGTCATCAGCGTATTTATGGTGTACAATGTCAGAGGAATGACACTGCACATCATAGGGAGGAAAAACAACTTGATGATTCTATAAATTTCTAAGAGGAATAACCGTGGCAGTGTGCGCATCACACTCGGCTTGCACCAAGGAAGTTCTGGGTTCGATTCCTGGACGGGTCGAAAATTTGAAAAAGGTTATTTTCGAATTTTCTACTTGATCTGGTTGTGTTTGGGGGTAACTCAGCCTCCTGAGGACAATTGAATAGCTATGGTAATAGCGACAAGTGGTAGCATTATAAGGTAAAAATTGTTAAATGCGTAGCTTAGGCTTAGTGATATTGGAGTGAATGTTGAAAATACCTAAACAATAACAAAAACAACATCAACAAGAACATGATCAACAACAATAACAAAAACAACATCAACAAGAATATGATCAACAACAATAACAAAAACAACATCAACAAGAACATGATCAACAACAATAACAAAAACAACATCAACAAGAACATGATCAACAACAATAACAAAAACAACATCAACAAGAACATCATCAACAACAAAAACAACAGTAACAATAACAAAAACAATATCATCTTCCATGATCATCATTTTCAGGTGTTAGTCCACGCTTGGCTGTCAATCCTTCGCCCCCCCCCGGAAAAAAATCTTTTGTACGACCCTGGTGGTATTTGTCATTCGTAAATACATCGATGAAAATAACTACTTCCCCCACCCAACAAAGCACACAAACATTGGTCGACATGATGTCATAGAACAAATATATACAAACATTGACAAATAAATGCAAACAAGAAAAAACAAACACACAAACACGAGGCAGTAATGAACCCCGACTCTGCTCTAACATACATGTGATGAGTGCTGGGGTAACAATCACAACCCACGTGGAAAATATAATCAAATAATTGGAATTATGAATTGATGGCATTTGTGATGCTGATGATGTTAAGGTACGTCCAGATTAAGTCAATCGAACATGCTGATCGAACCAGGCAATATGTTGCTTCGTTCATACATAATATTGATGTTTGGATGTACATGAAAATCGAATTAGTCAGCCATCGTCAATGATACAATGCTGATCGAACCAGGCAATATGTTGCTTCGTTCACACATAATAATGTTGCTTCGTTCATACATAATATTGATGTTTGGATGTACATGAAAATCGAATTAGTCAGCCATCGTCAATGATACAATGCTGATCGAGCCAGGCAATATGTTGCTTCGTTCACACATAATAATGTTGCTTCGTTCATACATAATATTGATGTTTGGATGTACATGAAAATCGAATTAGTCAGCCATCGTCAGTGATACAATGCTGATCGAACCAGGCAATATGTTGCTTCGTTCATACATAATATTGATGTTTGGATGTACATGAAAATCGAATTAGTCAGCCATCGTCAATGACACAATGCTGATCGAACCAAGCAACATGTTGCTTCGTTCAAACATAATATTGATGTTTGGATGGACATGAATATCGAATTAGTCAGCCATCGTCAATGACACAATGCTGATCGAACCAGGCAACATATTGCTTCGTTCACACATAATATTGATGTTTGAGTGTATATGAAACTCGAATTAGTCAGCCATCGTCAATGACACAATGCTGATAAACCCGGCAACATGTTGCTTCGTCCACACATAATATTGATGGTTAATGTATATGGAAATCGAATTAGTCAGCCATCGTCAATGACACAATGCAGATCGAACCAGGCAACATGTTGCTTCGTTCACACATAATATTGATGGTTGATGTATATGAAAATCGAATTAGTCAGCCATCGTCACTGACACAGTGCTGATCGAACCAGGCAACATGTTGCTTCGTTCACACATAATATTGATGGTTGATGTATATGAAAATCGAATTAGTCAGCCATCGTCAATGACACAATGCTGATCGTACCAGGCAACATGTTCCTTCGTTCACACATATCATAGGAATAAACTCTATATCATAGGAATAAACTCCATATCATAGGAGTAAACTCTAAATCATAGGAATAAACTCTATATATCATAGGAATAAACTCTATATCATTATCATAGGAATAAACTCTATATCAAAGAAATAAACTCCAAATCATAGGAATAAACTCTATATCATAGGAATAAACTCTATATCATAGAAATAATCTCTATATCATAGGAATATACTCTATATCATAGGAATAAACTCTATATCAAAGGAATAAACTCCATATCATAGAAATAAACTCTATATCATAGGAATAAACTCTATATCATAGGAATAAACTCTAAATCATAGCCAGAACCTAATTGATTTTTCACAATAAACTGACAAAGTCATAAAGAAGGGAAAAGACAAGACCGAAATGATGAGACCAAATGACAGCAAGAACCTAATTGGTTTTTCACAATAAACTGACAAAGTCATGGCTTCTCGTACTGAGTCAACATTAGAGGAATTGTCAAACAAAAACACTGACAACCATTGCATTGGTGAAGTTGAACCGAGGTGTTCACATAAACTTCAAATTTTCTAATTCTCCTGTTATCAGATTATCGCTAGGTCTCTCGGTGAGCTAATTTTCTAAGAATCTACTAGGGCTTTTTTTGAGTTCGTAAACAAATTTCGGTGCATTGCTTTCTATAATGAAATTTGGAATCGAACATGACAAAAAAAAATATCTAGGTTTGCCCGAAGGAGTCCTGTTTGCCTCTAACACCTCATACAAAATTTGATATTTCAAGTTTTACATTTAGCGTTGACTCAATTCAGATCCAATTCAAGGTCTATTAAGGTGCTCTAGAAGTTCGACGTCAATATCAAATTTCATTAATTCAATAGTGGTAAAATCGTGTCCGGTGATTGTAGCTAGATATATGAAACAGCAGATCCAGTTAAGTTGTAGTCTACTGCTAAAGTTTTTGAGTAGTGAATTTTACCCTCCATCCGCTGGAAACACACAAACCAGGAATCTTATGACATCCACAAATTAAAACCTCGTTAGGCGTTATTCAACTTCAGTGATCCAACGGAAATTGGAATTATCATAGTGCCATTGATTTTAAAACCCAATAATCTTTTTTTTTTTTTTTTTTTTTTTTTTTTTTTTTTTTTTTTTTTTTNTTTTTTTTTTTTTAATTGGCTTAACGTCTCTTTAACATCTATTGGCCATTGAAGACGGGGGTTTCATCCTCCATTCGCTGCAAACTTGCAAACCCACATTGACCTCACCCAGCCTGGGTTGGGCCGAAAAAATAGCCAGCATCACGGGGGCGCGAACCCACGTGGACACTCACATCACAGAACCTCTCTGGACGTTGCTTAACTTCAGTGTTCAATCGGAAACTGGTGTATTCAACGTGCCACAAACGCTGGCTAAATAATCTTTGAAAAAAAAATTCGGCCGGGTCTGATCCTAAAAGTTTTCGAAAAACTCATTACATTTACTGGTGTCCATTTCATTGTGTCACCAAGGGCAATGGTAACTGCCCCTAAAAATCCTATCCTTCTTCTGCAAACAATTTATTGGTGATGCTCACTCCTTTAAATGCAAAAGTCGTACATCTTCCACGAACGAGGCGACATAGAACATTCTTTGATGTTCTTTATCAATCATCAATATAAAAACCTCATATCAATTACCATCACTAAGTTAAACGCAAATTAAATTTAAACCTCGCCACATCTCCAAAAGGAAAACAAGTTTAAATTTCTCATTGAATTTTTTCTCTCTCTCGCGAAGTTCGTATTGAAAAAAAAAAAAATGTCAAAATTAGTTTTGATAGCTTTTACTATATTTTTAATTGTATGTTTAAGTTTAGTGAATGCTGACGATGGCGCTGGTTCGCCAAAAGTTGCAGATTCTGCAGCAAATAATTTAACATCTGACGGTAAATCAAATGAAAATAAAAAGTTCTATGAGAAAATTGCGGACTGGATTGTGGAAAACATAAACAATATTATTGCATTTATCAAAAATATTGGTTCTGGAGTTTCTGATTTTTTCGTAGGATTGTATAGGAAAATGGTTCCTGCAAATAAAAATTAATAAATAAATGATGAAAGAATGAAGAAAATGTATGAAGAAAAACAAATAAAGAAGGAAACGCAACAAGGCTTTTGCCTTTTTTAAAAAAGAAAAAAATGTTTGATTAAAACTGGAACTCGAATTACAAAGAATTGTCAAAAGAAGACGAAAAGAAATCAAGAAAAATAAATAAAAGAAACGCTACAGAATTTAAAGAAAACAGAAAGAAAGAAAAACCAATCAGATCACTAACTAAACAACAAATTCCATTAATGTCCATAGAAAGAAAGAAAAACCAATCAGATCACTAACTAAACAACAAATTCCATGAATGTCCATAGAAAGAAAGAAAAACCAATCAGAACACTAATTACACTGCAAATTCCATGAATGTCCATAGAAAGAAAGAAAAACCAATCAGATCACTAACAAAACAGCAAATTCAATGAATGTCCATAGAAAGAAAGAAAAACCAATCAGAACAGTAACTACACTGCAAATTCCATGAATGTCCATAGAAAGAAAGAAAAACCAATCAGATCACTAACAAAACAGCAAATTCAATGAATGTCCATAGAAAGAAAGAAAAAGCAATCAGAACACTAATTACACGGCAAATTCCATGAATGTCCATAGAAAGAAAGAAAAACCAATCAGATCACTAAGAAAACAGCAAATTCCATGAATGTCCATAGAAAGAAAGAAAAATCAAACTTTTAAAGAAAAAACAAAGGAGTTGAAATTTATTTCGCTCAATAAAAAAATCGAACAAAAGTGTGTGTTCGATTTCAAAGAGTCATTATTGGAAATAAAAATAAAATAAAATGATTTATGACTTATAGAGGAAAACCTCTATGAAGTAAATCGAGATTTTGTTCAACTATAAAACAGAATGGAACAATAATTGTAAAATAAAGTTCAAATAAATATAGGGTCCTGTAACAAAAAAAAGTAAATTAAATTTATTTCCATCCATACGTATCAAGTAGTTGTTTGAATTTAAATTTCAATATTCTTCAAGTTACTGTAGAATGAAGAGCAGACGTTAGGCAATATTTAAAGAAAGAAAACCTTTAGGACACTTGCTAGAACTATCTGCAAATACATGAAATGAAAATTGTCAAAAACACTTAACTTTATGTTCTGCAATTTTAATATAGACCTCAAAGACCGACCGGCCTTGATTTAGGTATATTAATAACTAGCTGTTTCGCCCGTGCTTCGCTACGATTCTTATATTGCTATTTTTTACGGACATTGGAATTTGGGGGGGGGGGAGTATGGGTTTGTGATTACCCTGTATATTGCAACCTTTAAAAAAACAAGATTTAAACGTTCCGCCAGGGGCCTTAGAGGCACGGCCATTCTGACTTTTTGGTATTTTCTAAATTTTATTTTTCTCGTTCCCAGTTTCGACCCTGTAACTCTGGAATGGCTGGCCATACCATTGCAGAAAATGTCCTAAAATAAGGACTAAACAGTCACCTAAAACTTTCTCGCTTTGAGTTGATATGTTGTCGCGACAAATTTTAAGATATCGGATCATGACTGTCTGATTTTGGTGAAGAAATTATATATTTGGCCGTAACTCGAAAACGGCTTGATATATTTTAGTTCTGATAATTTTCCTGAGGTCGTAGATCATGATTTTGGGGGGTCCATTCCCATCAATTTTTCGCTATTTGCTACCATTTGGGCTGTGGTATTGTAACAGACAACCCCTCGTACATACGTACATAATCAAACGAAGAATATATTTTTAATATCAATGAAACGGGCTTTATTGGATAGAACATTTTATGACAATAATGTTTAAATATGATTTCGGCCATGTGGCCGCCAAGGCTGGCGCGTACAAGGCGCAATTTGGAACACCAACTTTCACAAACTTTTCGCAGTATTTGCGGCCATATTTTGTCAATAACTCTTCCAATTTTGATTTCTAGGTGTTCAATTGTCTCTAGTTTATCAACGTAGACAAGTGAATTAGCTGGCATTGATCTTGCTGACATGTGCTTCCAACAGGACGGAGCCACATGCCACACAGCGCACTACAATTGATTTACTCAAAGAAACTTTTGATGAAAGAATAATTTTGGGTAATGGTCCAATTAAATTATTACCATTACCATAATCATCATCATTACCATAATCATCATCATTACCATAATCATTATCATCAAACAAAAAAAAAAAAAATGGCCTCCAAGATCGTGTGATATAATTCCATTGGATTATTTTCTTTGGGGTTATGTAAAGTCACTTGTCTAGGTCAAAAAATAAACCAAATACAATTGAACACCTGGAAATTAACATTCGAAGAGTTATTGGCGAAATACGGCCGCAAATGCTGCGAAAATTTTGTGAAAACCAATTTTGTGAAAATTGGTGTTTCAGAATGCGCCGTGTACGCGCCAGCCTTGGCGGCCACATGGGCGAAATCATATTTAAACATTAATGTCATAAAATTTTCTATCCAATAAAGTCCGTTTCATTGATATTACAAATATATTTTTTGTTTTATTATAATTTAAAGTTGTGTAACTCTAAAAAAAAAAGACCCTAGAGAGATATGCGTTAAGCCGCCTTCCTGCTCACCAGCAGGCTGCTATACCATGTAATGTTGATTAGCTGATGATGATGATTTTGGTGGCTCGAGATGGAAATGAGATTGAGATTTCTTTAACGGATCAAAATTTTAAATATGGTGTCAGATGATGACTAGGTTAGCCCGTAGATATGGTTTCTTAGGATGGAGCTTCTTATAGCTAACTAAGATATAACTTTCAACATGCTTTCTTTGATAATAATTTCTATATTAAAATAGGAAGAGAAAGTATATGTAATCCGGCTGCATCAAAGTTATTTTTCGATAGCTTTTCCCATATCCTTCACCTATTTGCCACTCCTGCAGACCTTTAATCGCTTCATATCATGAATACTGCCTTGCCCTGCCAATTCATCTTTACTTTTGATTGATGCATATATGTTGCCGACAGGCATCATCTTTTGAAAACCTTTTCTATTGAAAAGATATGCAAACCTTTTCATTCTATTTCCATTCATACTTTATCATAATCCGACTTAATAAAGTAACCAGTACAGGAACGTTATATTCATTATTTCATCTCACACTCGCAATGAGGGGGAGTCTACTGTGTGGCATGCATTCCTTGTTTATACAAGGTGTCCGGGAGTTAGTGATCAAAAAGGTGAAAGGCCATTTCATGTTGTGAGAAAGTGATTTTTTTTTTTTTTTTTTTTTTGAATTTTTTTAAGAGGCCTATCGTTTGGCAGCAGAAGATCAATCTCTTTTTTTATTATTTGTCTTAGCGTCTCTTTATCATCTATATTGGTCATTCGAGACGGATGTTTTACCCTCCATTCGCAGGAAACTTGCTACCCACATTGACCTCACCCAGCCTGGGTTGGGCCGGGAAAAATAACCAGCATCACGAGGCCGCGAACCCACGTGGACACCCACATGGTACAACCTCGCTGGACGTTGCTTAACTTCAGGGATCGAACGGAAACTGTTGTATTCAACGTGCCAAAGACGCTGGTGGCTAATAGGATCAATCAATATCTAAAAATGTTGTGAATTTCTTCGCTACATGCACATATTGCACATCCATCTAGCATGAAACATCGAAAAAGAAGAAGAAAAATAGAAAAAATGTCCATTCAAGATAGCAGAGTACAGGGTATGCTGTGTCTCCAGAAATCCAACAAAAAATGTTGGCAGCACTGCTTTTGTTTGATATAACATTGTTTCTCTCTAGGGAATGACGTCAGCAGTTGACTTGACGAATTTGTATTCCATACGCGGAATTCACTACTCAAATTTGATGACATAAAATTTGAACGTTTTTTACAAATAATGAACCTTTTGAATTGACCACGAGAAAACTCAATTTACTTTGTCCAGAAGTCATTTGGTATTATTCTTGATGATGGAGTAAAAATAAAATTTAATATACGAGGTGTGGCTATTAAGTTCGTAGACTCTTCCCATAAAACGATGTGTGTTTAACTTACCCAACTTTAGTAGTTGGGTAAGTTGGGTACTCCCCTCCTCTATCCCTACAACGTTCCAGGCGAATTTTCCATTGATCGAAACAGTGGTGGAGGTCATTTTGTGTGAGACCTTTCATGACTTCTGCCGCTTTTTTCTTAACGGCATCTACGCTGTCAAATCTGGTACTTTTCAGGGCAGATTTGATTTTTGGTAATAAGTAAAAGTCGCACGGGGCCAGGTCGGGCGAGTAAGGAGGGTGTTCCAACACTTGGTGTACTTGGCCAGGAACGTCTTCCCGGAGAAGGCACTGTGGGCTTTGTTAAAAGTGCTAGTGAAACAAAAAGTTTCACTAGCACATTTACCAAGTTTTACGTAAAATTTAATAATCACTCGTTGCTCAACGTTTATATCAATCATAATTCCGGCAAAATTAAAAAAGGTGTCTTGCGCGTCGGGCTATCACAACAGAACTAATTACAGTACAGGCATGCGACACCTATCAATCAAAATACAAGACTTGAAGCTGTCCAAACATATCTTCCTAGCATGCACAGCTTTTGCGTAGCGGCTCGAGTCTACGAACTTAATAGCCACACCTCGTATATCGAATATGTATTGCAGAACCTGAAGTCGGGTGGAATTTAATCATATTAAAGATATTGCTTTTTCACAATGTACTCCCATAGCGTTACTAAATTGTATGTCTTCGCTTGAATTCAAACTTACAGTCTCCTGATTACGAATCCGTCTCTCTTATTAACTGAGTCACAGAGGCGGCGAGTGTTTCCGACATTTCGTGTATTTGATCATTCTATCTTACTCTGACGTGCAAAAGGGCAGCTATGCGTGTCCTCTGAAAGAAATTTGGTTCCGTGTCTGTTTGTAGCCAATTATTTGCCTTCGATAAAACTCTTAGGACCGTTCACCTAATTTTAATGATATTTGCTGGGATCATCACGGTAGGTCTCCAGATGGTACCATATGAATCACATCGCTGAAGACCAAAAGACTCCAAAATTGATATTACCAAAAGATTGAGCCAACCTTCTCACCAAAGAGTTTATTTTGACCGTATGAATCATATTATGTGCCTCCAAAAGTTAAGAATCAGTAATATCCCGACAACCTTGGTGTGCTCCAAAGTCCAAAAAATGTCTACACCAAGAATCGTTTTATAATAAATATGTTTGATACAACAGTTCTCATTAAATCACTGAAGTTTAGCAACGTCCAGCGAGGTTTAAACAAATGGTTCAACGCAGGTTCGCACTCTCGTGATGCTTTATATATTTTTTCAGCCCAAATCCAGGCTGGGTGAGATCAATGTGAGTAGTTGATTTGTAAGTATACAGCGAATGGAAGGTAAAACCATCGTCTCGAATGACCAATATACGTTGATTTATTTCTGATTGTCTTGGGGTGATAAAAAAAAATCGGCCGATAATCCATATCCATACTAATATATAAATGCGAAAGTAACTCTGTCTGTCTGTATGTATGTTACGCTTTCACGTTTAAACTACTGAACCGATTTTGATGAAATTTGGTATGGAGATAGACTAAACTTTAGGAAAGGACATAG
>CM022882.1:167316-182427 GCA_012654025.1 Pachypsylla venusta | reverse complement strand
GACAAGTGGAGAAATATTGCTAACCAATCTTCGGATTGACTGATCGGGACAAGTGGAGAAATATTGCTAACCAATCTTCGGATTGACTGATCGTGACAAGTGGAGAAATATTGCTAACCAATCTTCGAATTGACTGATTGTGACAAGTGGAGAAATATTGCTAACCAATCTTCGGATTGTCTGATCGTGACAAGTGGAGAAATATTGCTAACCAATCTTCGGATTGTCTGATCGTGACAAGTGGAGAAATATTGCTAACCAATCTTCGGATTGACTGATCGTGACAAGTGGAGAAATATTACTAACCAATCTTCGGATTGACTGATCGGGACAAGTGGAGAAATATTGCTAACCAATCTTCGGATTGACTGATCGGGACAAGTGGAGACATATTGCTTGTGACAAGTGGAGAAATATTGCTAACCAATCTTCGGATTGAATAATTAGATAGCTGTACTTATTGATTTCTTATTTATGTACTTATAATTTACTGTTCCCCAAATCTTTATCTCATTTCTTGGAATATTAATTACAAACAGAGGGCACAGCAGTTTCAAGTTGAAAATTTTAAGAAACAAAATAAATAAAAAGTAAAAAGAAAGCTTACAATTTTAACGTTTGTTTTGTAAATTTATAATTGTGGTCGGTGTATACGATGTTGGTAAATGTGGCCAGATCAGCAAAACTTTAGAAACAAACTTTTAGAATGTAATAAAAAAATTAGAGCCACTTCTGTTGCAACATATTTATGATTGGAGAATAAAAAATATTTTGTGTAGCTTTTGGCTTGAATTTTAATTCTTCAAAAAAGAGCTCTTCGCGCTGTCTATGGTCTTGAGGACAAGTGTCAGCGGTTTTTAACCCCCTGAAACACACTAAATAATAATAATTTCCCCCGATTTAGCATCTGCCTCTGAAACACTTCACGTTGACATTCGAATATATCCTGGCCCTTTTAAAAAGTCTGCCAATTTGACACTTTGGGTTTATTATTTTAGTGGCTACAAAAATGTACGCCCTCCCCTCTGGAAATTTGATGTTTATAAGTTTCAAGGTACGTAGAATTCAAAAAATCAAAAAAAAAAAAAAAGTATTTATAGTATGGAACCCTATATATTTGACTCTCAGTGACGAAATGTGTTCGGCGCACAATTAGACCCCAATGATGATACACATACCACATTTCAAATCTCTAGCACTTACCATTCTCTTTTTAGACAAGATTAATGAAAACCGCTAAAAAGTGTCTACCAAATCGTCATAGTGAAATTCCCTGACTTTTCTAGGTTTTTCAGTCTGCTTTTCCAGATTTTCCAGTCTACTTTTTTAAGATTTTGACTCCCCCATCTGACTTCAAAAAACACAATATTGGGGCCCAGGGCCCCCAAAAACTATACAGCAAATTTCCTTCATACTATAAACAAGTATACCAAAATTTTTGAGAAAAACGATAATAAGCGCCGCAGGCGAAATATTTCGGGAAAAGCATGTTCACGCATAAAATTGGGCATTGAGATAAAAAAAAAACTCAATTTGAAAAAATTCTCTGACTTTTGGCGTTTTTTCCTAAATTCCCTGACATTTCCAGTCTCCTAAAATTCCCTGACAATTCCAGGTATTCCAGGATTTCCGGTCTGGTAGACACCCTGCAAACATATCAACAGCGGAAAAAAAGTTTTGCACACATTTAGACCCCAAAAGAGACTTCTTAATGAACTTCATCCAAATCAATCAACGCTAAGTGCAAAATTGCCTATCACGGCGGATGGCAACAGATTTTTTTTATTTCTACGTAGACAACTTAAAACGTAAAATATCAAATTTTCAGGACGGGGGGGGGGGGGGGGGGNGGGGGGGGGGGGGGGGAGGAGGAATATTTTTTTCCGTAACGATATCAATAGTTCATTATTGAAAATAATTGAGTGGCTCAAATTAGTTCGATTTGATTGACTTTTGCAGCAGTGGGAGCTAGGACACGCTGTTTTACTAATCCCCTGCCGTTTCTTTCTAATTACTCCCTTGTCCTCATGAAGCCGAGTGTACCTCAACAAACTGAACGATATATCGTATTCCTAGGACAGCTTTCCGAAAAATGTTAGTGTCACTGAGCAGTAAATAAGAATCTTGAATACCTCTAAAGTAATGGATATTAAATAGTAAGACCACAGAAAAGGGATCGCTAGACGTTGATATCACTATAAACAATACCTTTGGCAAAGGTTAAGTTAGATATCATATAAGGTTGCTAATATTGCCAACAAGATTCTCTGACAGAACATCTTCAGAACATCTCAAAAAAGTAATAGAGCCGAATATTGCAAGATTTGTGCGAGGAAACTCAGGGTACGTTAAGTTGGCCGGGTATATTGTCGGATTTTCCATGCTTTTTTAGCTCTATTGTTAGTGCTGGTAAGTGTTGTAAAAATTATCGTTAGTCCCTTCCCCCGTTCAGGAGCATGACCCAGCCAACTTAACGTACTCGGAAACTCACAGACTCACCTAATTGAAGTCGCTCATTTAGTTCAGTCAGTTTACATCCCTGTTCAGCTGTTATTGTAACGGATTCGTAATTTGGGGGCTGTTGGTTCGAATCCATTATTGCTGTTATTGCTATGGCTGTTGGGCATAGCAATAACACAGGGAAGTGACAAGCATTGGCTTAACGCAATTCAATTGCCTTAACAAAACTTTAGGAATGAATTCTTATGTAGCCAACGATCATACCACATTGAATACACCTGTTCCCGTCAGATCACTGAAATTAAGCAACGTCGGGCGTGGTCAGTACTTGGTTGGCTCTTTTTTCCGGCACAACCCATGCTGGGTGAGGTCAATGTGGGTAGCTGGTTTGCAAGTTTCCAACGAATGGAGGGTAATACCCCCGTCTTTTGAATGACCAATAGATGTTAAAGAGACGTTAAGCCAAATTAAAAAAAATCTTATGTAGAAATTAAACTATTCACTAATTGGCTAAATAATTGTTGATGATGGTAGTGAATTATAATGTCATCAGTAACGATATGTAGTCGCCGAGGGAAGCAAGTCAGCTTCATTAGGTGACGGTACTAAGCCCGCGTAAATACAGAAGGTTTAGTGTTAGGAAGGACATCCAGCCTTTAAAATATTCTGCTTCAAACCAATAATGAAAAGTCATCACCAAATTGCAGTTACTACGCATTGATACTGTGAGAAGCAATCGAGAGTTGCCGTGCCGGGAAAGGATACAACTAGAGAGAGTGGGCAAAGAATAATAGATTGTGACATGGTTGAATTAAGGAAGGCAACGCCGAATGCAAATAGAATTGGGAAAGAAGAATGATTTGTCATCCTAATGAAGAAATTCTTCAAACAGTTCATGAAATGTGTAATCAAGTAAATAATAATAATCAATTATAACTCATCATGATAAGACCAAGTCAGAAAAAGAAGAAAAAAAACTTGTCACAGCAAACAATCAATGCTAGAAACTCTTATCAATGTAATCAATCAAACCCTTTCAGTGAAATACAACACGAAAAAGAAGGTCACTCAATACAAAATGAAAATTTGAGCAACACGAGCGTTCTTACTCGTGTATATTTATAAGTAGCCTCGTATGATTTCGTAAGCTTCCGCTCACCAATTTTCAAATAAGATCTGCCGAACAAACAATCCCACTGGAAAAAACATTTGTGCATAATGCTCATTTTTAAAAAAATGATTTCCCCCTCCATACACATAATGTCCTTCTGAAAGTGTCACACATAATTATTACAAAGAATAATTTTAGCCAAATTTTTAAACAAAAAAAAAAAAAATTAACCTACGAAGAAAAAAAAAAATCTGAAAATTCTCTCCAATAATTTTCTAAGAAGTATAATTAATGTCTGAGTATAATATGAATAAAATTTCAAAGAAACAAGAACTCGTTAGATCAGATTCAAAAATGGATTTAATTTATTGAAAGTGATGGTTACAGAATAACAAAATTATCAAAATCACAATCAGAAATGGAATTGAAAAACAAAATAAGGCCGGGATGGCTGCATGTGTCGCTTTCCTCTTTTTTGTTTTGAAAGGCAAATTGTTTGCGTTAAAATTAAAAAAAATAAAAAAAAAATAATTATTACAAACACAATCAATCGAGAATAAAACCAAGGCCGAGAAATATTTAGTGAGCGAAATGAGTGAAAAGAAAGACCCACTACATTTTGATCCGCTCATCATTGAGCGAATCATTGAAGTGGAGAAATAATCTCACATCTAGTGAACTATTTCACCAGACGCCTCAAGCAATGGCCGATTAATTTGGATATTGTCGTCAGAAACATTTTTATTTCAAATTTAATTGCAAAAAATTACAAAGTTTGACAGCTACACTTAGGTATTTAAAAGTTTGAGTGATATACAAATTACAGTAAAAAATGCAGGCCCTTGAACACCCTAAAATGAGCCAAATATTCGTATGGCCCTTTTTAGACATTGCTCCTCAAACATACAATTGAATTGATAAATTTACCATGCGGAACAAAAGGGATGATCAATTAATAAAAGAAAACAAACTTGAAAAAAAAAATTAAAAGAAATTGATAAGTTATATTAAAATTTGTTGTTGATTAAGACCGCCATACATTCACATAAAAAAAAGAAGAAACGAATCGCGTGAATTAACCAATAGGAAACTGAAAAAAAAATATTTTGGAAGAAATTCAGCGACAAATTTGAACAGAAATATCAACAATGAGAGTAACAATTGTATCACTAATATGTTTAATGACAATTGCATTGATTGGAATGGTGTCAGCAAGTCCACTCTCGGGAGCAGCCAATGATGTCGATGTTGTAGATGATCCTAGCGATGAACTTACGTGGAAGGATAAAGTTTTCTATGCATATGCATCTGTGAAGGAATGGGTCCAAGGAGTTAGTTGGTACGTAAGAGATCATGTTATTGATTTAGTATCCTATGTATATCCAAAGGCGCAACAATACAAGACATACGATGATTAAATAAAATTGGAGAAAAAATTGATAAATATACAACAAAATTTCAAAAAATTAATTTTATTCATGAGAAGGAAGTTCTTGTGCACCACTAATATGAAAAATGGTACCCAAGGGGTAAATGCCAAACTGTGCTTCCGAATATATTGGTTCGATTTTTCGTTTATTTTTTATTAATATAGATGGCTTTGATTAATAAAATTAATACAACTTTTTAATATACCTACAGTTTTATTTTCTTTAAAATTTGCTTTATTCCATTTTCTTAAGGTGATGTGATATTACATAAATTAATTTGATGTGTTTATTTAGGTATTACTTAATTACACAAATCTAAATTCACACTCTTTAAAGGCCCATTTACACTGCCCGAGTATTCGTCGCGAACAGAGGTGACGAATGAGCATTTCTTCGAGGCTCACGCAGTGTAAACAGTCGCCGCGAGCCGATCATGTTCGAAGCGAATGCTCATTCGTGCTCGAGTCTGATCCACGCGATACGCGATGTCGGTTTAACTGATCGTCAGAAACTCAGAAATGCTCGAGCAGTGTGAACAGAATGCTCGTTTGTGTTCATGCTCGTCAAAAACTGGCGAGCAACGATCACGAATGCTCGAGCTTCGATGCTCGTGTATGTTTAGGTAGTATAAATGGGCCTTAAGTTGACTAGTTCTTTAGATATTTTATAGAGTGACAACACCATTTACTTCAACTATGTCCTCTGTCAAAATACCTCAGGATCTGAACATAGCAATCGGTGATGTTAAATCAGTACGAGTAATCTGATGCGATTGAGAAGGCACCGTTGCCTTTTCCTACGATTTTTCAGTCATCAGGTGATAACACCCTAAATTAAATTGATCTTAGCAATCAGTCAATCTGAAATATCCCGGGATTGGAATAACGCAATCATAGTGACAATATATTGTTTATTTTGTCGACATTTTCCATAAAAATGAGATTGCTTTCAAGTTTCCGCACAACGTTTATACAATCAAAGAAAGTAAGATTAAATTAAGAACTTTCATTCCAAAGGAAATATTTACAATACCTACCTTCTTTTTTAATAGTCTCTTCAAACGTCTCCAGGGAAGGCAATTATGTGAACATAAAATACACCTTTGCCAATAAAATACAATTGAATTCCCAATAGTGAACGGAAAATTTTAATAAAATATCTCAACAAGCAGTTCCCTCAATTTGAATATTGGAAGGCTCTGCTTGCTCGACGACGGCAGCAATCATTAAGAAGAGTTTTTTTTTCAAAGTTAAGTTCTTAACAATGGCTCAAATGTTTTGGATTTTGCAGAGCTTTCCAATATTCAAATTGACATCCTCGTGACTTGCGTGACGATCGCATAGGCCTTGCACTAAAAGTAGATAAACTTGCCACGAGTTATAAACATCTATCTTTACACTGACATTGAATATTAGATAATGCGCCTGCGCCGAAAGTTTCAAATGGGATATTAGACTATTTTTGATTAAATTCCTAAATCTATTAGAATTGTGGTTATTTCAATAGCATTTTTTTTTATTGATTAACGTCTCTTTAACATCTATAAGTCATTCATTCGAGACGAGGGTTTTACCCTTCATTCGCTGGAAACTTACGATTCAGCGACCCACATTGACCTCACACCTCACCCAGAAGGAAAAATAGTCAGTATTACGAGGGCTCGCGCCGCTAGGTGGACACCTACATGGTACAACCTCGCTGGATCCAGCATCCAGCAACTTTCTAAACAGTGAATAATATATTTTTATCTATTTTTTTTTTGGGGGGGGGGGGGCTTAATGTCTTTTTCACATAGGTTCTTAAATAATAATCACTTTAAATTCAATATGCTAATAGAGAAATTGTAAACTGGAACAAACGCAGCATTGGTTCCAGTAGACAAGAACCCTAAGTCTCCTTCTTTTTCTTCATTTTCAAGGCCATATTTCAAAAAATCTAATAAAGAAAGATCTAATCTGAATTTCAAAACACCTCAGAATAATGAAATCCCAAAACAAAATGAAATAAAACTTAAATTCGTAGACACAACTCCGGAGTATGTGTTTGACGAGAAATCTGAAGAAGCAACAGAAAAGGAAGGGGAAGAGAAATCTGAGGAAGAATCTAAAGAGGAACCAAAAAAAATACTTACAGAAGCGGATTGTGTCGATATTTTTTCAAATGCAGCAAACAATCCATACGCTTTAATGGAGGACCAACTATTCACGGATGATGACAAAACTGATGACGGTGGTGGATTCATTGGTCCAAGAAATAAAAATGAAGTAGAGGAAAATGATGAAGAGGAGTCAGAAGAAGAAGAAAGTAAAGTTGGAGATAATAATGTTGCACCTGAGGAGGAAGAGGACGATGATTAGGTGATGTAGGAAGAGGAAACTTCGGTGTTGGAATTATGCAACTGGGGATGGAAAGTTTTTGGGGACGAAAATTTTGACGGTGTTTGTAGCGAAGAGGGAGACAGAAGATGTGATGATATGAGGATTGAAGACAATGTAGAATTGTAGTAGAGGTCATCATAAAGAGGATTGAGGTCTTTGGAGAAAATGGAGCACTATATGATACTGGTGGATGTGGTGCAGGGGCTGCTATGAGGATTGAAGACAATGTAGAATTGTAGTAGAGGCCATCATAAAGAGGATTGAGGTCTTCGGAGAAAATGGAGCACTATATGATACAGGTGGATGTGGTGCAGGGGTTGCTATGAGGATTGAAGACAATGTAGAATTGTAGTAGAGGGCATCATAAAGAGGATTGAGATCTTTGGAGAAAATAGAACACTATATGATACTGGTGGATGTGGTGCAGGGGTTGCTATGAGGATTGAAGACAATGTAGAATTTTGGTAGAGGCCATCATAAAGAGGATTGAGGTCTCTGAAGAAAATGGAGCACTATATGATACTGGTGGATGTGGTGCAGGGGTTGCTACAAGGATTGAAGCCTTCTCTGAAAATGGAGCACTATAAATAAGAAAGATTAGAATAAGTATTTTTCTATTTTCTTTTCATTTTCAAGGCCATTTTTCAAAAAATCTCACACAGAAAGATCAAATTTGAATTTCAAAACACCTCAAAATAATGAAATCCAAGCTCAGAAAGATGTAAAGCCTATGCGTCGAATAGATACCACTCCAGAGTATATGTTTGATGTAAAAGAAGAAGAGAAGGAATCTACAGAGCCTCCAGACATAGAATATGGTTGTTCAGGACAGAATGTTCCCAACCCTGAAGGTGTAGCAAATCTTGGAAATGGTGAACCATATCAGAAAGGAAAATTTATTGGTCCAAGAAATAAAGATGAACTCGAGGAAGAAGATTCGGACTCTTCCGACAGTAAGCATCCAGGTCAAGTTAAAGTCAAAGGTGATTCTGAGGAAGACAATAATGATGAAGAAGAGTCTGAGAGTGTGAAAGATGCAGGAGTTGTATTAGGTGGTGGTATTGGAAATAATGGAGGAAACGGAGGTGGGAATTGTGTAGCAGGAGGTGGTGAGGAAGGTGGAGAAGGTGGTGGTAGTGGTGGGGGAAGTGCTGGAGGTGGTGGTGGGGGAAGTGCTGGAGGTGGTGGAGGAAGTGGTGGTGGTTGCGGAGGAGGAGGAAGTGGTGGGGGTTGCGGAGGTGGTGGAGGAAGCGGTGGGGGTTGCGGAGGTGGAAGCGGTGGTGATGCTTGATGTCTTTGTACTTGGAAGGTGATGTTGCGTAACGGTGAAAATTGTATCTTCTCCATAGCAAATATAGGAAGGTGATTTGCGTAACGATGAAAATTGTATCTTCTCCATACCGAGTACAGGAAAGACATATTGCGTAACGGTAAAAATTTTATCTTCTCCATAGCAAATATAGGAAGGTGATATTGCGTAACGGTGAAAATTTTATCTTCTCCATACCAAATATAGGAAGGTGATATTGCGTAACGGTGAAAATTTTATCTTCTCCATAGCAAATATAGGAAGGTGATATTGCGTAACGGTGAAAATTGTATCTTCTCCATACCAAATATAGGAAGGTGATATTGCGTAACGGTGAAAATTTTATCTTCTCCATACCAAATATAGGAAGGTGATATTGCGTAACGATGAAAATTGTTTCTCCATACCGAGTATAGGAAGGTCATATTGCGTAACGCTGAAAATTTTATCTTCTCCATACCAAATATAGGAAGGTGATATTGCGTAACGATGAAAATTGTATCTTCTCCATACCAAATATAAGAAGGTGATATTGCGTAACGGTGAAAATTGCATCTTCTCCATACCGAGTATGGTCATATTGCGTAACGCTGAAATTTGTATCTTCTCCATACCAAATATAAGAAGGTAATATTGCGTAACAATAAAAAAAATCAATGTCGGTTTTTTTCAGATATTACAAAAATGTAGACATAGTTCCATTACAAAGTAGTGCCTAGCATTAATAAAGATAAAACAATATTAAATTAGCAAAACATTTTTTCAAACAAGAACAATAAATAATAATAATTGTAAACTGAATTAATCTCTTGTAAAATAAATAATTAATTAAACGAAATAAACAAATGTAAATTACTCGTGAACATTATTATTTTACGATTGTTGTAAAAGAAAAGCAACATAACGATACATGTGTTTATTAATTAATTGTGTAACACGTTAAGTTGCTTGCAGATAACCGCATACTTACTCATCTTATTACATACAACACCTAAGTTGCATATATACGTCGGTAGTTCCAAAGTTGGTGGCCTAACCTGGACTCACAGTAAGCAGTGAGAGTGCCGTGACCGGCAAGTGAATCGCCCGGCAAAACTAAAAATATTCTTCCAGGCAGTTGAAGGAACATGTTCATATTAGACCGAAACGTGGCAGTGACAGTGCATCACTCTGTCACTGTCACGTGAGTTCACATCAGCAGGAATACCTTTCCCCAAGTTGCATATATACGTCAGTGGTTCCAAAGTTCGTGGCCTAACCTGGACTCACAGTAAGCAGTGAGAGTGCCGTGACCGACAAGTGAATCGACCGGCAAAACTAAAAATATTCTTCTAGGCAGTTGAAGGAACATGTTCATATTAGACCGAAACGTGGCAGTGACAGTGCATCACTCTGTCACTGTCACGTGAGTTCACGATCAGCAGGAATACCTTTCCCCAAGTTGCATATATACGTCGGTGGTTCCAAAGTTCGTGGCCTAACCTGGACTCACAGTAAGCAGTGAGAGTGCCGTGACCGGCAAGTGAATCGCCCGGCAAAACTAAAAATATTCTTCTAGGCAGTTGAAGGAACATTAGACCGAAACGTGGCAGTGACAGTGCATCACTCTGTCACTGTCACGTGAGTTCACGATCAGCAGGAATACCTTTCCGACACTGTCGCTGCTTAGTGTTGAATACTCCTTTACGTGTTTTATAAAATCACAAGCTGTTCTTTTTCCTTATACAGGGTGTCCCAAAAGTCCGAGACCGCCCGAATATCTTTTGAACAGCTTTAGTTTTGAAATTTTGCATGGTATTATATTCCAAATTAAACCACCGGATGGTGTGACCAATTTTTCAGATGCTGTTCCCATGTGGCCCCCAGGGGGCCCAACTTTTGTTCTTTAAATATACGAACCGCCATCTTCTGATAAATTTTCAGGAAGACAATAGAATTAGAAGTACTTTGCAATAAAATGTACACGTCTAGCGTGTTTGGTTTGAAAATGGCGGCCATTTGAAATTTCCAAGATATGACTTCCAAGAGTGTCTAAAACTGGGCGAATTATTTCTAGAAGTAGACGAAGTGTCTAAAACTAGGCGAATTTTTTGCAGTGGGATATTGAATGATTGCATAGGACACCAATGTTGAGGAGCCTGCTTTTTAGAAATAATTCGCATAGTTTTAGATACACATGGAAGTTATATCTTGAGCCATTTTGAAATCCAAGAGTGTCTAAAAATAGAAGAATTATTTCTAAAAGAAGGAAGTGTCTAAAAGTAGGGGAATTACGTCTAAAAAGCAGGCTCCTCAACATTGGTGTCCTATGCAATCATTCAATATCCCATTGCAAATAATTCGCCTAGTTTTGGACACGCTTGGAAGTCATATCTTGGAAATTTCAAATGGCCGCCATTTTGAAATCAAACACGCTAGACGTGTACATTTTATTGCAAAGTACTTCTAATTCTATTGTCTTTCTGAATATGTATCAGAAGATGGGAGTTCGTATTTAAAACACAAAAGTTGGGCACCCTGGGGTGACATGGGAAGCGCACCTGAAAAATTGGTCACACCATCCGGTGGTTTAATTTGGAATATAATACCATGTAAAATTTCAAAACTCCACATAAAGCTGTTCAAAAGATATTCGGGTGGTCTCGGACTTTTGGGAAACCCTGTAGTACATTTGTGTGAAGATATACAACGATCATAGAGAAAGAAATGAAGTATCCTACTGGGGTATAACATTATTATTGAGGTAATCTCCGAATTTTGAGCTCCAGCTACTTATATAAGCAATGTTAATTTGCATTTTTACTTTCCTCGTCCTAGAAAAGAAAGTATTCCAATAATGGGTTTATTTTTTTTTTATATACATTTGAGATATTGGAATCACAGTTGAGTCAACGGTGATAACGGTATAAAATGTCTTTAAACTTAATCTCAAACTAACAATGGTTTGACGATGGTAACCTTATAGCTATTGAAAGCTTATAAAATTTAATTTCAAACCCTTTATTTTTTTATTTTTTTTAAAGAAAAAAAAAACAATAGACATTGTCTCATTGAATTGAAAAATTATTATTAAAAAAAAAAACTCCTCAAATAGGTAAGCAAGCATAATTCCATTTGAATTACATATATAAATAACTAGCTGTTTTCCCGTGCTTCGCTACGGTTACGAAATTTGGATTTTTGGTGGAATCGACTATCCCAGAGTGAACACGGCTTCAATGCAGAATATTCAATATTTTAATCAAGGATATTACTTTTTGCACTGCGGAATACCTTCGTATTAAATTTCAACTTTCTCGCTCATCCCGAAGTGGTACTTCTCAATTCCCATTTTTTGGTGGTGAAAACCGTCCATAAATCGGGGAGAAACTGGAAAATTTTAAATTTTATATTTTTCATTTTTCGTTATATCCTTTAGTTTGCCCAGAAAAAAATTACAAAAAGACCCGCTAAAAAGCGTCATTTTTGGCGGTAACTTGCTCCCTCTTGAACTTTTGATTTTTTCCTTTCTTATTACGCACCTACATACCGAAAGGAACCTGTGTGCCAAGTTTCAAGTCTCTAGGTTTAGCCATCGTGGAGCTACGTTGAAAGTCAGTCAGTCAGTACGTCAGTATACCAACTGGGCTTTGCGTTTTATAAGTATAGATAAGAAGTAAATCAGCAGATCTATCATTAAAGAAAAAATCTGCACTCAAGAGTACAATTCCTTTAAATCAACTGATGCGTCTTTTATAGCAAAATAAAGGCGACCCGACTTGGGACACAATAATTCAATTGCTCAATATTATAAGCATTTTTTTCCAGTGTTCTTAAAATATATATATATTTATAAATATTTAGTATTATTTAATTCAAACGATTTCCGAAATGTTGTTCTATAGTCTATACGTACTCATTAAGCTTATGCCTTAGCAGTGAACGTGTTTTTCAAAATCATTGTTCTTCATAAAGATTTATGACAATTGTTTTCATACTGTGCAAAATAAGAACACACTTCCAATTAAAATTAAACTTGCTGAAACCGACAAGGTATAGGCATCATTCTTTTTATTTTTAATCTTGTATAAAAACAAATTTACCTACAATATATTAAAAAAAAAATTGTCGAAAGCAAATTGGATTCGCACAACTCGGATTTCCTATACATCATTTGGATTTCGAAGAATTAACAGACTTACAGAAAAAAATTCATTAAAATCAATCATCTTTAAAGTTCCAAAATAACTTTTCACTGATTAAATAGAATTTTGGTTTATTATTTTCAATAATGAACCTTTGGAATCGTCACGGAAAAAATACCCCCCCTCAAAATTTGATATTATAGGTTTCAAGGTACGTAGAATCCAAAAATCGAATAAAAAAAATCCGTTTGTCTGCCGTCCGCCGTGTGAGGGGCACTTTTGCCACTTAGCGTTGCCCGATTTGAATGAAATTTGGTATATAGGTTCCATCTGGGCTCTAATTGTGCCCCGACACTTCGATTTTGTGTGCAATCGAATAAAACCTTGGCGATTTTTGCCGTTTTTTAGCGGGTTTCAGTATTGCTGTCTAAAAGGAGAAGAATGGTAAGAGCTGGAGATTTGAATGTATGTCATATTTACGGTTTCAGCTAGCTCCGAAACCTTTGGGTTCAATCAAATATACCGCTGGCGGTATTTACCGCTTTAAAGCGGTTTTCATTAATCTTGTCTAAAAAGAGAATGGTAAGAGCTAGAGACTTCAAATTTGGTAGGTATGTCAAATTTAGAGTCTAATTATTACGCCCCAGTTTTGGAATCGTCACGAGACCCCCCCTCAATCAAGCGGAAAATTTGAAAAAACGATTTTTTTTTTAATTTTCCATTCGACCTGTATACGAACCCGCTACCTCCCAGGTGCAAGCTGAGTATGAAGCATACCACTGCCACAGAGAATTCTTATAACTACGTATAGTATACATAGAGAATTCTGCCAGATGGCCACTATGCTTATTATTATTATCTGTTATCCTAGACCGAGCCCCTTCCCCTTGTATAATATAACTGACTAGCGGGTTTCCCGTGCTTCGCTACGGTTACAAAATTCAACATTCGAGATCGCGGAATTAATAAAATAACACCAAATTTTAGATTTTTGGTGGAACCAACCCCCAGAGTGAATACGGCTCCTATTTAGAAAATTCAATATTTTACTCAAGATATTACTTTTTGCACTGCGGAACACCTTCGTATAAAATTTCAGCTTTCTCCCTCATCCCGAAGTGATACTTCTTAATTATAGGTTATTCGTGGAACCGACCCCGCTTTTTTTAACCATGAATTTTATTCAAGGATATGACTTTTTATTCTTCGGACACCTTTGTATCAAATTTCTCGCTCATCCCGAAGTGGTACTTCTCAATTCCAATTTTTTGATGGTGAAAACCGTCCATAAATCGGGGAGAAACCGGAAAATTCCAAATTTTATATTTTTTATGGGATCCCCATATACTATTTTGGGGGGTCCATTTGCTGTCATTTTTCGNTCTCGGTCATTTTTCGTTATCTCTTTTAGTTTGCCCAGAAAAAAATTGCAAAATGACCCGCTAAATAGCGACATTTTTGGCGGTAACTTGCTCCCACTTGAACTTTATTATTTTTTTTCCTTTCTTATTACGCGCCTACATACTAAAAGGGACCTTTGGGCAAAATTTCAAGTCTCTACGTTTAGCCATCGTGGAGCTACGTTGATTATCAGTCAGTCAGTACGTCAGTATACCCACTGGGCTTTGCGTTTTATAAGTATAGAAGATAGTAACGCCAAGATTTGCAAACCAAATAGTCACGGGAGCCAGACTAGAGTTGAATCCTGTAGAAAATATTGCTCATAGCCAAATCAAGATAGCATTGTAAGGAACCCAATTGTTTATTGAAGATTGTAAATACATTAACCAAAACCAGAAACCCAACACAAGGAGTCGGGTAGGCGTAGCTTTTAGCAAACTGAGATATACCTAACCGAGTGCCAGTGGTGTGCGCCAAAAAATACAAGACGTATATTTGTGCGAAAATTTGATTCTGCGAATGTATATTTTGCGTGTTGTCAGCATATAAGAATTTTTTGGTGGGCATCATACATGCTATGATGCCCACAAAAAATCCCCCTGTGAATAGGGGGAATTGAAAAGAATACTTCCAAGGCACTTCAGTCCATGCCGGTCGTGAAAGGCGACTAAGGGCAGGGTCGGACACGATATCCTTTCTATTACCCATGCAGAAAGCAAGGACGAGCTACCAAGGTACCCAAGTCCATGCCAGTCGTAAAGGGCGACTAACAGCATGCAGGGTCGGCCGGACACTATATCCTTTCCATTAATACCCATGCAGAAAGCAAGGACGAGCTACCAAGGTACCCAAGTCCATGCCAGTCGTAAAGGGCGACTAACAGCATGCAGGGTCGGCC
>CM022882.1:118444-138845 GCA_012654025.1 Pachypsylla venusta | reverse complement strand
TAAAATTTCATTTTTGAAATTTTAACATCAACCAAAAATGAATTTCTACCCTCCTTAGGTATAAAAACTGTGAAAAATCAAAAACCAATCGTACCACGAGATTCAGCATACATTTTTTTTACTGATTTGATTTATTACACTCTTGGTTTTATCACTTTTATTCCGAAGAAAAATCAATGATTGGGCGGGTTTGATCAGAGATCCGTTTGATCAAAGTATCGAGTGAGGAGTCGATTGTGAGTAGAATTTGACGTAAAATTTGAATATGAAATAAAAAATAGGGGTTTTAATTTAAAAATCGAAAGTTGGTGTCTGTTTACCCACTTTTGAGACACCCTGTTAGAAATTTTAACTACGTCAAAAAATAGATTATTTCGTGTTAAAACTACATGCAAAATTTCAAGTCTCTATCTTTAGCTGTTAAAAATAAAAAAATCCGTTGCGGGACTTTTAGAACACTCTGTATATTAGGACCATAGCTACAATATACACATGACGCTCTCTCTGAGTGAAGTCTATAGTTCACAGAACTGCATTTGATTCATTATTTTCAATAAAAAGAATCTTTATTTGTAATTAACCACAAATAAAATTTTTCATTTGTGTTTGCACATTTGTTTTGTGTGTAAAAGTTTTTAATGTTCTTGTTAACACATTATAATGTCGGACAAACTGTAGCTCGGGTGGAACTTTGCCAAACTTGACACAATCAAATAACAATCTGTGTTTGTTCATACGGGTAGGTTCTCTTACAAGTATTAAACTTGTTAACACATTATAATGTCGGACAAACTGTAGCTCGGGTGGAACTTTGCCAAACTTGACACAATCAAATAACAATCTGTGTTTGTTCATACGGGTAGGTTCTCTTACAAGTATTAAACTTGTTAACACATTATAATGTCGGACAAACTGTAGCTCGGGTGGAACTTTGCCAAACTTGACACAATCAAATAACAATCTGTGTTTGTTCATACGGGTAGGTTCTCTTACAAGTATTAAACTTGTTAACACATTATAATGTCGGACAAACTGTAGCTCGGGTGGAACTTTGCCAAACTTGACACAATCAAATAACAATCTGTGTTTGTTCATACGGGTAGGTTCTCTTACAAGTATTAAACTTGTTAACACATTATAATGTCGGACAAACTGTAGCTCGGGTGGAACTTTGCCAAACTTGACACAATCAAATAACAATCTGTGTTTGTTCATACGGGTAGGTTCTCTTACAAGTATTAAACTTGTTAACACATTATAATGTCGGACAAACTGTAGCTCGGGTGGAACTTTGCCAAACTTGACACAATCAAATAACAATCTGTGTTTGTTCATACGGGTAGGTTCTCTTACAAGTATTAAACTTGTTAACACATTATAATGTCGGACAAACTGTAGCTCGGGTGGAACTTTGCCAAACTTGACACAATCAAATAACAATCTGTGTTTGTTNAAGTTACAATCCCTTCCAATAGCTCTCAGAGAACATTTGACACATCTTGTATTTTAATTTTATTATTTAATAAATATCTAATTATTATTATTATTACTATCTAACCAAGGAATTATTTAAACTTTAGTACACGTTCACTTATCCTTGAATTCTAAGGCGAGAGTTGGAGTCAAATTTGGGACCTTCGGATTCTATATTTATAGAGACGAGTCCACAAATGATTTACAAATAACTCTTGCTTTAGAAGTGTCCCAACCCCTTAGGATTACAGCTACCGGGGCGGTTACAAAATACAAAAAGAAAAAAAAATGCCGATATGGCTAATTTTCACTGTAAAGCTTTCTTCTTTCAAACAATCCGGCTGAAGAATTTTTCAATCACAAAAATTTAGCACCTGTGAAAATGGTTAGCTGATAGTTGAAATACAAGCATGGATTTTAGGATAGAAGGCAGCAAGCCAGCCGGCTGCATTAGATGACGGTCCTAAGCCCGCATAAATACAGAAGTTTTGGTGTTATAGGTGTATTGGAAGAAGAAAAATATCAAATTCTCGACAAGATCGGGATTCGAACCTTCCTTCCACTCTTGATCAACAGTGTGGAAGGAAGATATTCAGTGTTTTTTTCTTCTTTTCGATTTGGAAGGCCCTGTTTGAAACGTTTATTTATTTTCTTTTGATATACTTTTAATGAAACGTAAACACTGGAAAGAAAAAACTTCTACTTTCCATCAGAGAAAAGGAAATATTTTTCTTCAATGTGCGCCCACCACCTGGCTGCCCTGATACCTCAGAAGATGTTTCCATCAATTTTTCTTCTCCAAAACCTCCGTCAATAGATTCTCTATCTCAGTAACACAGGTGGAATCCTATTATTGTTTAATCAAAAGCCCAGTCGTTATACTGACTCACAATCAATGTACCATACTGACTGACTCACAATCAATGTACCATACTGACTCACTCACTCACAATCAATGTACCATACTGACGGACTCACAATCAATGTACCATACTGACTCACTCACTCACAATAAATGTACCATACTGACTCACTCACTCACAATCAATGTACCATACTGACTGACTCACTCACAATCATGTACCATACTGACTGACTCACAATCAATGTACCATACTGACTGACTCACTCACAATCAATGTACCATACTGACTGACTCACTCACAATCAATGTACCATACTGACTGACTCACTCACAATCAATGTAGCATACTGACTCACTCACTCACAATCAATGTACCATACTGACTGATTCACTCACAATCAATGTACCATACTGACTGACTCACTCACAATAAATGTACCATACTGACTGACTCACTCACAATCAGTGTACCATACTGACTGACTCACTCACAATCAATGTACCATACTGACTGACTCACTCACAATCAATGTACCATTCTGACTGACACAATGGGTACACCTATCGTAATCTTGGACCCACGATAACTCTCGAACGCCGTATCCAATTTAGATGAAATTCGGTATGAACATTCATTCAAAGAATGATTTATACCTATCATAATCTTGGACCCACGATAACTCTCGAACGCCGTATCCAATTTAGATGAAATTCGGTATGGACATTCAATCACAGAATGATTTCTACCTATCATAATCTTGAACCCACGATAACTCTCGAACGCCGTATCCAATTTAGATGAAATTCGGTATGGACATTCATTCAAAGAATGATTTATACCTATCATAATCTTGGACCCACGATAACTCTCGAACGCCATATGCAATTTAGATGAAATTTGGTATGGATATTCATCACAGAATTATGTTGTCCTTAAACCCCCCTAAAAATATGGCCGTTTAATCTTCCTATATACTATTGTACCACCTATTCCCCCCCCCCTAAAGCATTCAGGAATAATGACATATCCACCGTTTTGTATCCCACCAGCTATTGCAGATATTTCAAAATTTAAAAAAGAAATTATTTTACCAAATTTGGTTGAAGCCCTTCGCGATTACCCCACAAACAAACAACTGACTGAAACACCAAAATTTTACTATTTGCCACCACTAATTTTCGCCACTGAAAAAAAGGGTCTTCAAGATTAAATTACTTATCTATGTCATAAATAATTTTGAATGTCAAAAATAATGGCCTAACCTTTTAACCTTTGACGTATCATTTTTCACGACCTTTTACGTACCCCTCAATCCTATCTCACCCATAACCTAAATCACAAAGGAGTATTATCATATATGGAATGTTGTTATCTTCAATTAGTATAAAATGTGATAATAGATATTTAAATGCTGAAATGTGATATGAAATTTTTAGAGTCTACATTCTAATTTTATTTTTATGTAAGATAATAATTGATTTAGTTTATAATAAATTAATAGCGACTTATTGTAATAAAGAAAAATCATTTTATCCTTTATTTTGTTTGCGGGTACTTTGTACTCCCCCCCCCTCCCCCGCAATGCACGTAATTGAATAGAGCTTGGCAACCCTTTCAACGTCTTTTTTCAAAGTGTCCAACTTTAATCATTATTATTAAAATCATCTATCCTGTAGACTGAATCACTCCGAAACATCATCAGATCAAGTTGAAAAGTTCGAAAACAATTTCAACTTTTTCTTATAAATTAAATCCGGAACTTTTGATCTTTATCAACATGAATACTATCTCCGATATAATGTCTTTATGTGATTGTACTCTGGCAATGTGACACATGGGTTTATTATTTTACTACCTAAATCAGCCCCCCGGGCCAACCCATAAAAAGTTCTGGGGAATTAGACCCTATATTTGACATACGCATCATATTTCCAGTCTTTGGCTCTTACCCGGGTATACCATTGTCCTTTTAGACAGGATTAATAAAAACCACCAAAGGGCGGTAAAAACCGCCAGCAGCGGTACATTTGATTGCACCCCAATGTTTACTGATACCCCAAATATCACATGCATACCAAATTTCAATTCTCTAGCTCTTACCATACTCTTTTTAGACAGCTATACTGAAAACCGCTAAAAGGCGGTAAAAATCGTCAAGGGTATATTCTGCCGATCTCCGTGGCCGAGTTGTTAAGAGCATTGACACTTGGTCGGGAGGTTGTGGGTTCGAATCCCGCCGGGAGCGAAAATTTTCCGATCGAATTTTCTCGTTTTCGGAATGGCATGGCCTTAAAAAGGAGTGCCCTGAAGTAATGCGAAAGCGGTTCCGGGGGACAACTTTTATATATATATACCCTTTTTAGGGTGTATTCGATTGCACCCAAAAGTTTCGGGCACAATTAGGCCCCAGATGGGACATAGATACCAAATTTCTTCTTCCAATGTATACAGTATCACTAAGCTATATTTCTGACACTTGTTGTTATTACCAGGGCTGCGGAGCCGTCGATAAAAACTCTGGCTCCCGCTCCAACTCCTCTTTATAAGAAAAAAGGGCTCCCGCTCCAGCTCCTTTATACAAAATCACACGGCTCCTTGGCTCCGGCTCCACAGCCCTGGCTATTACCGTATCTCAATTGTCCTCAGAAGGCTAAATAACCCCAAACATAATCCAGGAAAATCCGTTCTTAAATTTCGCCCCTGCTGGGATTCAAACCTGGTACCTCACTAGTGCAAGCCGAACACACGGATATGCATTTTCATGTATATCACTTCACAATTTGTAAAAAGCTATTCAAACCCTGTATAAACCCTATTTAGGGGTGTACAAAAATAACTCAAAGTCCTTATTTAAAGACATTTGAACCCCATGAGGGAGATAACACACGTCGACAGAGTATTTACAAGATTCCGTCCTTTCCTAAAGTTTANCTCACTAGTGCAAGCCGAACACACGGATATGCATTTTCATGTATATCACTTCACAATTTTTAAAAAGCTATTCAAACCCTGTATGAACCCTATTTAGGGGTGTACAATAATAACTCAAAGTCCTTATTTAAAGACATTGGAACCCCATGAGGGAGATAACAAACGTCGACAGAGTATTTACAAGATTCCTCTAAAACATGTGTTACATTCTGGGTGATGTGCACAGAGCTGTCTAAACCTATTATCAAATAATCGAATAGCTGGCCCGTGCCTTTTACATCAAGTTTATAAAGAAAGAATAAAAACAGGCTCTAATTTAGGAAAATAATTATGATTCAGTCATTGAAATAATTAACTTTTAAATAAATAAAAACAAAACACTTACTATTTTTAACACTTATAATTAACATGTTATTCAAAGATTTAAATTGAAATAATTGGCTAACACTATCCGTGGTCATCACGCTCGAATTGCAGAAGAACGAAGTTAAATTTACAGCCAGTTTGGAATCGAACCCGGGTTTACAAGAATTTCGAATATTTTGATTTTGTGTTTGAATGTGGGTACGTAGTGTGACAACAATAATGGAGAAAATCAGACTGGTTGAAAGCATGGGAAATGAAGAAATTGGGATCAACGCTCACAAGATCAGAAGTCAGCAGACCCAAGTTAAATTTACAGCCAGTTTGGAATCGAACCCGGGTTTACAAGTTGTGTGACAACAATAATGGAGAAAATCTGAATGGTTGAAAGCATGGAAAATGAAGAAATTGGGATCAACGCTCACAAGATTGTACCACAAAAAATTATACCCACCCAATTGCGTATTTTTTTTTTCGATGTCGAAATTTTCGATGTCCAGTTTTCAATGCCGAAAAACGTTTTGAGGTTCCCTAAGCCCAAATCTCGAGCTTCAACCAATGGTCCGGTCTGTGTGATGTGTATTTCATTATGTGGCAGAGACACATGTATGGTAAGCGACGAAAGACTCTTGTTTGATCGAACAAAGTCCATATTGGACGAATCGTTCGCTCTTGATGGCGCGCCTGTAATGCCTGCTCATTATGTCTGTCTATCTAAACCAAATGTTTGTTTGATGGAACAAAGTCCATATTGGACGCATCGTTCGCTCTTGATGACGCGCCTGTAATGCCTGCTCATATGTTTGTCTGTCTGAACCAAATGTTTGTTTGATGGAACAAAGTCCATATTGGACGCATCGTTCGCTCTTGATGGCGCGCCTGTAATGCCTGCCCATATGTCTGTCTGTCTGAACCAAATGTTTGTTTGATCCAACAAAGTCCATATTGGACGAATCGTTCGCTCTTGATGACGCGCCTGTAATGCCTGCTCATATGTTTGTCTGTCTGAACCAAATGTTTGTTTGATCGAACAAAGTCCATACTGGACGAATCGTTCGCTCTTGATGACGCGCCTGTAATGCCTGCTCATATGTCTGTCTGAACCAAATGTTTGTTTGATCCAACAAAGTCCACATTGGACGCATCGTTCGCTCTTGATGACGCGCCTGTAATGCCTGCTCATATGTCTGTCTGTCTGAACCAAATGTTTGTTTGATCCAACAAAGTCCATACTGGACGCATCGTTCGCTCTTGATGACGCTCCTGTAATGCCTGCTCATATATGTCTGTCTGAACCAAATGTTTGTTTGATCCAACAAAGTTCATACTGGACGCATCGTTCGCTCTTGATGACGCTCCTGTAATGTCTGCTCATATGTGTCTGTCTGAACCAAATGTTTGTTTGATCCAACAAAGTTCATATTGGACGATTCGTTCGCTCTTGATGACACGCCTGCAATGCTTGCTCATATGTTTGTCTGTCTGAACCAAATGTTTGTTTGATCCAACAAAGTCCATATTGGACGCATCGTTCGCTCCTGATGACGCTCCTGTAATGCCTGCTCATATGTGTCTGTCTGAACCAAATGTTTGTTTGATCCAACAAAGTTCATATTGGACGATTCGTTTGCTCTTGATGACACGCCTGTAATGCTTGCTCATATGTTTGTCTGTCTGAACCAAATGTTTGTTTGATCGAACAAAGTCCATATTGGACGAATCGTTCGCTCTTGATGACGCGTCTGTAATGCCTGCTCATATGTTTGTCTGTCTGAACCAAATGTTTGTTTGATCGAACAAAGTCCATATTGGACGAATCGTTCGCTCTTGATGACGCGTCTGTAATGCCTGCTCATATGTGTCTGTCTGAACTAAATGTTTGTTTGATCCAACAAAGTCCATTTTGGACGCATCGTTCGCTCTTGATGACGCTCCTGTAATGCCTGCTCATATGTGTCTGTCTGAACCAAATGTTTGTTTGATCCAACAAAGTCCATATTGGACGCATCGTTCGCTCTTGATGACGCGCCTGTAATACCTGCTCATATGTGTCTGTCTGAACCAAATGTTTGTTTGATCCAACAAAGTCCATTTTGGACGCATCGTTCGCTCTTGATGTCGCGCCTGTAATGCTTGCTCATATGTTTGTCTGTCTGAACCAAATGTTTGTTTGATCGAACAAAGTCCACATTGGACGCATCGTTCGCTCTTGATGGCGCGCCTGTAATGCCTGCCCATATGTCTGTCTGTCTGAACCAAATGTTTGTTTGATCCAACAAAGTCCATATTGGACGCATCGTTCGCTCTTGATGTCGCGCCTGTAATGCTTGCTCATATGTTTGTCTGTCTGAACCAAATGCTTGCGATGACAAAGAAATATAATTTATGACAAACATTTAGCCCCAGGCTTCTTTCTTCCATTTTACGAACAATATTTATGTCTTTTTTTTCCAACTTGGCGGAATTCTACCTTCTCGGGCACGAATATGATATAATGAGGTATGCATCTAACATATGAACATCGAATACAGGGTAAGTAGAACCGTTGGCGGAACCTGTTGCGGATACAAAAAATAATATACAGGGTAAGTAGAACCGTTGGCGGAACCTGTTGCGGATACAAAAAATAATATACAGGGTAAGTAGAACAGTCGGCGGAAACCGTTGCGGATACAAATGTAATATAAAGGGCAAGTAGAACGGTCAGAGGAACCTGTTGCAAATACAAAAAAAAATTATACAGGGTAAGTAGAATAGTCGGAAGAACCTGTTGCGGATACACAAAATAATATACAGGGTAAGTTGAACAGTCGGCGGAACCCGTTGCGGATGCAAAAGTAATATACAGGGTAAGTAGAAGAGTCGGCGGAAACCGTTGCGGATACAAAAAAAATATACAGGGTAAGTAAAACAGTCGGCGGAACCCGTTGCGGATACAAAAGTAATATAAAGGGCAAGTAGAACGGTCAGAGGAACCTGTTGCAAATACAAAAAAATAATATACAGGGTAAGTAGAACAGTCGGAAGAACCTGTTGCGGATACACAAAATAATATACAGGGTAAGTTGAACAGTCGGCGGAACCTGTTGCGGATACAAAAAAATATACAGGGTAAGTAGAACAGTAGGTGGAGACCGTTGCGGATACAAAAAATATACAGGGTAAGTAGAACAGTAGGCGGAAACCGTTGCGGATACAAAAGTAATATACAGGGTAAGTAGAACGTTCAGATGAACCTGTTGCAAATACAAAAAATAATATACAGGGTAAGTAGAACAGTCGGAAGAACCTGTTGCGGATACACAAAATAATATACAGGGTAAGTTGAACAGTCGGCGGAACCTGTTGCGGATACAAAAAAATATACAGGTTAAGAAGAACAGTCGGCGGAACCTGTTGCGGATAAAAAAAAATATACAGGGTAAGTAGAACCGTTGGCGGAACCTGTTGCGGATACAAAAAATATATAGAGGGTAAGTAGAACAGTCGGCGGAACCTGTTGCGGATACAAAAGTAATAAACAGGGTAAGTAGAACCGTTGGCGGAACCTGTTGCGGATACAAAAAATAATATACAGGGTAAGTAGAACAGTCGGCGGAAACCGTTGCGGATACAAAAGTAATATAAAGGGCAAGTAGAACGGTCAGAGGAACCTGTTGCAAATACAAAAAAAAATTATACAGGGTAAGTAGAACAGTCGGAAGAACCTGTTGCGGATACACAAAATAATATACAGGGTAAGTTGAACAGTCGGCGGAACCTGTTGCGGATAAAAACAAATATACAGGGTAAGTAAAACCGTTGGCGGAACCTGTTGCGGATACAAAAAAATATACAGGGTAAGTAGAACAGTCGGCGGAACCTGTTGCGGATACAAAAGTAATATACAGGGTAAGTAGAACGGTCGGAGGAACCTATTTGCAAATACTTAAACACTCTTTAAAACACTCTTTCGAGTGACACGAATTAATCTCTCACTGAACAAACTTATCACTTAGAAAACTCAACTTATCGATCTCGCTTCCATAATTATACTGACTCAGTTTCTACGCGTGTCCCCTATTTATACATCCCCAATAAGTATCTGAAAGCTTCACGATTAACGATCTTTCTAGTACGTAACTTTCTACGTTGTTCTCGAATGAATGGGAAAGTAAATAATGCGTCATTCATATTCCCCCTTCACCCAGACCACCCTCCTACAAGTCTGAAGAATTCATTGTAAACAAAACAAAGAAGGAGAAATCTAAAAATAGAAAGGAGAAGCATACAGGATGTTTACACAATATTCCATATGCAGGTTGTTGCCTTCAATATTGAAGGTCTATATTTGATGTATGTAGCCTTCTGGTAAATCCTACGACAGAATGTCTCCATGGCAGAAATTAAATTAAACTCGGATCGCATCAAAGATCGTCGGATCGAAAATTTGAAAAAGTTTTTTTCGTTATTTCTACTTGGTGTGGTTGTGTTTGGGGAACTCATCCTCATGAGCACAATTGAGTAGCGAAAAGTGATAGAATCTTTATTTTTAAAATAACAATATATTTAATTACAAAGTTCTGTCTCCAATCTGTGCTGAACGTTTTCTAGTTGAAAGTTTTTTTTCGTTATTTCCACTTGGTGTGGTTGTGTTTGGGGAAGTCATCCTCATGAGGACAATTGAGTAGCGAAAAGTGATAGAATCTTTATTTTTAAAATAACAATATATTTAATTACAAAGTTCTGTCTCCAATCTGTGCTGAACGTTTTCTAGTTGAAAGTTTTTTTTCGTTATTTCTACTTGGTGTGGTTGTGTTTGGGGAAGTCATCCTCATGAGGACAATCGAGTAGCGAAAAGTGATAGAATCTTTATTTTTAAAATAACAATATATTTAATTACAAAGTTCTGTCTCCAATCTGTGCTGAACGTTTTCTAGTTGAGCGATTGTTAAACCTTGTTATCCCATGATGCCCATAAAAATTGTGACACATATATAAGGTCGTCACACACTGTTTCCATGATGCCACTTACTAGTCAAACAGTGTGACCACCTATTGGCAAAAGGGAATTGACTCAGTTGACTCACCCTGTAAATGGAGATATCATAGCATAGGGTAGCCTATTGGCAAAAGGGAATTGACTCAGTTGACTCACCCTGTAAATGGAGATATCATAGCATAGGGTACACATACCTCTCGTAGGTTGATGGGCTATACACAATGAACATATAGGCATGTCTCATTTCTATAAATATTATTGTTTTGACATTTGTTACGCAGTACAAATAGCAATTGCTCAATTTCAAATCAAGCTCAGCATTGTTTTATGAATTATCTCCCATAGGACTGCAACTTTACATACTCACACACTTGAAAATATATTCTCATTTCAAACGTTTGATAATTCTCCTAGAGTTTTCAATGAATTTGAATTCACATCTGTTCTCGTCAATTTTTATTGATCAATACCAGTTTAGGGTATGAGTTCTTGTTCCTGCTTTTCCACTGGAATCTGAGGAAACCATGGTTTATTTACTTTGTAAAAAAAGAAAAATACAGTGGAAAAACAGCCATAGAAGGAATACAATTTTCTATCTGATTCTTCTTGCAATATATCCCGACTTCAGACAAGCTGTCTGAGAACGATGATTTACACGTACATTAGATTACCAAAATTTGATTATAAACAATGATGGTATATTAAGGGAGGATGATCGTGAGAACTCCAGTGTGAGTTTAGGATAAAAAAGACAGAGGATCTCCTGGTATGTCTTATGATGGTATATTAAGGGAGGATGATAGTGAGAACTCTAGTGTGAGTTTAGGATAAAAAAGACAGAGGATCTCCTGGTATGTCTTATGATGGTATATTAAGGGAGGATGATAGTGAGAACTCCATTAAGGGAGGATAATAGTGAGGCAGAATTAAATTTTAAGGGGGAGGTAGCGGATAAGTCAACAACAGGTACCGCTACCTCAAAACATACTAGTAATCACTAGTAACAGCAAGTACGTTTTCCTTAGATGCTAAGGAAATAAGTTTTCCGCAATGAGAAACTATTGCTACAGAGTGAGAACTCCAGTGTGAGTTAAGGATAAAAAGACAGAGGATCTCCTGGCAACTCTCATCCGTATTACCTTTTTCACTGTGTCGAACTTGTAACATCTTTTTAAATAAAAAACTATACTATAATATAAATATTACAATTATATAATATTATAGTGTCAACCCCTTTTTTTCGCGATAAAAAGTAGCCTATGTCCTTTCCTAAAGTTTAGTCTATCTTCATACCAAATTTCATCAAAATCGGTTCAGTGGTTTAAGCGTGAAAGCGTAACATACATACATACAGACAGACAGAGTTACTTTCGCATTTATAATATAAGTAAGGATTTTAAATAGAAGTTCTTCGTATTATTTTTGATTAAACCTTCTCCTAGGGTTTGCACTCATCTAAGGAAAACGTACCTTCAACGTTTAGACATCATTTTCTTTGGATGTTTATACATCCAAAGAAAATGATGTAGTTTTATACTCGATTTCAGTTAACCAAACTAACCGGATTATGAAACATTACTTGGGTCTAAAATTTCTATAAAGTCCAGGTTCTATTGCTGCTCGGAGGAAATCTTGCACTCTATCCCCCTTGCATTGTTCCCGAAATCGTATTCTCCATGAGGGACTTCTTATACAGTCCAGGGCCTATTGCAGCTCGGAGAAAATCTTTCGGTTTATCCCTCTTGCATTGTTCCCGAAATCGTATTCTCCATGACGGACTCCTTATACAGTCCAGGGTCTACTGCAGCTCGGATAAAATCTTTCAGTCTATCCCTCTTGCATTGTTTCCGAAATCGTATTCTCCATGAGGGACTTCTTATACAGTCCGGGGTCTACTGCAGCTCGGATGAAATCTTTCAGTCTATCCCTCTTGCATTGTTCCCGAAATCGTATTCTCCATGACGGACTCCTTATACAGTCCAGGGTCTACTGCAGCTCGGATGAAATCTTTCACTCTATCCCTCTTGCATTGTTCCCGAAATGGTATTCTCCATGACGGACTTCTTATACAGTCCAGGGTCTACTGCAGCTCGGATGAAATCTTTCAGTCTATCCCTCTTGCATTATTCTTGAAATCGTATTCTCCATGAAGGACTTCTTATACAGTCCAGGTTCTATTGCAGCTCGGAGGAAATCTTTCAGTCTATCCCTCTTGCATTGTTCCCGAAATCGTATTCTCCATGAGGGACTTCTTATAAAGTCCAGGGTCTATTGCAGCTCGGAGGAAATCTTTCAGTCTATCCCTCTTGCATTGTTCCCGAAATCGTATTCTACATGACGGACTTCTTATAAAGTCCGGGGTCTATTGCAGCTCGGAGGAAATCTTTCAGTCTATCCCTCTTGCATTGTTCCCGAAATCGTATTCTCCATGACGGACTTCTTATATAGCCCATACAGCTCGGAGAAAATCTTTCACTCTATCCCTCTTGCATTGTTCCCGAAATCGTATTCTCCATGAGGGACTTCTTATACAGTCCAGGGTCTATTGCAGCTCGGAGAAAATATTTCAGTCTATCCCTCTTGCATTGTTCCCGAAATCGTATTCTCCATGAGGGACTTCTTATACAGTCCAGGGTCTATTGCAGCTCGGAGAAAATCTTTCAGTCTATCCCTCTTGCATTGTTCCCGAAATCGTATTCTCCATGAGGGACTTCTTATACAGTCCAGGGTCTATTGCAGCTCGGAGTGAATCTTTCGGTCTATCCCTCTTGCATTGTTCCCAAAATCGTATTCTCCATGAGGGACTTCTTATAAAGACTAGGGTCTATTGCAGCTCGGAGTGAATCTTCCGGTCTATCCCTCTTGCATTGTTCCCGAAATCGTATTCTCCATGAGGGACTTCTTATACAGTCCAGGGTCTACTGCAGCTCGGATGAAATCTTTCAGTCTATCCCTCTTGCATTATTCTTGAAATCGTATTCTCCANTCGAAAAAATAGGTATTTTCTTACCCTGAGACCTTTGATATTTCGGTAAAAAAAGATAGAAAGAAAAAAATGCCAATATGGAAGTTTGTCGAAAAAATAGGTATTTTCTTACCCTGAGACCTTTGATATTTCGGTAAAAAAAGATAGAAAGAAAAAAATGCCAATATGGAAGTTTGTCGAAAAAATAGGTATTTTCTTACCCTGAGACCTTTGATATTTCGGTAAAAAAAGATAGAAAGAAAAAAATGCCAATATGGAAGTTTGTCGAAAAAATAGGTATTTTCTTACCCTGAGACCTTTGATATTTCGGTAAAAAAAGATAGAAAGAAAAAAATGCCAATATGGAAGTTTGTCGAAAAAATAGGTATTTTCTTACCCTGAGACCTTTGATATTTCGGTAAAAAAAGATAGAAAGAAAAAAATGCCAATATGGAAGTTTGTCGAAAAAATAGGTATTTTCTTACCCTGAGACCTTTGATATTTCGGTAAAAAAAGATAGAAAGAAAAAAATGCCAATATGGAAGTTTGTCGAAAAAATAGGTATTTTCTTACCCTGAGACCTTTGATATTTCGGTAAAAAAAGATAGAAAGAAAAAAATGCCAATATGGAAGTTTGTCGAAAAAATAGGTATTTTCTTACCCTGAGACCTTTGATATTTCGGTAAAAAAAGATAGAAAGAAAAAAATGCCAATATGGAAGTTTGTCGAAAAAATAGGTATTTTCTTACCCTGAGACCTTTGATATTTCGGTAAAAAAAGATAGAAAGAAAAAAATGCCAATATGGAAGTTTGTCGAAAAAATAGGTATTTTCTTACCCTGAGACCTTTGATATTTCGGTAAAAAAAGATAGAAAGAAAAAAATGCCAATATGGAAGTTTGTCGAAAAAATAGGTATTTTCTTACCCTGAGACCTTTGATATTTCGGTAAAAAAAGATAGAAAGAAAAAAATGCCAATATGGAAGTTTGTCGAAAAAATAGGTATTTTCTTACCCTGAGACCTTTGATATTTCGGTAAAAAAAGATAGAAAGAAAAAAATGCCAATATGGAAGTTTGTCGAAAAAATAGGTATTTTCTTACCCTGAGACCTTTGATATTTCGGTAAAAAAAGATAGAAAGAAAAAAATGCCAATATGGAAGTTTGTCGAAAAAATAGGTATTTTCTTACCCTGAGACCTTTGATATTTCGGTAAAAAAAGATAGAAAGAAAAAAATGCCAATATGGAAGTTTGTCGAAAAAATAGGTATTTTCTTACCCTGAGACCTTTGATATTTCGGTAAAAAAAGATAGAAAGAAAAAAATGCCAATATGGAAGTTTGTCGAAAAAATAGGTATTTTCTTACCCTGAGACCTTTGATATTTCGGTAAAAAAAGATAGAAAGAAAAAAATGCCAATATGGAAGTTTGTCGAAAAAATAGGTATTTTCTTACCCTGAGACCTTTGATATTTCGGTAAAAAAAGATAGAAAGAAAAAAATGCCAATATGGAAGTTTGTCGAAAAAATAGGTATTTTCTTACCCTGAGACCTTTGATATTTCGGTAAAAAAAGATAGAAAGAAAAAAATGCCAATATGGAAGTTTGTCGAAAAAATAGGTATTTTCTTACCCTGAGACCTTTGATATTTCGGTAAAAAAAGATAGAAAGAAAAAAATGCCAATATGGAAGTTTGTCGAAAAAAAAGGTATTTTCTTACCATGAGACCTTTGATATTTCGGTAAAAAAAGATAGAAAGAAAAAAATGTTCCAAATTTAATATTACTCTCCCAGTTCTGAGTCAAAGAGAAATAGGGATGGGTTAGTCATCCACGAGTCGAGTCATGAGTCGACTCATCTTTTTACTTTTTTTTTTTTTTTTTAGCTATGAGAGCTCGTGAGATTTTCTTCTTTTGGCAACCTATATAAACGTCTATATAGGTTGCCAACCCCGAGGTAATGGATGGCCTCAGGATTGACACTTGACGTAGTCTCGGAGACCTTTTTGGTGGAAAGAGGCATTTTTTTTAATCGAATGTACCAAGGGGAATGGGTTTTGGGTCTCAAAATATTACTCTGAAATCTTTCTATTATTTACCTATTAGAATCACTGGAACAGGCTCAGAGCTGGATACCGCATTAGGTCCATAAAAGTTTTACAACCTTATTATAAAACAGAAGCTTGATTTCGATGTTGCAGGCTAATACAGGTATATTATTATTATTGGTAATCATAAAATCAGCAAATTAAATTTTTCCGATTGTTTGTTGATTACTGAAGGAAAATTATGTTTTTTCTGATAACGATTAATTGTGATATCTTTTTAATGTATTCACCGAAGTTGGGGACGTTTATTTGGTAGATACCAATTCTGTCAATTGGTTTTATTATGTCTTTCTGATCAAATAAGTTGTTTTTAAAATTAGCACTCGAAAAGAATCGAGGGTCGACTCATATTGAGGAGTCGATTGAGTCGAGCCGACTCATGTAAGTGAGTCGAAAATCCCATCGCTAAAGAGAAATCTAAATGAAATTATTCAATATTTAATCCACTCTTATTAAATGAAGTGAAATAAATTTCATATCTATGGTACGGCTCATTGAAGATTATGAACAACTAACTAGTATCAAGTGGGCAGACTGGCTTGTCCTGTCCAGGAACCTAACTAACAAGGCAAGTCACCTAGCTTTGGGATTCAAATGCTGTCATACAATACTTTATGAACGCTGAAACTGTCCACTCTATTATGCCTACACGAAAATAATATATAACATAGAACAATTCTATTGGGCAGGTAAAGAGGGACGAATGGGAACTTTTGGGGCAGAACAATTCTATTAGGAGGGTAAACAGGGACTAATGGGAACTTTTAGGGCAGAACAATTCTATTGGGAAGGTAAACAGGGACTAATGGGAACTTTTAGGGCAGAACAATTCTATTGGGAAGGTAAACAGGGACTAATGGGAACTTTTAGGGTAGAACAATTCTATTGGGAAAGTAAACAGGGACTAATGGGAACTTTTAGGGCGGAACAATTCTATTGGGAAGGTAAACAGGGACTAATGGGAACTTTTAGTGCAGAACAATTCTATTGGGCAGTAAAGAAGGACTCATGTGAACTTTTAGGTCAGAACAATTCTATTGGGAAGGTAACTGTGGACTAATGGGAACTTTTAGGGCAGAAAAATTCTATTGGGAAGGTAAACAGGGACTAATGGGAACTTTTAGGGCAGAACAATTCTATTGGGAAGGTAAACAGGGACTAATGGGAACTTTTAGTGCAGAACAATTCTATTGGGCAGTAAAGAAGGACTAATGGGAACTTTTAGGGCAGAACAATTATATTGGGAAGGTAAACAGGGACTAATGGGAACTTTTAGGGCAGAACAATTCTATTGGGAAGGTAAACAGGGACTCATGGGAACTTTTAGGTCAGAACAATTCTATTGGGAAAGTAAATAGAAGGTCTACAGTGGACTAGAAACACAAAGATTTCGTTTTTTTTACATAAAAGAAAATTTTTGATTGAAGTGAAAACGAGATCGCAAAAAACGTGGTTATTTATCAGCCACATCATATTGCCCAAACACCCAACAGATATCAAACAAATGACGGGGACTAAGCCAACTCCTCTCTTTATACCAGATCCAAAACCTTGCATTCCAGTTACAGCATATTTCTTGTGAATATGTGTCGAGCAATTAAAGTCATTGGCATCTTTTTTTTTCTCTCTCTCTCAACATCTCCTAAAACTCTATTGGTCATTCGAGACGGGGCAATTATTTTTTTATCCTCCTCCAACATTCACCCATAGTTTCCTTAATAAGAAAAGCAATAGTGTTAAATAGTGCTACACCAAGTTCTGGGTGTGTTGCTATGAGTATTTAGTATTTACTGATGTATTGAGCTTTTATCTTGAACTTTCATACTGGATGAATCATTCAAACCACAGGTTTTTATACTTGAGAACGCCGATTGAGAGAATATTTTTTTTTTTTCAAAAATGGATACGGGGTCTAATCATATTCTCAATATTCCGAAAGACACAACACATTACCCCCAGCGCGCTGAGTTAGAAAAAAATATTTTTCTAACTCAACTCGACTCCGTTTCAATGATTGACCCCTCGAGATGAATCTTATTCCCTTTTTGAGATGAATCTTATTCCCTCGTATTATTTCGTTTGAGAACCTTGCACCAAGGAGGTGCCAGGACGGGTTGAAAATTTGTTAAAGATTTTTTCAAATTTTTTGCAAGTAGAAAATCTGGTTGTGTTTGGGAGTAACTCAGTTTTATGAGGATATTTGAGTAGCTATGGTAATAGCGGCAGGTAGTAGCTTTATAAGGAAATTGTAAATGTGTATCTTTAGGTTTAGTGGTATTGGAGTAATTGTTGAGAATATATACCTTGTGATGCTATGATGCCCACAAAAATAGTGACATAATAACACAAAGAAATATACACATTCACATAAGAATTCATTTTGTGCATTTCTTTATACTTTTTGATGAATTTTTTGAGAAAAAGAAAAATAATCATGATCATTGCCAGTTGAGAAATATACATTCACATAAGAATTCATTTTGTGCATTTTTTTATATTTTTCGAGAAAAAGAAAAATAATCATGATCATTACCAGTTGAGAAATATACATTCACATAAGACTTCACTTTGTGCATTTTTTTATATTTTTTGAGAAAAAGAAAAATAATCATGATCATTACCAGTTGAGAAATATACATTCACATAAGAAATCATTTTGTGCATTTTTTTATATTTTTTGAGAAAAAGAAAAATAATCATGATCATTATCAGTTGAGAAATATAAATTCACATAAGACTTCATTTTGTGCATTTTTTTATATTTTTTGAGAAAAAGAAAAATAATCATGACCATTGCCAGTTAGAAATATACATTCACATAAGACTTCATTTTGTGCATTTTTTTATATTTTTTGAGAAAAAGAAAAATAATCATGATAATTTTAACAGTTTTATGTGCGTCTTGGGTCAGTTGTTCACCCTGTATAAAGTGCATGATGCATAATATAAACGAGAATTGGCTATTGCAGTTCCATTATTAAAAAGTCTATTATTATTTTAAATAAGACTTGCATAGGCGTATACCCAATGATAGCTTGATATCTATTACAAATAACAAAAAAAAAAAAAATATGGTTGAGTTACACGTAACTGGTAAGCGATGAAGTTGCAGACATGTAACTTTGTAAAAGAAGCAATCGAACCCAAGAATAAATCATTTCGCATTAACCCTTTCAAGCAGCAAAACGATATTTTACTGACGAACTTATAAATAACTTCTCAACGCGGACTATACATGATGGACTGATCAGAAGCAACCTAAATATTTCAGGGTTAATAAATCTGTCCTCCAGATCTAGTGGGTATCACACTGGCATTGCACTTGAGAGACTGGGGTTCAATCCCCGGCGGGGTCGGAATATTTTTGACTTTGAGCTTATGATTTTGGGGTGCACTCAGTCCCGTAAGGAAGATTGAGTAGCTACCTTAATGTAAGTGTCCGCCAGTGGCGGCATTGCCAGAGTAAAAGGATTAGAAAATTGAAGAGATTATTAGAAAATTAAAACTATCTGCTGGATAGCTCAATGGTTAGGCGCTCGCCTGGTAAACAGGAGGGAGTGGGTTCAATCCCCAGCAGAGGCAGGATTTTTTCCTCTCATTAATTTGAGTATTTGACCACATAAAAATAGAGCTCTAAGAGTTAGGTGGTAGAAAATGCCTCGGGCATTAACCTCGCCTAGTGGTAAGCTCCACTCAAGGGTCTATTTTTTTTATTAGTGCACGAGTCTTTTAATAATAATAATATCCACAGAGAAATTCTACATATTTCAGGGATAATATTTCCAGTTCCTATAAATTATTTGAATTTGAACGGCTCCTTTATCTCCATGCAGTGGCGGATTTAAACTTTCGCCACCCCCAGGCAATTTAGAACTTGGCGCCTTTATTTGACAATTGACAAGAAATGCGATTTTAGCTGCAGTATGCCTTAAAAATATATATTTTCCGCTCATATTTGGCCGCCCCTTAATTCTGCCGCCCAGGTCATGGCCTATGTTGCTTTTACGGTAAACCTACCACTGCCTGTATGCCATCTCTTACTCTTAATATGGAAACCCTGATCGTCGTTTTGGGTTCTCCGGAGATTATTGCATGTTTTGGTAGTCCTTCTTTCCTGGTCTGCAGAGGCGTGACAATAATCTTCTACGGCAACCTCTAACTCGCAATATATCCCGAATCCTAAAGCTCCTCATAAAACTCGGACCCCGCAGCCCAACAAACCATAACTCCGCATCCCTGGCAATAATATTTTGATGTTGAGTTGGAGTCAGTGTCGCAAAACTCTGACTTCTCATACTATAAAATGTATTCTGACTCTTTGAGTCAGTGTCGCAAAACTCTGACTTCTCATACTATAAAATGTATTCTGACTCTTTGAGTCAGTGTCGGAAAACTCTGACTTCTCATACTATAAAATGTATTCTGACTCTTTGAGTCAGTGTCGGAAAACTCTGACTTCTCATACTATAAAATGTATTCTGACTCTTTGAGTCAGTGTCGGAAAACTCTGACTTCTCATACTATAAAATGTATTCTGACTCTTTTTGACTGACTCTGACTCTACGACTTCTTAGCTTATCAGCAACGAATCGATTTGTTTTATTTTTACAGTTGAGCTAAAAATCTGGCCATCTTTTGCCATTTGGCCTCTGGTGGTCAAATGTAATTCTCGCTATACAAAGATGTTCGTTATACCAGGGGCGTACACAGGATTTTTT
>CM022882.1:92522-105499 GCA_012654025.1 Pachypsylla venusta | reverse complement strand
TGTAGTCGCTTGAATTCTCTCGTAGTAGCGTGAGCTTGTAGTCGCTTGAATTCTCTCGTAGTAGTGTGAGCTTGTAGTCGCTTGAATGTAGTCACTTGAAGTCTCTCGTAGTAGCGTGAGCTTGTAGTCGCTTGAATTCTCTCGTAGTAGTGTGAGCTTGTAGTCGCTTGAATTCTCTCGTAGTAGCGTGAGCTTGTAGTCGCTTGAATTCTCTCGTAGTAGTGTGAGCTTGTATTCGCTTGAATTCTCTCGTAGTAGTGTGAGCTTGTAGTCGCTTGAATTCTCTCGTAGTAGTGTGAGCTTGTAGTCGCTTGAATTCTCTCGTAGTAGCGTGAGCTTGTATTCGCTTCCAATGGACAACCGAGTTAAGCTAACAATGGCTACATATTTCATATACAAAAGCTGATAAAAATGAGATAGCACTTTGACTGTGCTCCCACTTATATTTATCTCTGCGTCTATTTAGATATAACACGTTTTGTTTCTATTTCTGAGGAAACGTGTTTCTAAACAACGATCAATCAAAATAACAAAGTTAACAGTTTTTTTAGCCAGTTTATTTTATTTCTTCACACACTCTCAGGGTGTCTCAAATATGAATTTCTAATGAAAGCCCCTATCACCCTGTAGAAATCAATCAAAACAACAAAGTTAACAGTTTTTTTAGCCAGTTTATTTTATTTCTTCACACACTCTCAGGGTGTCTCAAATATGAATTTCTAATGAAAGCCCCTATCACCCTGTAGAAATCAATCAAAACAACAAAGTTAACAGTTTTTTTAGCCAGTTTATTTTATTTCTTCACACACTCTCAGGGTGTCTCAAATATGAATTTCTAATGAAAGCCCCTATCACCCTGTAGAAATCAATCAAAACAACAAAGTTAACAGTTTTTTTAGCCAGTTTATTTTATTTCTTCACACACTCTCAGGGTGTCTCAAATATGAATTTCTAATGAAAGCCCATATCACCCTGTAGAAATCAATCAAAACAACAAAGTTAACAGTTTTTTTAGCCAGTTTATTTTATTTCTTCACACACTCTCAGGGTGTCTCAAATATGAATTTCTAATGAAAGCCCCTATCACCCTGTAGAAATCAATCAAAACAACAAAGTTAACAGTTTTTTTAGCCAGTTTATTTTATTTCTTCACACACTCTCAGGGTGTCTCAAATATGAATTTCTAATGAAAGCCCCTATCTCCCTGTAGAAATCAATCAAAACAACAAAGTTAACAGTTTTTTTAGCCAGTTTATTTTATTTCTTCACACACTCTCTCTCAGGGTGTCTCAAATATGAATTTCTAATGAAAGCCCATATCACCCTGTAGAAATCAATCAAAACAACAAAGTTAACCGTTTTTTTAGCCAGTTTATTTTATTTCTTCACACACTCTCAGGGTGTCTCAAATATGAATTTCTAATGAAAGCCCATATCACCCTGCAGAAATCAATCAAAACAACAAAGTTAACAGTTTTTTTAGCCAGTTTATTTTATTTCTTCATACACTCTCAGGGTGTCTCAAATATGAATTTCTAATGAAAGCCCATATCACCCTGTAGAAATCAATCAAAATAAAAAAGTTAACAGTTTATGTTATTAGTTAATTAGCTAGCCAGCGTATATTGCACGTTGAATACACCAGTTCCCGTTAGATTACTGAAGTTAAGCAACGTCCAGCGAGGTTGTACCACGTGGGTGTCCGCGTGGGTTCGCGCCATCGTGATGCTGCCATTTTTCCGGCCCAACCCAGGCTGCATGAGATCCCCCCGTCGTGAATGACCAATAGATGTTAAAGAGACGTTAAGCCAAATTTAAAAAAAAAGTTATTTAGCGGCCANAATGGAGGGTAAAATCCCCGTCTTAAATGACCAACTGATTTTTAAAATTAAAATTAAAAAAAAAAACTTTTTTGGATGGCATTCAATATTACTATGACTGATTCCGGAATCTCAAATCGTACAGAAGGCTGAAAGGAGAGACGAAGGTGCAATGGGAACAACTCTCCTTAATTGCACATGCCACTGGATCAACGAAACGCCCGTGACGTTTACCAGTGACAAGAGGCTATGTCAAAATCAAACATGGCGTTTTTTTTTTCTCCATCGAATGAAAAACGATCTTCATGTATTTAACACACGGGGAAAAACGTGACAGGGGAAAATAAATCTCACGGTAAGAATCAGGTGTTAGGATGCCGTTTTGCTGTAATCAATAACATCTACTTAGTTGACTTTATGAGTGCACCGCGATAAAGCCTACCGGTCGGGCTATGTCCGAGTTTGATAAATTTCAGTAATCTGACGGGAACTGTATCCACTTACAAGATTCGCCACAGTCGACATGACAGTTATAGGGGATTTCTATTATTATTTGCGGATCATGGTAACCATACGTCCCACTTTCGGGGGGCCAGTCTCGCTCTGGATCTCTTTGTCTCGCTGACCCCAGCAATCTCTTGGGGGATGCTCATATCACCCTGTAGAAATCAATCAAAACAACAAAGTTAACAGTTTATGTTATTAGTTAATTAGCTAGCCAGCGTATATGGCATGTTGAATACACCAGTTCCCGTTAGATTACTGAAGTTAAGCAACGTCCGGCGAGGTTGTACCATGTGGGTGTCCGCGTGGGTTCGCGCCCTCGTGATACTGCCCTTGTTCCGACCCAACCCAGGCTGGATGGGGTCGCTCCGTCGTGAATGACCAATAGATGTTAAAGAGACGTTAAGCCAAATTTTAAAAAAAAGTTATTTAGCGGCCAACAATATATTACAACTTCAACCTAAGTTGTATTTTTCAATTTCTTGTGTAAAATTAATATGAATAGGCACCAAATTTCAAGTTCGAGCTCTTTCCATTCCGGTTTTATGCGGAACCGCAAAATGCGGCTTTCAAACGCTAATTAGCGGTCAACAATATATTATACTTCAACCTAATTTCTATTTTATAATTTCTTGTATGAAATTGGTAACTTTAAATTTGGTGCCCCTTCGACTCCAAATTTAAAGTTCTAATATCTATTACCGTTATCATTTTAAGCAGGATATGCGAAAATCGCTAAAAAGCGACATAAAACCGCCAACGGTACATTCGATTTCCACCAAAAGCTTATTTTGCCGTTCATGGCATGAAACTGACAAAAACTGACTTGAAACTGATACCAAATTTCAAGTCTCTAGCACTTGCCGTTCTTGAGATATCTTGTTCACAGACAGACACACATACGGACTAATGGCTGAAACTTGAGATTTGGGCTCTGGGGACCCCAAAACGCGTTTTGGCATTGAAAACTCGACATGGAAAATTTCAGCCCACTGCAATACTTTCCTTTTTATAGGATAAGAAAAGTACATCTAATGTACATCAGTAATGGTACATCCAGTAGGACTGTGCATAGGAATCGCTTACAATCGCTATTTTGACTGATCATTTAGCGGCTCAAACACAATACTGATTCATATTGATCCAAATTAATTAAAATCTCTACATCGCGCGTTGAGCGTTAGAGCACCCTTCTTCCCTTAAGTCCCACATGCGTAAAACATTATTTTTAAATAGAAGCAACCCTCCTTCCGTAGCACATAATTAATACGCACTGCGCCGCATCAAACATACAATTGTGAAAGGGTTCAAATCTCGCACCTGGTGTCTAATGGATACAATTATGGGGCACAGTAAAAACATTTCTCGTTTTTTTAAAAAAAACTAAAATAAAAGGTTTAAATATTGGGGTAGATCGCAAGGAGATAAGAGCTCATTTTATGTTTGGTAGATTTTTGGTGTGGCAATTGGCAAACCTCTTTAACATCTATTGATCATTCGAAATGGGGGTTATTTTAACTTCCATTTGCTGGAAACTTGCAAACCAGGACGTCTCCGTGCAGAGTGCGCATCACACTCGGCTTGCACCACGGAGGTTCCGGGTTCTCTTTTGATGAAAATTGTTCATCAAATAATAATGGTGTATTTGAGCGTTTTATTGATCAATAACCAGAGAATCTTAGGTTCCCTAGGGACCAATTATTTTTTTGGCCGCACCTTTTCTGAAATTGCCACCAATGTGGCACCATGGTTCTATTATTTTAATGTCTAAAAAAATTGCGACTCACGGCGTTCATCGCTCGGAGAATGGCGTCTGCGTATGAACGGATTTTTTTATTTCTGGATTCTACGTACCCTGAAAGGTATGATATCAAATTTTAAGGGGGGTTTTCTAGCTCTATTTCCCAATTCCGGGTTTACCTACTCGGTGCTGAAAGCGGTCATATCACATCGGTATATAAATAACTAGCTGTTTGCACGGGTTTCGCTACGGTTATGAAATTCAACAACAATTTGGAGATTGCGACATTAAATCATCATAAGTTTGAATTTTTGGTGGAACAGACCCCCAGGAAAAGTATGGCTCCTATTTAGAAAATTCAATATTTTACTCAAAGATATTACTTTTTTATCGAAGGCCTAATTTCTTCCAATCCATATATGACTTGCTAGCTTTCCATGAGGAAAAGTAAATCATACTTGAGATTGTAGCAAGTTACTTGAGGGTGACATCCTCACGGGCCAAGTCCACCTGAGCCGATGGTGTAAAATAACGCAGAAAGCAACTCTGTCATATCATTATGTTTATAACTCTTTATGTTACTGACGTAATTATATTGCAGTGATTGTCATGGTTCTGGGGGCCCATGTCAATTATCAGCCTCCAAGAACGGATGTATGATGACAATTAAAAACACAAGCAGTATACTACAACTTATCTAGAGCTGCTGTCTCATACATCTGGCTACCATCGGATACGATGATGCCACTATTGAATGAATGATATACTTTAGCAGTATACTACAACTTATCTAGAGCTGCTGTCTCATACATCTGGCTACCATCGGATACGATGATGCCACTATTGAATGATTGATATACTTTAGCAGTATACTACAACTTATCTAGAGCTGCTGTCTCATACATCTGGCTACCATCGGATACGATGATGCCACTATTGAATGATAGCAGTATACTACAAGTTATCTAGAGCTGCTGTCTCATACATCTGGCTACCATCGGATACGATGATGCCACTATTGAATGAATGAATTACTTTTTGCACTGCGGAACACCGTATTAAATTTCAGCTTTCTCGCTCATTACGAAGTGGTACTTCTAAAATATGGATTTTTAATGGAACCGACCCCCAGAGTGAGCACGACTCCTATTTAGAAAATTCAATATTTTACTCAAGGATATTACTTTTTGTACTGCGGAACACCTTTGTACTGAATTTCAGCATTCTCGTTCATCTCGAAGTGGTACTTCTCAATTTCGATTTTTTGGTTATTAAAAATCGTCTATAAATCGGGGAGAAACCGGAAATTTTCAAACGAAGGTTTAGCCATCGTGCAGCTATGGTGATCATCAGTCAGTATACCAACTGGACTTTGCGTTTTATAAGTATAAGATTAACGTCTCCATGGTCGTGTGTGCGTCAAACTCGACTTGCACCAGAGAGTTCCAGTTTCGAACTTGGTTGGGTCATACTATTTTCAAAAATAAAAATTTCCGTTTTTTTTTAGGTCTAATTTGGGGTAATTCAGCCTCCCGAGGCCACCTAAAAAGCCCTGTTGAGTCTTGGGCACAAAGGCTTTTATAGCCCTCAAGAGGAATGTTAGCAACTGGACTTTGCGTTTTATAAGTATAAGATTAACGTCTCCATGGTCGTGTGTGCGTCAAACTCGACTTGCACCAGAGAGTTCCAGTTTCGAACTTGGTTGGGTCATAATACTATTTTCAAAAATAAAAATTTCCGATTTTTTTTGGGTCTAATTTGGGGTAATTCAGCCTCCCGAGGCCACCTAAAAAGCCCCGTTGAGTCTTGGGCACAAAGGCTTTTATAGCCCTCAAGAGGAATGTAGCATACTATTAACTGCGCATACACATTGTCCTGACTTTCTCCTTTATAATCGAGCCAACCCTTTTATATTATTTGTTTTGTTTTAACCTTTTTAATTTCCTTTGCATTTCAATTTTCCATTAATTGAGCAGTCCTCTGTCCTCTTAAACCTATTATAAATAATAGTCGCTATTAGCGGTTAAGGAATTAATGTTCAAATGGTCGAACTAAAAATTTCATTATTTTCGATTTTGATTAATTATTTTCAATAATGGAATCGTCACGAAAAAAATAGCCTCTCCCCTTAAAATTTTGATATTTCTTGCATCCGCCAGTTGAGAAAAATAATGCAATTATCTATCATATACAGCCTTATTTTTTTCTTCTTAATTTATATCCGCTCCGGTTGGGAAAAAAGGGGTTAAATCTAACCAGAATAAGCCGCCATCATTAAGAACCTTTGTGAGTACCTATCAAATAAAACATCACTCGATGTTGCTCAACTCAAGTGAGCTTGTAGGAATTGATGTATTCAACGCGCCACTAATGCTGGCTATCACGTCCGATGGTTCTCACATTAGGACCATAAACGGACCCCTGATAGACTCAGAATAAAGTCTTTCAGAGGGCCTTAGCCATGTTTAACTTTAATACGCCTCAGGGACATCTGCGTGCCCATCATTGAGGCAAGTAAAGTTCTTTGGAAGCCAACGATCATACCACGTTGAATACACCAGTTCCCGTCAGATCTATCTCATTCAAAACGCTAATGTGTTGCTAAATGCTATCTAATTCAAAACGCTAATGTTTTGCTGAATGCTATATTATTGAAAATAATGTGTTGCTAAATGCTATCTAATTCAAAACGCTAATGTGTTGCTGAATGCTATCTCATTCAAAATAATGTGTTGCTAAATGCTATCTCATTCAAAATGCTAATGTGTTGCTGAATGCTATTTCACTTAAATTTTCTAAAATAAAATTACCTTTGTAAAAAAATTGTGTACATTTATATTTTAACTAAATGATAATAACTCAACTGGTCTCGCGACCCCCCTTTGGCTTGCCTTCACGCCCCCCCTAGTTTGGGAACCACTGGTTTAGCAAAAAAAAAAGAAAAAAAAAAGCATTTCTTTCACCAGATTTTACATAAAAAAAAATGTGCACCTCTATTTTCTCGTTTCATACCTCCCAGATAGTTGCATTACAGTGTTGCCATCACAAAACCAGAAACAATGAAAAGCAAAACAATTCAAATTCAGTTTACAGAAATATCTTGGAGGGAAAGGTCACGTAATTTTTACGCGGAAAATATTTTTGATAAACTTCGGGATTACGGATTTCGGAATGCTTTATTTTAGGTGGAAATTTCTATTTTAAAGTGCCTTTTCCGATTTAAATTTCAATTGTTTTTTTATATTGAAAAATAATGATCAGTGAATAACGTTTTTTTATATTCAAAATAAATTTCATTTTTCAAAATTAATTTTGTAGTTTTCTTAGAATTGTATAGCTAACCAAACTAATGTCAAATTTCTTTTTAAAAATAAATAATTGCCGGCTATTTTTTTCACGATAGTAGATAAGATTTTAAGTTATTTAAATAATTAATCCTTTTAAAAAGTTTTTTTTTTTTTTTTTCGTTCTATTCTAATATTTACCTATATTTATTCAGGCAAGTTTTAATTTAAAATTTTGATAAAGTGTTAACTTTTGATTTATATAATTCAATTTCACACAACGTGTGGTACCCTACAAAAAGCTGAAAGGCAAAATGTCGGTTTTCTGTTTGTTTTGAAAAATATCAAATTTAACAAAATAATTATTTTTCTTTTTTTTTTTTTCAACATTTTTTCTCTCACGTGTATGTATGTGTAATTAAAATGATAATTAATTAATTTAGATTTTTTATTTTTTAATTATGAATATAAGTATTGTTCAAAGATCAAAATTTAAAGTGTAAATTGTGTTTTGTGTGTGTTTTTATCTATTTCAATGGTGTATTTATTTTAATTAAATATTGGATTAGCATAGCACAATGCCTCCTCAACTTTATTTTGGCGTTCAGTGTTGGATTTTGTATACGTTATTGTTGTTATTTTGTCTTCCTCATTATTTATCAGGTAATATGTTTTCATTAAATTTATCGGTATTATATTGTTAGGTAAAAATTTACATATTAGGGTCCCTACCTACTACTTACAAATTTACATATTAGGATCCCTACCCACTACTTACAAATTTACATATTAGGGTCCCAACCTACTACTTACAAATTTACATATTAGGGTCCCTACCTACTACTTACAAATTTACATATTAGGGTCCCTACCTACTACTTACAAATTTACATATTAGGGTCCGTACCTACTACTTACAAATTTACATATTAGGGTCCCTACCTACTACTTACTCTAGATCCTGTTTCTAGGGTTCCCCCCCGAGAATCTGGAATCCTCTACCTCGGTCGCTTTTTTGGAAGCAACTACGTGTGACGGTAAACATGTATTTTATGGTAATTTTTCAAAAATGGTCGAAAAAAAGAGAGGCATAGCCGTAAAAACATTTCCTAACCTCTCGATTTGGGTTAAGGGACCCGTTACAGACCTTAGCTTAAATTATAGAAACAGATTGATATTTATGAGGGCACCGACACGGTTTTGAGCTTGTAGTCTCTTCCAAAATACGACCGCTATCTCCCACCCCTAAAACGTTTAGAAAGCCTTTTTAAATTATATTAAACCACATTTTAAGTTTGTAACTTGCTCCAAAAAAAATTAATAGTATCTGTCTGGTACCTTGAATTGTATAACATATTGACTTTTTGGTGAAAGTGCGGTAAACAATATTACTCAGACTGCAATCAGAAGCCTCCATCTTCTTCTGGTTTAGAGCATCTTCTGGATGCTCTAAACCAGAATTATTTGGAGTGAAATACAATTAAAACTGACAAAATATACCATTAGTAGTTCTGTGAAGTGTAGATGTCACTCAGTTAAATGGTCTCCATGGTGCCTCGGGTGACCTAATAAAACTCATAACATAGTCATCAAATTTTATGAATACAATCAGGGCCGGATTAACCTTCCGCGGCGGGGCCCGTAGCACCTTCACAGAGCGAGGCCCCCTCCACACTCTCGCCGTCTGAGCATTAGTCTACTTTTTGGAGCCAGTACAAAAAATGATTATCTTTTGGCTTTTTGGTCTAGTACCCACAGCTGGTAGGGAAAATTTAAATTGAAAGTCTTTGGTTACCGCTCATGCTAGAAAAAATAATTTGCTTATGTTGCAATACTCGTTTGATTATTGAGTTAGTAAGTACCTATTTGTACTTTCCTAAATTAGGTTTTACTACATACTTTGAAAAGTTGGGGACCACGTCAAAATGATAAGTTTTTTCAATTTTCAACCCAGATATGTCGAAATATCTAGTGTAAGTTATCAAAGCGCGGGGCCCTCTAAATCGCGGGGCCCGTAGCACGTGCTACAAGTGCTACTATTGTTAATCCGGCCCAGAATGCAATAAATGACTACTTATAACTAACTAGTTTCATCGAAATGGAACAAGGCGTTCATCGTTGAAAAATTGAGGTTTAAAGGAAAATGGTGGTGTTAAAATAGACTTCACTGCGTCCGGTATTTTTTTCAAGACTACAATGGAAAAATCTCTCCCCTAAGAAACCATATATGTTCTAAACTGAATCTAGTGGATCAAGATGATCAGGTGTTCACGTTAGTGTTGTAGTCATTTTTTTGTAGTGTTACCAGGTCGTAGGGAATTTCCCTGCGCGTAGGGAGAATTAGGGGTCCGTAGGGAGATAGGGAATTTTCAACTAAGAAGGCCAAAACGTAGGGAAATTTAAAGATTTTACTATTTTTGCATTTTAATTCGCATTTTGGGTTAATTCTAGAAAAAAGTGAATAATTCGTCCGAACTTTTTGTAGGAAGTTTCACTTTTCTGTAGAATTCACCCAAAATTGAATGTTGACAATTAATCAGATCGGATAATAAAATACCACTAATCGATATTTTGTGAATCGATGTGAAAATACCGCGGGAATTATTAACTTTTCGTTTAATTTTTTTTTTTTCTCTTTTCATCGTTTTAGTATTGACTTGACTAATTGTCTCTTGACTCTTGATAATTTTCATTTTAAAGTTCACTTCTCACAATGATTTTTCACAATTTTTATTCCTGCATCTTATATCTAATGTAGGTACCTAAAATCTGACAGAGATGGCCAAATTTATGATCCCTATTGGGAATCGAACCCAAGTCTCTTATGTTTAAATCTGTTATCATGTTTATCTCCAAGAAATCATCACTACGGCACGCTACCAGGAGTCTAACTACAGATACCTACTGATTTTCTCACCATAAACTTGTAAAAATTGACATTTTTAGCGTAGGAAAACTGTAGGGAGAAAGTTTTTTAGCGTAGGGAAATGTAGGGAGAAATCAAGAACTCTGTAAGGAATTTTGACGAAAACGACCTGACAACACTGATAAAAAAAAATATCTTAATCAAATTTTAAAAAATCATTTTCAAAAAACAAAATATTGGGCCCTCACACAAACTATACAGCAAATTTCCTTCATATCCTAAATATGAAATATGTATACGTCAAAGTCGGATGAAAATTGTAGCTTGTATCGCTTAACAGACAAATCATACTGACAGTGTTGCCTGGTCGTTTTCCTCAAAATTCCCTTGATTTATCCCTACATCTCCCTACGTTAAAAGAAAACTTTCTCCCTACAGTTTCCCTACGCCAAAAATTTCAACTTTTATAAGTTTATGAGACTCGGGCTTGATTCCTAATAGGGATCATAAATTTGGCCATCTCTGTCGGATTTTAGGTACCTTCATTAGATATAAGATGCAGAAATGAAAATTCTGAAAAATCATGAGTCAATTAGTCAAGTCAAAACTAAAACGAAGAAAAAAGAAAAGAAAAAAATTAAACGAAAAGTTAATAATTCCCGCGGTATTTTCACATCGATTCACAAAATATCGATTAGTGGTATTTTATTATCCGATCTGATTAATTGTCAACATTCAATTTCGGTTGAATTCTACAGAAAAGTGAAACTCTCTACAAAAAAGTTTGGACGAATTATTCACTTTTCTCTAGAATTAACCCAAAATGCGAATTAAATGCAAAAATAGTAAAATCTTTAAATTTCCCTACGTTTTGGCCTTTTCTGATGAAAATTCCCTCTCTCCCTACAAACCCCTAATTCTCCCTACGCGTAGGGAAATTCCCTACGACCTGGTAACACTGCTGACACATATTCAAGTGCATTTCGGGATGTAACGGGGGTCAAAAGTGGAGTTCACTAACATTAACAATTATTTGGGATGCAATACAGTTGACCCGTCAAACTGACAATAACGATAGCTTACTGGAACTGTAGATAGTGTAGATGTCACCTCTAGCAGTTATGTGAACTTTGGATGTCACTTAAAATTGAAACGGGCTATCAAGATGCCCCGTGTCATCCTAGAGGACCCACAACCTAATCAAACAATTATATGAACATAACAAGTAGATGTTTAAAGCAAAATTGGAGAGTTCAAACTAGATCTATTTTTTTTTCGATCAACAATAACTTTTGACTTTGGGGATTTTTTAAAAAAAAAAAAAATCCAAAAATCTAACTTTCAGCTCGAGCGAACAAACAAATCAGGACTTGGGAGTAGGACCGGTTCAATGTGTTATTTCTTATCAAAAAAGTATTTTGCTACGCATTGAAAACCCCTCATATAAGAGCCAGCGTCTATGGTACGCCAAACACACCAGTTCCCGAAAGATCTCTGAAGTTAAGCAACGTCCAGCGAGGTTGTGCCATGTAGTTCAATCAAACAAGAATATCATTAATTTTTATGGGGCAATATTATTCTTATTATTATTATTTTTTTTTAATTTGAATTGACGTTTCTTTAACATCTATTGATCATTCAAGCCGGGGATTTTACCCAGTTTCCAGCGAATGGAGGGTGAAACCCCCGTCTTGAATGACCGATAGATGTTAAAGAGACGCTAAGCCAAATTAAAAAAAATATATATAGAATGAGAGGGAGAGAAACTGCAATCGAAAGATCTCAAGGTCAACGTTGAACTAGGTGCTTTGATATTCCCTAGAATGCATGTTGTATGAAAGTTATTTGTGGTAAGCTCTACAGCTTTTAACAAATTAGGTATCGTACCTCGATAAACATTGCATTAAAAAGTACTGCCCAGGACTTGAACCCCCGGTCTCTAGGTTACAAGTCCCTCACCCTTCCCCCGCAAAACTTTTCTTTTAGGTATATTGTGCGATTGTGCCCCTCCAAAACAATGGGGCCTATATCCGCGCATGTTTGCAAGCTTGTATGTCCAAATTGTCTTCAGTACAACTTTAGATAGTTGTATTTCTGATTTAGTCGCACCCTCATGAAGCAGAGACACACACTCACACACAGCGAGCGGAGTGACAGTGACAACTCGCATACTTATCTCTTAGTATTATTTATTAATTTATTAAATTACAGTCTAATAAAATGTTGAAAGAAACATTTCAGAAGCATAATTCAAGTAAACAGAAATGGAATATCGTAATCCAATACAATTTAAATGATTCTAACTCTTAATAGTAATGCTAGGGGTGACTAAAATCAGTCATCACAGGATACATTCATAGAGCAGCTGTGGGAAAAGGAAAGCACCTGTTTCTAAATACTTTTGGTTAACTTAGGTATAACCCTTGCGGGCTACAATACGGTTCATCAACCTAGCGTACATTCGGTGATCTGGTGGAACTGGTGTAACTAATATGGTACCTACAGGTGCGGGCTGCAATCCGGGTGCATCAACATAGCGTACATTTGGTGATCTGATGGAACTGGTGTAACTAATATGGTACCTACAGGTGCGGTCTACAATCCGGGTTCATCAACTTAGCGTACATTCGGTGATCTGGTGGAACTGGTGTAACTAATATGGTACCTACAGGTGCGGTCTACAATCCGGGTTCATCAACTTAGCGTACATTCGGTGATCTGGTGGAACTGGTGTAACTAATATGGTACCTACAGGTGCGGTC
>CM022882.1:63151-80207 GCA_012654025.1 Pachypsylla venusta | reverse complement strand
AGTGGTAGCATTATAAGGTGAAAATTGTTAAAGTGTAGCTTAGGCTCAGTGATATTGGAGTGAATGTTGAAAATACCTTGTAATGCTATGATGCACACAAACATTGTGACATAATAACACAAAGAAATAAACATTTACATAGACGCTGGCTAACCCACACATGTATGCTATATGGAACAGAAAGTATATTATACGAGGAACCTAATTGGTTTGTAGAAAAAAATCCATACTTAAAAAAATCCATCAACGTAGCTCCACGATGGCTAAACGTAGAGACTTGAATTTTGGAACAAAGGTCCCTTTTAGTATGTAGGTGCGTAATAAGGAAGGAAAAAAATTAAGTTCAAGTGGGAGCAAGTTACCGCCAAAAATGACGCTATTTAGCGGGTGTTTCTGCAATTTTTTTCTGGGCAAACTAAAAGAGATAACGAAAAATGATCGAAAACAGACCCCCCGAAAATAGTATATAAGGACCCCATAAAAAATATAAAATTTTCCGGTTTCTCCCCGATTTATGGACGATTTTCACCTCCAAAAAATCGGAATTGAGAAGTACCACTTCGGGATGAGCGAGAAAGCTGAAATTTGATACAAAGGTGTTCCGAAATACAAAAAGTCATATCTTTGTATAAAATATCGATTTTTCTAACTAGGAGCGGTGCCCACTCTGGGGGTCGGTTCCACCAAAAACCCATTGTTAAGAAATATCATTTCGGGATGAGCGAGAAAGCTGAAATTTTATACGAAGCGGAACAGTACAAAAAGTAATATCTATCTTTGAGTAAAATATTGAATTTTCTAAATAGGAACCGTGTTCACTCTGGGGGTCGGTTCCACCAAAAATCTAAAATTGACAAGATTTAATTTCGCGATCTCGAAATTGTTGTTGAATTTTGTAACCGTAGCGAAGCACGGGAAAACAGCTAGTAAACCTATAAAGCATCTCGTTCATCTTATTTCTCAGCTCTCAGCAACCTCTCGTGTACAATAGTGATTCTACTGAATTATATTATTGAATTCGGTATGAGAATTTATAAAATTCTTTTGCTTGAGACTGAGAACCAGTTTTATGTTACAAACAACAGTAATATGATTTGAGTGTGGACAGTGTTGAGTCCTGACTGGAGATTGTCTATATCCGGTTGTACACCAAACGAGTACGGTGTCTGGTACTTAGTAACAAGTGCCGGCGAAAAGGCATGGTTTCTCACAGAGCAGAAAAATCAGGAATTTCATTTGATCTATACTTATGAAATGCAAAGTCCAGTTGATATACTGATTCACTGACTGAATGACTCATAAGGAAGGAAAAAATGGAAAGTTCAAGTGGGAGCAAGTTACTGCCAAAAATGACGCTTTTTGGTGGGTCTTTTTGTAATTTTTTTCTGAGCAAACTAAAGGAGTTAACGAAAAATGACCGAGAATGTCCCCCACCCAAAATAGTATATAAGGACCCCATAAAAATATAAAATTTGAAATTTTCCGGTTTCTCCCCGATTTATGGACGGGTTTCACCACGAAAAAATCGAAATTGAGAAGTACCACTTCGGGATGAGCGAGAATGCTGAAATTCGATACATTTGTGTTCCGCAGTACAAAAAGACATATCCTTGAATAAAATACTGAATTTTCTAAAAGGGAGTGATTCTCACTCTGGGGGTTGGTTCCACCAAAAATCCATAATTTAGAAATCCATAAGCCGATCTCCGTGACCGAGTTGTTAAGAGCATTGACTCTTGGTCCGGAGATTGTGGGTTCAAATCCCGTCCGGACCGAAAATTTTCTGATCGAATTTTCTCGTTTCTGGAATGGCATGGCTGTAAAAAGGAGTGTCCTGAAGTATTGCGAAAGCGGTTCCGGGGCATAATCCTTGACTAAAATATTGAATTTTCTAAATGGGAGCCATGATTTTCCTGGTGTCTGTTCCACCAAAAATCCAAACTTGAGAAGATTTAATGTCGCAATTTTTCGTACGTGTGAGCCATCATGATTTTTCTTCAAAAGTTTGTCCCACAATAATTCTAGAAAACCTGGACCGATTTGATAAAACTTGGTATGGACGTTCACGGAATTAGTTGATTTTTGGGTCCTAATATTGATCAACCTTCATACTTTATTGCCTCGTTTGATAGAACACCAATGTTTGCCGGGTAGAACGTGTTCAGTACAGTAAAACCATTTCTATGGGCTAACCTAGTCATCATCCGACACCATATTTAAACTTTAGATCCGTTAAAGAAATCTCAATCTCATTTCCATCTCGAGCCACCAAAATCATCATCATCAGCTAATCAACATTACATGGTATCCTTTCTCAGTTCGGCAGCCTGCTGGTGAGCAGGAAGGCGGCTTAACGCATATCTCTCTCTCTCTCTCTCTCTTAGGTTGCAAGAAAGCTTGATTGGACCCAAATTCGCAAGTGTCACCGTCTTATTTCTGTTACATTTGGGTCACAAAATTCTCAAAGAATATAGTCTTTAGAACAGCCAACGATCATACCACGTTGAATACACCAGTTCCCTTCAGATCACTGAAGTTGAGCAACATCGGGCGTAGTCAGTACTTGGATGGATGACCGCTTGGGAACACCACGCATTGTTGGCTCATTTTTCCGGCCCAACCCAGGCTGGATGAAGTCAATGTGGGTAGCTGGTTTGCAAGTTTCCAGCGAATGGAGGGTAAAACCCCCGTCTTGAATGACCAATAGATGTTAAAGAGACGTTAAGCCAAATTAAAGAGAAAAAAGTTATTTAGCGGCCAACAATATATTACAACTTACAACTTCAACTTAAGTTGTATTTTTCATTTTCTTGTGTAAAATTGATATGAATAGGCACCAAATTTCAAGTTCTAGCTCTTTCCATTCCGGTTTTATGCAGAACCGCAAAATGCGGCCTTCAAATGCTAATTAGCGGCAGTCTCCTTATTACCCCATGCACAGAGGCTTCATCGAAAGGTGGACACTCAACAGACACCTTGAACGGTGGAGGGCCGTCTCAGGTCTGAGACACAGCAAGGCCATGCTACAGGGACCATCCAAGAACCTCACGATCGAGATTTTGGCCCTCAGTCGGAAAAATATCAGACTGGCCACAGGCCTAATCACTGGCCACTGTGGCCTAAGAAAGAACCTGCACAATATGGGCTTCCATCAAGACCAGATTACGTGTAGACTCTGTGGGGAGGACGAGGAAACTGCCTCTCATGTCATCTTTGACTGATGGGACAGCTGCAACCCAGACTCGACATCCACGAAAAACACCTAGTCAAAAGGCTGACCAATCTCAATTATTTGGCCTTGACTAGGTAAACCGGCTACTTTCCAAGCACAAAAAGCCCAATTGAGGCTTAGGTGCAGGGGCTCATTTAGCCCCAAAGAGGAATCTATCTCACGAATATACGAATACCCCATGCACATGGTTCAGTTCAATATTGACAATTAGAAAACATCTCCCATCGACATTGATGGGGTCGAATGTAGCTCCTCATTAATCATATCAGTTTGACGGCCTACTATTTTGTTTCCGGGACAAGATTCCCCTCGCAATGTGAATATTGCAGCGATGACTTTTTGATCTTCGTTTTATTTTACATTTAGCTAATACCCATGTTAATTGTAGAACACAGATCAGATAGAGAGGGGTTTGTAACAGGGCTTCTCAGGCTCGAATTTTCGAGAATATTTCAAAAAGTACGCCACTCATATCAAGGGGGGGTTCAAACTAAAAATGATTGCAACTTCAAGTGTTTTCTATGTCGTCAGTCTAAAGCATTTGATGTGATCATTTCAGACACCATATTATGATAGAAAATATTTTCGTCGTCATTTGAATGAAGGATTTGATCGTATCAATATTTACACAAAGTTTTTTTTTTTTTTTTTTTTTTTTTTTTTTTTTTTTTTTTTTTTTTNAAAAAAAAAAAAAAAAAAAAAAAAATACCCCCCCTCAAAATTTGATATTATTCGTTTCAAGGTACGTAGAATCCAAAAATCGAATAAAAAAAACAACTGTTTGTCCGCTGTACGCCGTGATGGGCACTTTTGCCACTTAGCGTTGACCGATTTCGATGAAATTTGGTAAATAGGTCCCATCTTGGGTGCAATCGAATACACCCTTGGCGATATTTGCCGCTTAGCGGTTTTCAGTATTTCTGTCTAAAAGGAGAATGGTAAGAGCTAGAGTTTTGAAATTGTGTATGTATGTCATATTTGGGGTCTCAGCAAGATCCGAAACTTTTGGATTCAATCAAATATACCGCTGGCGGTTTTTACCGCTTTAAAGTGGTTTTCATTAATCCTCTCTAAAAAGAGAATGGTTAAGAGCCAGAGACTTCAAATTTGGTAGGCATGTCAAATTTAGGGTCTAATTACGCCCCAGATTTGGAATCGTCACGAGACCCCCTCATTTTCTGCCCCCCCAAATTTTTTGCGGGGGAGGGCCCAAAAAAGGTTTATTAATTTAATATTTTTTGCCAGAAAAATTATAAACCCGATTCCAAAGATTCATTATTGAAAATAATAAACCAAAAAATTACGGGAACATCAAGAATAAAATATCCGATNTCGTCACGAGACCCCCTCATTTTCTGCCCCCCCCCAAATTTTTTGCGGGGGAGGGCCCAAAAAAGGTTTATTAATTTAATATTTTTTGCCAGAAAAATTATAAAACCGATTCCAAAGATTCATTATTGAAAATAATAAACCAAAAAATTACGGGAACATCAAGAATAAAATATCCGATTTTCTCTCAAAAAATATTACATCGTATGAAATTCTGCTTTTATCGTGGTCCAGCCTTTGGAGTCTTTTTTCTTCTTCCTTTTTTAACAGAAGGAGATGAGACAGAATACAAAGGAAAGTGTCCCATGTTTTCTAATACCCTCAATATTAGATCTCGTATTATACTAAATGGATGATAAAATTTTATTGCTTGTATTGTTATTTTTGTTGACAAAAATCTTTTTGTGTAAGCTATAGTAGAATAGAGGAGATACGCTGAATGGGAGATCATTAACAAGATATTGGTGATTGGGATAAAATCTGGAGGATTCCCACGACCTATGCGACCTTTGACATACAACTGGATGATGACTTATTAACATATAGATTTTGCAAGAATGAAGTGTCCCCGCTTGCAAAATTTTGGAAACTGCTATAAAACATAGATTGGTCCATTCTGTGAATATCGATTTTCATTACTAGTGTTATGTTCGGAACTGATCGTCCGCCTTTTTCTTGTATCACTGTTATTGTTAACATTTCATTTCCCAATCAGTGTTGGACGGTGATACTGATAAGATGGCTTAAAAATTTTATGGTATTTGACTAAAATATGAGAGATAATTTCAAAACCCTCCTGTGATTTCTTCTATCAGAGATAATTTCAAAACGCTCCTGTGAATTCTTCTATCAGAGAGAATTTGAAAACGGTCCTGCGAATTCTTCTATCAGAGAGAATTTCAAAACGTTTTGTAAATTCTTCTATCAGAGAAAATTTCAAAACGCTCTGTGAATTCTTCTATCAGAGAGAATTTCAAAACGCTCCTGCAAATTTTTCTATTAGAGAGAATTTCAAAACGCTCCTGTGAATTCTTCTCTCAGGGAGAATTTCAAAACGCTCCTGCAAATTCTTCTATCAGAGAGAATTTCAAAACGCTCCTGCGAATTCTTCTATCAGAGAGAATTTCAAAACGCTCCTGTGAATTCTTCTCTCAGAGAGAATTACAAAACGCTCCTGCGAATTTTTCTATCAGACAGAATTTCAAAACGCTCCTGCGAATTCTTCTATCAGACAGAATTTCAAAACACTCCTGTGAATTCTTCTATCAGACAGAATTTCAAAACGCTCCTGCGAATTCTTCTATCAGACAGAATTTCAAAACGCTCCTGTGAATTCTTCTATCAGACAGAATTTCAAAACTCTCCTGTGAATTCTTCTATCAGAGAGAATTTCAAAACGCTCCTGTGAATTCTTCTCTCAGGGAGAATTTCAAAACGCTCCTGCAAATTCTTCTATCAGAGAGAATTTCAAAACACTCCTGTGAATTCTTCTATCAGAGAGAATTTCAAAACGCTCCTGTGAATTATTCTATCAGAGAGAATTTCAAAACGCTCCTGCGAATTCTTCTATCAGAGAGAATTTCAAAACGTTCCTGTGAATTCTTCTATCAGAGAGAATTTCAAAACACTCCCGTGAATTCTTCTATCAGAGAGAATTTCAAAACACTCCCGTGAATTCTTCTATCAGAGAGAATTTCAAAAGGCTCCTGTGAATTCTTCTCTCAGAGAGAATTTCAAAACGCTCCTGCGAATTCTTCTATCAGACAGAATTTCAAAACGCTCCTGCGAATTCTTTTATCAGACAGAATTTCAAAACGCTCCTGCGAATTCTTCTATCAGACAGAATTTCAAAACGTTCCTGTGAATTCTTCTCTCAGAGAGAATTTCAAAACGCTCCTGTGAATTCTTCTATCAGAGAGAATTTCAAAACGCTCCTGTGAATTCCTCTATTCCTTCGTATCAATTTAAATGATGTGATTTTCGAAATGGTCCAGACCTATCATATGATTGCTACTTCCTCTTGTTTTTCTTCTTTTCGAAATTTTGAACCAATTTGAATATTGCTTCCGCAAGCGTCTATGTCACGTTCAATACCTCCAGTTCCCGTTAGATCATTGAAGTTAAGCCAGCGTCCTCGAGGTTGTACTATCTAGGTATCGTGATGCTGGCCATTTTTCCAGCACAACCCAGTCTGGATGAGGTCAATGTGGGTAGCGGACAAATGAATTGAATTACCAATAGATGTTAAAGAGACGTTACGGCAAATTAAGAAAAAAATACTGCTTCCAAAATAACGGAAGAAAGTGTGGGAAGCTTTGTATAAAAAAATGTCCATAGAATTTTGATCCCGAATTTCGCCTCTTCCTTGTATTAAGTTAAATCACGTGATACGATTGTTACTTCCTCTTCTAAGATATACAAAGCACAGGAAATCGCTAAATAAAACAAAAAATCAACAAAATATTCTGTCCCCTTCAAATTAGGCTCCTTTGCTTGCAAAAAAGCTCTTGAACTGTCCTTCATATGATTTTGTAAAACTCAATTGGCTATCAGTTCCTTATGCAAATATTTTTTTGTGGCTTCAGACGACTCAAAAGATACAAACCTTTTTGATATTTTGAAAAATAAAAAAAAAATAAGGAACGAGTTTTTCTACAAGATGAAAATTTCCTTTTTAAAAAACAAGTAAGAAAGATGAAATGGGAAAATTAATTCTGTTTAGAAATTTGTTAAAGTACTTCCTTGATGTGGCCCCTCGGGGGAAAAAAAGTAAAAGAAAATACTTAATTAAATACGACATTGTTCCTTTTAATTTTTGTTGAGGAAAAGCTTTTCGGTGGGGTTTCGACATTATAGTCCTGTGAACTTTGTTCAATTTGTTTCGTTTATTCTTTGATTACAGGTGAGTGTCAGTCTGTGGCCTGTGTAATTTTTTGGTTTCTGGTACAGCAGTCATTTGATGGTGTACTTTTCAGTGTGCAGAGGTAAGTAAAGGTTTCTTGGAAAATTATAGAAAAATCTTGAATTGAAAACAATATCTACAAGAAAACTCTTTAGGGTACCCTCAGACAGATAATTACTTATTTTTAGCATATCACACATTGTTTATATAAGGGTACGTGCAGAGTGCAGAATGAAAGAGCAACGAGTAACGAGAAAAGCGTCGAAAATAAACAGTGTTCATTGAATTTGGGGGGCGCAGAGTGGGAGCGTGTCCGATGAACGAGCAGTGCGTCGAGTCAAAGAGCAAAGCGGCGAAACCTGCCCAGTTTGATTTCTCTGCTCCCACTCGCTCTTCATCCAAGACGTTCTGAAATTGATATATTTTTTTAATTGAATAATTTTATTTACCTGTCCTTCGCAAAAATGAATGTGGACCTACTAATTAGTGAGTTGTTCAAACGTAAACCTTTGTGGGACCAAAAAGACCCCAAACACCACAATCGGTTTGTGTTGGATCGGCTAAAGTGACTGCAAGACGTTGAGCAGGCAAAATCGGATTCCGGATGAAGTTGCTGTACGTTTTGGTCAGCTTCTATTCAGTTTTTTTCCAGCAAGTAGTCGAACGTCTCAATATTCATGCGGAAGTATTCCCTGAACTTCACAGGATCCTCCCGTAGCTCGGCAAATAAATGGTGAAATTCTCCGTGGGTACCACGTGATTGATTTATAAAATGTACCCCCTCACGTTTCCCTCGTGCGAGGAGGTACCACATTTTCAGTGGAGAGCTTTCCATCAACAACAAATCATTGTCATTGTGTCCATTGTTAACTAGTATACAATACACTGAAACTGTCGGAGAGAGAACGAACTCATCTTTGACTCTTTTGCAGTGGCAACTCGTTGCTCTCTGCTCGTACTCTTTCCTCATTCATCGCTCCTCTGCTTTCATCCTGCACTCTGTACGTACCTTGAATAAACAAATTTATACACATGTTATGATGGGAGTCCGCAGATCGAGCAATTGTCATTTTTTCACCACCGCCAACAAGTACAACAACAAAAACAACAGCAACAACGACAACAACAACCTCACCTTCCACAGCATGATCATTATTTTCAGGTGTTAGTTCTGCCTTGGCTGTCAATCCTACGGACCCCCCCACACACAAAAAAAATCTTGGGTACGGCCCTGTAAGTGGCTGTTCTGGGAATACCTGATTTTACAAACCCCTCAAGGTGGAACGCATATTATCAAAGTTTTGCCATTTTTCCGTAACCTCATATCAATCTGTTTCCACCGTTTTTTAAAATAGAAATAACATCATATAATCTTTCTTTCTTTATCTTCAGCCTCTCCCAATTCTATTTGGGGTCGGCGTTGCTTTACTCAATTCTACCATGCCACAGCCTCCTGTCTTTAGCTGTAACCCTTTCCCGTCACGGTAACACTCGCTTGCTTCTAACAGTACTAATAGACGGCCTTCTTGTATTTACACGGGCTTAGCACCGACACCCAATGAACCTGTTTTGCTCCCTTCAGTGGCTACATTGGGAACAACATCAATATAGCATGCCACAAAGATGTTTGGCGAACAAGCAGAGCCTACCTTTAGCATTTATATTTACCTACGTGTTTGGTGTAAAATATATTTGACTAGTAAATTATTAGTTCTTGTTTAAATAAATGTAAAAATTCCGTGAACCGTCACTCTCGTCAAGTACAAACAAAATATATTGGCCCAATGTGCACAAATACAATGCATTTAACATAAAATTCATTACTTAAATACATAAAATTATTTAAGTAAAATACACAAAAGTTGTTATGTGCACGAGTACATTTTGTAAACATCATTCAAATCAAACAATATTTTTGTGTAGAAAGCTCTGCCTACTTCAGCAGGCACCTCAATGCGAGAGATAACTGTTGTCCTCGCGGTTACAATGTTCTCATATTCCACTTGGTCCACGATACCAAGACTATGCATAAGCTATATTGGAATTAATATTTCAAAATTAATTTGTGCATCGCATCAACTGCTAAAATTTTTTTAAGAGTTACGGAGCGCTTTCGTCAATTACGACATTCTCAAAATAACTGATTGTTGATCTCTCAAAATCATAATCTGATTTTGAGAGATCTTCTTGGTAATCACCAATCAACCGTTCCATAATTCTTTCAAGTCTGAAGTTTTGGCAGGAGCACCTCTGCAACACCATCCAAGGAAGCCATAGAAACCTTCTCGGTAATCACCAATCAACCGTTCCATAATTTTTTCAAGCCCGAAGCTTTGTTAGGAGCACCTCTGCAACGCCATCTGAATGTTGTTAGACTAGGTCCTCGTAAATGTTGGTTTGTGCTTGTTTCTGTACAACAATTGTAAATATTGTTTGGTTAGTTCCAAGAAGAGCAGCTCAAATGTTTGCCTTCATCTTGAACGTTTGCTTCGAAGCAAATATTGATTGTACTACGATCACTCTCACTAATGACGATGCATGATGTGAAGAGAATAAAATTGCTAATGATGATAGGGACTTGACAATAAGCAATATTATTAGTGGAATTTTATGAAGAATTTGCACTACACATCACAGTGGGACTGTTATCAGAGTGCCGACCTGTTGACGCATTCAAAATCTGAAGGCGGATGGAGCATTCGAATACAAACTTTGTCAATACATATCCCGCTAATATTATGTTATGCTGCAAAGGATTCATGAAGAATTTACACTGCACAGACTGGCACTGTTATCAGAGTGCTGACCTGTTGGCGCATTCAAAATCTGAAGGCGGATGGAACATTCGAATACAAACTTTGTCAATACATATCCCGCGAATATTATGTTATGCTGCAAAGTATTCATGAAGAATTTACACTAAACAGAGTGGCACTGTTATCAGAGTGCTGACCTGTTGACGCATTCAAAATCTGAAGGCGGATGGAGCATTTGAATACAAACTTTGTTAATACATATCCCGCGATTATATGTTATGCTGCAAAGGATCGACGTAATTATAAACTTTCGCTACTTTTCATGGCCATATCTCTAAGGCTCCTGAGGAAATAGGCTTGTCCCACTAGTATTGGATACATTATTGCAAAATATTGGCATTGATACATTGAAGCATTTTTTTGTTTGTCTGCTCTAGAAACTTCATTTTGTTTTCTTCAGTTGGACAAGGTGATTGTCTATTATGCTGCGCTTGGTGCATTTGAGAGATGGTCTAGATTAATGTGATTTATTCTTCTTTGATTCCACTTGTTCCCAATATTAGTTGGTGTTATACATCTGGATTCTACAAAGGCTCCTATTTGACGTATCTTCTTTTTTTTCATCCTTTCGTTTTAATTAATCTTCATGCTTAGGCATGTTTACTTGTGAAGCAAGTTTTCTTTCTTAAACTGTATTTTCAATTTATGATTTGTGAATATCTTGACAATGTGTTGTTTGACATTTCTCGTTTTATCCGACATTCTTCCATGCGAAGTTCTGCTCTGTCTTTTCCATCATCAGTTCAGTATTCTCTCTGCGGTCCTACTGTATTTTTCATGCTGCATCGAACCCACAATCTGCGGACCAATACTCAATGGTCTTAACAACTCGGCCATGGAGCTCGGCTCTACTGTATCTACAAATTTCTGTTTGTTTTTCTCTCTCCTTTCTTCTGAAAGTTGCGAATTCTCTCCACAATTCCGTGATGTTCATGTATCTAGAAGTTACACCAGGGCGCTCTTGTCATGATATATAAATAAAAAGTGCAAACCAGTTTGGTCTTCTCTTCTTGTTGTCTTTACTATAAACTGTTTTAAAATAATCACAATCGGTTCAATACGGGGTGAACCTATTTAGCTTTGCTTCTGAATGTTTGTGGGTAAATCTTAGAAATTAAATTTAACCCACTTCCCATTGTCCGATTGAGCTGAAATTTGGCACCATGGTAGATCTTCGATGACAATTGAATGTGGTTTGGTTTTGGTTGGGGTCATTTCGTTACGGCCACTTTTCTGGCCGATTTTTTTTTGGCCTATTCACCCAAGTGAAATCTGGCCGATTTTTGGCCAATATCTCAAGATTTGTTCCTTTCTTGATTTCATAGCTCCTGACAATGGAGACCCCTGACAAAAAAAGACGTACACCACTCCGATAGGAAAGACAGCACCCTCATGAGACATGTATCGTTATCAATGAGCTTTTTCAATAATGAACTTTTGAGTGTTTGATTTGCGTTATTTTTGCAATCTTTCAGTACTGTTGGTTTATTTGAAATGTGTGCAATACAATACTGTTGCTTACAACAAAATTTTAAATATTTGAAGCATATTTTTTAAAAGTTTGATCATTTTAGCTTCTGGACATTTGCAGAGTTAATCGGTCTTTTTAAACTTTTAGACCACGGACGTTTCGATGGGTTATTTTCTGTGAACTTTCCTGAAAGTGTTCTCCACCTCGGATAATTCGACCTTTTGCAGACAATGATTGGTGGTAAACAAATCATTGAAATCACCTTGTATATTGGCTACATCTAATATGGAATAGATTACTAATGGAACTTGTTTTCTGTGTTCACCTTGTATATTGGCTACATCTAATACGTTAATGGCGCGGAATAGATTACTAATGGAACTTGCACACATAGGATAGTGGTATGTTGCACACTTGAGATACCATTGCAACATCGGACACAATCAGAGTGCTGTTGGCTATTGGGGCATAGATTTGCCATGATTGTATGCAGATTTGTATCTTACTATCAGCACTTCTATAATGTTCTTTGTATGTTCTGTAAGCTTCCGTCTAATGCAAAGGGTCATATTGTCTTCCTACACTCTACTCGATGCACTTCTACAATGTTCTTTGTATGTTCTGTAAGCTTCCGTCTAATGCAAAGGGTCACATTTGAGAGTATATACACATAGTAACTGGTTATATAAAAGGTGACAGATGTGGAAAACTGAAACGAGCAATTTTTTGGCTAAATCTATATTATTGCCAAATGCCATAAAATGGGCTGTATTTGAAGGGCTAATAATAAAATATGAAAGGGAATATTTTTTTAAAAGCAAATTTGATCCTCTATAAATTCTTTTCCCGGGTTATTGCTGTGAAAAGAAGCATTGGTGTGCTACAAACCAAAATTGGGGTAAACAAACGCAAAATGGGGTAAATTTTCATTTTCCAAAAAAAATGCGTTGGGGGGGGTGGGAATATATCTCGAAAACTATGAGGGGTAGAAAAAAATGAATAGAAGCAAACTTGTAGGAAATTTAGATGGCTCCAATTTTACCGAGAACATTTTGTACCCTACAAGTAACCATTTTCGAGATATAGGTAGGGAAAACTTAAGAAAAGTGACCTTCGCCGCAAACCCCGGGGGGGCATAAAAAAAAATTGACCAATATGGCTTCCGGCAACATCCGAATTGTTATTATGGAAGGTATTCTGAACTCAAATCCATTGCCAGAATGCGGTCCTCGAATTTTGCACACTCAAGTCCACCCAGCGCCTGCACCATTGATGATTTGCCGAAAAACCGACATGGCGTGGATCGCGCTCGAGCACGAACGAGCATTCGATTCGATCTTGATCGGCTCGCGGCTACAGTTACACTGCCTGAGCTTCGAACAAATGCTCGTTCGTCACCCCAGTTCGCGAGGAATGCTCGGGCAGTGTAAAGGATGCTTAAGAAAATTGCAAATTCTACAGAAAATTTCTGCTCCGGGCGGGTTTCAATTGAACAATTAAACGATTATCTATAATTAATTATTATTGTTTTCGGAACACCTGTTAAAAATCCATTTCATCCCAAAATAAAGGTTTTTTGAATTTTTCTCATATGATAACCAAATTGTCTTTATTAACAACGAGTTCTTCAAGTAACCCAATGCCAATAAACAAGAGTGTAAGTAAGAAAATAAGAATTTCTCATAATCTTCTTATGTAGCAAATGATTTTGATAATCCTAAGAATTATGAATGTTTGTGTGCTGTATATTACTTCCCCCCTTCCATATTTATTTGTCTTTTTGTGTCTTATCTCTTGCGCAGGAAGATAATAAAGGAGGATATGAGATGAAGAATATACTCAGCAGTATTGACGGAACGGATGAAGGGGACGTTACGCGGCACAACGACACGGCAGGTTCATATTGTTCAAATCTTGTATTATTGTAGATAGGTAATTCAGTAAGAAAGAAGGAAAGGAAAAAAAAATCAATCCATAATGGTTCTGGGGATTCTCAATTGACCTTGAAATGTTTAACCCTTGATTAGTATAGACATTTGATTCAAGGCAAAGATATCTTGATCTTTTCTGGACAGTTTTGCATCTGTTGTAATGATAAGTTCTTAAGTACTTTATTTTTATTCTTTGATAGGAATCGTATAAATCAGTCCAGTAAGTTTTCCATATCTTCTCCAGTAATTGCTGACGAAGCTACAAACATTTTAAATTCTAAACCTACTGTTTTTTACATCTCCAGGACGCAACATTTTAAATGATGCCCTCCATTTTGCCTCACATGATCTGACAACACAAAACTTGATAATCAAATAGAATTTATCATTTTATAGCTTAAAACTTGCCGCCAACGCAAAATGCCATGTGCTGCACTGTCAAGCACTTTGGAATTTCATTCATCCATAGAAATCGTATAATTTGATGCATTGGCAAAGGCATTTTTCCAGGAGTTTACCATCTTTTGCAGTGGTAATTACTTGGGTCTTTCATTCCTCGAGAGGAATCTTATAATCTGATGAATTGGCAAAGAATTTTTTTGTGGAAATATAGCATCTGTAGCACTGCCAAGCACGGTCTCTCATTCATCCCTAAGAATTTTAGAATTGAATTCATTGGCGTAGAAATTTACCGCAAGGAGTGCAGAGCATCCGTTGCAGTTGTCAGTACTTTGGCATTTCATTCCTCTATAGGAATCATATAGATAAGTGCTAGTATATTTCCAATACCTTCTAGAGTTGTCGTTGACGTAGGCACAACACAAAAAGGAATGTCGTTGGATGTATTTAGGTTTAGGTGGTTTAGCATCTGTTGCTGTAGCCAATACTTTGTCCTTACATTAGGCAATAAGAATTGTACAATTTAATGCATTGACAAAGGATTTCACTTGGGTGAATAGCATTTGTTGCATTGTCAAGTACTTTGTCCTTACATTCGGCAATAAGAATTGTACAATTTAATGCATTTACAAAGGATTTACCAATAATAATTGTACAATTTAATGCATTGACAAAGGATTTACTAATAAGAATTGTACAATTTAATGCATTGACAAAGGATTTTACTTGGGTGAAAAGCATTTGTTGCATTGTCAAGTACTTTGTCCTTACATTCGGCAATAAGAATTGTACAATTTAATGCATTGACAAAGGATTTACCAATAAGAATTGTACAATTTAATGCATTGACAAAGGATTTTCCTTGGGAGAATAGCATTTGTTGCACTGTCAAGTACTTTGTCCTTACATTCGGCAATAAGAATTGTACAATTTAATGCATTGACAAAGGATTTACCAATAAGAATTGTACAATTTAATGCATTGACAAAGGATTTTCCAATAAGAATTGTACAATTTAATGCATTGACAAAGGATTTACTAATAAGAATTGCACAATTTAATGCATTGACAAAGGATTTGCTTGGTCTTCCATTCCTTGTTGGAAAGTTGATACAATGTCATTGAAATTTTCTAAGGCATTTGTTGCAGTGGAAAACTACAAAAAGAAAAATACTTGTGCCTATGATTGATCTATAGGAATAGTATAATTTGATATATTTTGGCATAGAAATTTTTAGAATCTGTTGCATTGTCAAGCACTTTGTTCTTTCAATCATTGATATGAAACCTAAATTCGGGTTAATATGAATCCTTACTATCAATAGTGCTTGATGTGTTTGTCGGTGTACACTACAATATAGGTTCCCTTCCTTCTTTTGTGTCATTAATTATTGTTGTATTTATGTATGTTTTGAGACAACTTGTAGTGTGTCTTGAATTTCTGAGCAGTTTCAATAAGACTCGGCTTAGGAGGAAGTTAGAATATCTTTCCTACATATATCATGTTTGTCTAAAGTAAATGATTCCAGATTGTAATAAATTTATTTCTGAAATGACCGATGATTTATTTGGTGTATTTCCATTCTTTGAGCTAATCATCAGATGTTTGTTATATTATCGAAAGAAATGTAAATGTATATTTCTTTGTGTTATTATGTCACAATGTTTGTGATCATCATAGCATTACAAGGTATTCTCAACAATTTTTACCTTATAATGCTACTACTTGGCGCTATTACCATAGCTACTCAATTGTCCTCAGGAGGCTGAGTTACCCCCAAATACAACCAGACCCAGTAGAAAATTCGAACAATTTCAATTTTCGACCCGTCCAGGAATCGAACCCGGAACCTCCTTGGAGCAAGCCGAGTGTATGCGCACTCTGCCACGGAGATGTGCCGAAAGAAATGAAGGATAAGGCAAAACCGAAGGATTTTCTGTTCGGGACTTCTGAACCAAAGCAAGGCTCATTAACCTCTAGGGGCTAGCTTTCGAAACACAATCGGAAAATGATGTATACATTTAATAATAGGTACTTTGAAAAAAACTGATGATGTTAAGTGACTATATGAATTTGAATTTTCTGATTGAAAGAGATAGTTCGTAGTGTCCTTATATGTATTTTGACTGAGCAACGCAACAACGCAACACGGGGAAGAATGATGTTCATTCTCGCTTATTAGATGAGGTGTAAACCGTGAAGGATGTGTCAATCAAACCAGTCAATAGTGGCACCATTGTTTCCGATGGTAGCCATATGTATAAAACTACAGCTCGAAGAAGTTGTTTGTTACAAAAACTTCCAATTCAATCAGCTCCGATGGCTCAATGGTTACTGCTCTAGTCTTGCACACGGGAATTTGTCACCGTGGCTTGGATGTTTCGGGTTCCACTCAGCCTCGTGAGGACAATGAGTAGTTACGGAGATAAATGCGCAAAGCGACTCTGTGCCAGCATTGTAGGTGAAGTCAGAAATTTAATATAATTGGTTAATTATTGATAATTGGGAAAATGCAATGAGCACCAAAATTATGAGATAATATAACAAAGAAATATAGCATTTATTTTTAACTTCCTATTTTCATAAATCTGATCTTCAAGGCTTATCATTGACATATGCCACCAAAACCATGTCAATCATTGCAAAGATATTTATTACTTCAGAAAAATAATAATATTGCAGAGATGCTTTCTGTAGTATTTTCCACTACTTCATCATAATCAACCATTGGTAGTCCACTTTTGAACAATGGTCTTCTCTAAATTCTTCCAATATGATCTATCCTGAGCAACTGCGTGTCATCTTGTTCTCGCAACTTCTCCATCTCGTCATCTTCCCTTAGGTCTTCCTCTTGGTCTTTTAATATTTCTCGGGTACCATTGTAATATTTGAGTGGTCCATCTCTCATCTCTCCATCTTCCCTTAGGTCTTCCTCTTGGTCTTTTAATATTTCTCGGGTACCATTGTAATATTTG
>CM022882.1:43326-59963 GCA_012654025.1 Pachypsylla venusta | reverse complement strand
ACACCATAGGGTGCTTCACACGTCCAGCAACTGCTTCATAATTTGTGTATGCTGAGGAATTTACTTTTGTTGTCCAATCCCACAGCTAACATAAGTATCCATATAATGATGTTAAAGGGTGTTACAGTCAGGACGCAACATTTTAAATTCCAAACCTACTGTTTTATATATCTTCATGAATACACACCATAGGGTGCTTCACACGTCCAGCAACTGCTTCATAATTTGTGTATGCTGAGGAATTTACTTTTGTTGTCCAATCCCACAGCTAACATAAGTATCCATATAATGATGTTAAAGGGTGTTACAGTCAGGACGCAACATTTTAAATTCCAAACCTACTGTTTTATATATCTTCATGAATACACACCATAGGGTGCTTCACACGTCCAGCAACTGCTTCATAATTTGTGTATGCTGAGGAATTTACTTTTGTTGTCCAATCCCACGGCTAACATAAGTATCCATATAATGATGTTAAAGGGTGTTACAGTCAGGGCGCAACATTTTAAATTTCAAACCTACTGTTTTATATATCTTCATGAATACACATCGTAGGGTGCTTCACACGTCCAGCAACTGCTTCATAATTTTTGTATGTTGAGGAATTTATTTTTCTTGGCCAATCCCACAGCTAACATAAGTATCCATATACTGATGATAAATGGTGTTACACTCAGGACGCAACATTTTAAATAATGCCCTCCATTTTCCCTCACAACACAAAACTTGATAATCAAATAGAATTTATCATTTTATAGCTTAAAAAATTCCGCCAACGCAAAAAGCCCATTTGTGGTTAAGTGCAGGATCACGTCCCAAAAGAGGAAAATACCCACGAATAAAACATACCGCAATGTCTTTGCACATTTTCTTCCCTGGTTGTATTATTTCCAGTTTAGGTGAAGAGATCACGGCGACCAGACGTGATCCCGTAATTCATAGCCGTTGGATTATCTTCTGTGGGTTCATCTGAATTCCATGTTTTATGTCTTGAAATTTAAATTCGATGTTGTGTCAACGAAATACACCCAGATTCTATCGAAACAGTTTTTGGAAATTTTCGACAGAAGAGGACGCAAGTGCCAGAAAAAACTGTGGCGGCCCTTTGCATTTATGCGATGTTCTGTTCATAATTTCTGGACAATAGCCTTTGAGAAAATTACGTTGATTCCTAGTATAAGTAGAGGTTATACAAGTCATTTGGGAGGAGAGTATGTATGTATTGAAATTTGGCGTTGTTTTTCGGACACCCTGCCCCAACATAATAAAAAGGTGATTTTTATGACTGTGTGAATGGATTTGCGTCAATGTAAAATAAAAATAATACTATAATAAAATATTGTAAAATGTATATTATTAACAGATGGAGAATCACTTTGAAGACCTGATGTTATAGGTCTTCTAAGTGATTCGCCATTGCAGAACCCCGAAATTTGACGAGGGCTGTCGTTTTTTGGAGCTCAAAAATGTAATACATAGACCCGGGTTTTTTTTTATCTTATTTAAGAAAATGTAAATAATCGAACGTCTGAAGAAATTTCTATAAAACGAGGGAAAATTCCGTAAAAATATTTGAACATTTTCAAAGTCTAATTAAATTCTAGAAGAATAGAAAATTTCTCTACTCTCCAAAATCTTATCTTATTTTATATCTGTTTTTGGCGTTTTTTTTATAATTTTTGAATTAAAAAGTGGTATGGGGCCTTTTGTTTCTCCTTGGCTTGAGAATAAGTCAAGGAGAAATTAAGAAATAAAGATATTTTTTATATAAATAAACGAGATCAATAAGTTGAAAGAAACATGCCTCTAGACGGTTCTGATGTATTTCTAACTTCCAAAATGTTTCTCCACGTTGGACGTTGAAAATCTCTATGAATTCATTCATAGAGATTTGTCACCATATAGGGTTCTAAATGCTTGTGTAATATTAAGAGTGCGGATGGGCAGACAGACATCCGGCCAAAGAAACATAAACAATATGAATGTTTTTGGCTAAAAACCAAATTCATAATATTCGTTATAGCCCAAAGTAAATTATCGTCTAAACACCGAATTGGTAAAAACTCCCTGACAGGTCACCGTCACAAATCAAATTCCTAATTACTGTGCAGAACGTAGGTGCTTAACATTTTCTACAGGATATGCTAAAGTCTGTGCAAGATTTGGCCAAACTTTAGCAAACTATTGTGATCTCGGTAACACAATTTTCTCTAGCAAGTTGCGGTACTACGTAGTCCAAAAACGTTTGTTGCACAGACATAAACGTAAAAGGATGAAAAGCCAAATGTCCTTTTTAGACACTTAATTTTGGTGACAAAAGATACTATCTTTTTATTTAGGACATTTAATCTGCCCACTAATTCTGCTAAGAAAAAAATGTATTTGATCCTTTTGGGTGGGGTCAATGTGAAAAGTTTCGGAATGTTTTCAAGTTCATTTCAAGCATACTGCATTTTATTTTCCTTTTAGGACCTAAAGCGATAGCTTCCCCTTTCGATAATGTTACGCCTTTGCACGTAGTTCACAAATTACTCTTTATGTTAACCTTCACCAAAAGTTTTTACGGAAATAGAACTGAATTCAAAACATTTTTATATATGTAAACTGCGTAGAAAATTGCACAGGAAGCCCACTGTCACCAAAACTTTTTACAGAATTAGGACGGAATTCAGAACATTTAGATCCAAGCAGCAATTGATTTACGATAGTGTTACATCTTGTGTAAACAGTTTTCAGAATATTGCATCGGATTCCAACTCGAACCAAAAGTTTTTATACACATAGACCTGTATCCAAAACATTTCCAAGAAAACAACTGATCGGTCCACCCTGTAATGTGTTTTATGAAATCACATGTTTAACAAAAATCCTCATGAGTCTATGTGTATGGGTGGTGATCTGAATATTTACTGCCTGATTCAGTTTGGTCCGCTGTCCAATCTGTCAAATGTTCCCCGAATGATTATAAAGAAAGAGAAAGAAATATGAAAACTATTTAGCTTGAAGCGAAATTTGGTATTTTTTATTATAACAATCTTGAAACTTGGTTTTTGTCCGTTCTGTTCATAATATTTTATAGGTATTTGATATGCAGCTTTAAAATGCAAGCGTGCATACATAATTTTTGTCTCAAGACTTTTTTTTTAGAGTAACTTAAGATTGGACTATATCGCGGCTACTTTTTATATCGAAAGTCTTTTCTAAACTGTTTTTTTTCACCGTGTTGCTTGCTGAAGATATTAACTGGTTCCTTAAAACTCACTCCAGTGGAAAAACAGAATCCTCTTTTCGCTGTCTCATCAAAAACTAGTAGAATAACTAGCGGATAAGTCAACAACAGGTGCCACTACCTGAAACACTGGCTAGTTTCAATCTGGCCAAAGCAAATCGCAATGGGAGACTATTGCTACAGAGTAGGATAACTGTTACCACTAGGAGAGAGCAAAACAATCATTCTTGTTTTGTCATTGTGTACCATTATTTCTTCTGAAGTCGAGAAAAAAAGCGTTTCAAATACAAACCATCTACTGCTAATGTGTCTTCAGAAACGCGGAAACTTTAACATTTGGCCTAAGAAGACTCCAACTTCTCCTTGGAACTTAATATCCATCTTACACGATCTGGATGACATATGAGTTGTTTTAAGATGAGCATCTTTTCACATCGCGAGCAACTGGAGAAAACCGTCACATTCATGAGGCCAAGACATTCCACGTGGTCAAAAAAGTAGACCATGAGAATTCTTGGAAATACGTCTTGACAAATGATTTAACCCCCCTACAAAATTTGAGAGTGAAAAATAATGAAAAACATAATATGAAATGAGGATGATGAGTAGTGGACCAGGAGGTCAAGAGGCAATTTTTCATTGTCAACAAAGAAAGAGCAAACCAGATTGTTTCAGAACAGACCATTGGTTGCTTGGTTTATCTACTTCTCCGCTGGATTGTGTTCAATTTGCCGCAATTACTTGGATTGTTTTCAATATTTCTGTGTTTGTTTAATCTTTTAGATGTAATTTGCTATTGATGTTGTCCTCTCTTCTTGCTTTACGAAGTCCAATGTGAAGTTCTCCCGGTGCAGTAGGTAAGCGTGCATACTGCATATTGTTGCATTCACAACTCTGTTCACTTTAAAGATAATGCAATCTGATTGGTGAAACAAGGAACATAAGTTTGTATTTATCTGATTATTCGGTCTTCTGGTTTTCTAAGCGAATATTATTCTTCACTCTTTTGAAATGCTCAACCAATATTTCTGTTACTATCTACAGGGTATCTAAAAAGTTCTGGGACAGGAAATTTTGCTTTCATCGTTTCAAGAATAGTTAGTAGTTAGTACGAGACCAGTTAAAGAGAAATTCGTTCGTTTTGCGGCAGTCCAATTTTGATTTTGCTTTTAACACAATTTTTTATATAGGAAACCACAATTGTGGATACATTTTTCGACTGAGTACAACAATACAAACGAGGGGTCGCCGCTATCATTTTCAATTTAGGAACAATGAAATGTTTTTTGAGAGCTGTCGATAATCGTTCTGGAGATCTCAAGAGTGGGAAATCAGCATCAGCAGTATTAGAGTTAATGTCTACATCTCAAGAGTAGGAAATCCTTCAGCATCAACAGTACTGGAGTTAATGTCTACTTCTCAAGAGTAGGAAATCTTTCAGCATCAGCAGTATTAGAGTTAATGTCTATATCTCAAGAGTGGGAAATCCTTCAGCATCAGCAGTATTAGAGTTAATGTGTACATCTCAAGAGTAGGAACTCCTTCAGCATCAGCAGTATTGGAGTTAATGTCTACTTCTCAAGAGTAGGAAATCTTTCAGCATCAGCAGTATTAGAGTTAATGTCTACATCTCAAGAGTGGGAAATCCTTCAGCATCAGCAGTATTAGAGTTAATGTCTACTTCTCAAGAGTAGGAAATCTTTCAGCATCAGCAGTATTGGAGTTAATGTCTACTTCTCAAGAGTAGGAAATCTTTCAGCATCAGCAGTATTAGAGTTTATGTCTACATCTCAAGAGTAGGAAATCCTTCAGTATCTGAAATAATAATACGCAATCTGAAAAATTGAATCTGTTACTCTGTATACAATTCGTTAGATATTGTGTCTCTGACAAGCATCATTACAAAATATAGTAATGGGGTTCCAGTTTCACCCTGCTGGTAGGTACTGATTCCTTAAAAATCTTCTCGTAACTTTATAGACACCTTGTATAGTATCATCTGAACCAGAAATAATTGAGATATTTACATTTTGTTGGCGATTGGTAAAACTGATTTGGCTTATCGTGGTTCCCACAGGCTCTCTGGAGGTCACATATGTACAGGGTCTTTCAAAAGCTCAATATCTTGAGAACTCTTTCCATTTTTCCCCCAATTAGACGCTTGAACATGAAATGTCGCTTTAACCGCTGTAATAAAACAGGTCGTTCACCTCGGTACCTCGTGTGTATATTTTGTTAATGAGAGAATCTTTAAGAATTATTAAAAATGGGAGTCGATACTGACTAGCCCCATTGTCAGGCAAGACAGTTGGACAGTGTAGGGCAGAAATAGCCGAGGAATGAAGAGAACACACGAGGATGTGCGTAACATTTAGCAGCTCATATGGCCAATCCTCAGACGAGCTAAGAACAACTCCTCCATCCGAGTCCTCGTACTTCTAGAATTTCAGTTCTCAATGTAGGGATAGGGTTTGATTCGCTTGGTGCTCAGTTAGTAGAGTTGGCGGATTCGTAACCAAGATGCTGTTCGTTCGAATCCAATTCCAAGCCCACCTCTAGGACACAGGATTCGAAAAAATCCACGATTGTGTTCGATCTTGATTTAATCAATGAGAATTTTGAAATCAATGTGGGCACAAATTTTGAGAGGTTCTATTGATGAAATCGGGTGTTTTCCTTTCAAATTTGAATGAATGTTTGATGAAGGGTGTTTGTAGCTATTTTATATGTACTGCAGTTAGTAGAGACGGCGGACTCTTAACAAAGATGCTGTTCGTTCAAATCCAATTCCAAACTCACAACCGGAACACAGGATTCGAAAAAATTCACGATTGTGTTCGATCTTGATTTAATCAATGAGAGTTTTGAAATCAAGGTGAGAACAAATTTTGAGAGGTTTAATTGATGAAATCGGGTGTTTTCCTTTCAAAGTTCGAATGAATGTTTGTTTGTAGCTGTTTTATATGTACTGCAGTTAGTAGAGACGGCGGATTCTTAACCAAGATGCTGTTCGTTCAAATCCAATTCCAAGCCCACAACTGGGACACAGGATTCGAAAAAAATCACGACTGTGTTCGATCTTGATTTAATCAATGAGAGTTTTGAAATCAAAGTGAGAACAAATTTTGAGAGGTTTAATTGATGAAATCGGGTGTTTTCCTTTCAAAGTTTGAATGAATGTTTGTTTGTAGTTGTTTTATATGTACTGCAGTTTATTATATCCCGCAGTGTACAGTGGCAGAACTGTTAATTTGATGCGCAGATAATGTGTCAATGAAAACATAAATTATCGATTACCATAAATTAAAGTCCTTTTAGTATCAAGAATGGTCAGACTGATGCGCCTTTGGGCTGAATAGTTCGAGTCAAATTATAACTGACTGGGTGGTGTGGAGAAAATAAAAATCAAACAGATAAAAGGCAGTTGATGTGGCAAGCTTTAACCAATTTTAACCCATTTAGAGAGGTTAGGAAACGTTTTTACGGCCATGCTTCTATTGCGTATGTACAACCGTTCAACATGGACCCATAAAGCCAGTAAAAAGCGATTTATTTTGAACAACTAACTACAATAATCCTGCCCTTTGTCAGACTCTCGGTTTAGGGTTTATTTTGCAGCATATTTGCACCGATTTTTTTCTTCGTTTACTCGCAAAGAAGCAATATTGTTGTCAGCGGGATTCAAACTATTGGAGCATGCAGTCTTGCGCAGCCTTTTGCAACGCTTGCGCTGGAAAATTTTGTGCTCTACCCTCAGCCTTAAAATTGATCTAAAATCATATCCTGTTAATGTTTGAACGAAACAACCTGCTGATCTATCATTCTCTTGAATCACCCTGATTGTAATTTAATAATGTGGCCATTATTATTTATTATAAACCAGATAATTATGAGCATATAAGTGTAATACAAGTATTAAAGAAATACTGGCCAAGTAATATTAATAATCAAATAAATTAACTAGCTTATTAAATTGTCCACCTTTAACGAAAAAAATAATAAAAATATTTTCTTTTCTTTTTGAAAATGTTCAAACTTTATCCAGTGGTGTCTAATAGAATTATTTTTTCACACTCATGGTAGGTGAAATTTCACTGTTAAGTTCAGGCCTTTCGGACGTTTGTTTGTGTGCGCGCCGGCGCGCGACACGCCACATCAGTTGAGGAGATTTCTCTCATGATTTATTGCAAGGCGAGCCCCTATAGAGATAAATTTCTACGTACATTCATCGAATTATTGCACACTGATCAATAATAGTAAGCAGCATGTATTTTTTTTTTTATTCCAGAAAAGTGTTTTTTTTTTTTTTGTTTTTGTGTCAATGGTGTTTATATTGTATAGTCCTGTTAGTCTAAATTTTATTAAAAGATTGTATTGTTTTAATTTAATCACGGCTAGATTAAGGTTTCCTTATTAATTTGAGTATTTGCTGACCACATAGGGTTAGGTGGTAGAAAATGCCTCAGGCAGTCTTATTTCCTATTGTATTTATACAAGTAATAAAGGAATACGTTTGGCTTGATCATACTTTTGCATGGTTGTTTTTTCGAAACCCGTTCTAAAAAAATCATTAGAAACGACGTTTTCAGCAAGATAGAGACGGGAACCTTATCCTTTAAAGGAAAAAAAAATAATGACTGCCCAAAAAGCACTGTATTTCATGAATGGCCTGAAAATCCACTATATTGTATGAGTCCCGATTAAAAAGACGTTTTGAAACTGAGGAGGGGTTCCGTGAATATCAAAACTTTGGACACCCGTTAGATTATAACATAAAATAGAATGTAGATCAATAATTTTTGAAGTATGTTTTTATTCCTTACACCTACAAGAATGGACAATCCTACATGATGCAGACGGCAGAAGAAACAAGGTCCGGCAATAGTGTGATCTTTATGAGCTACCGAGGATATTAGTTTTTGTGGCCCGCCCACCGGGTTTGCAATCTTTACTTAAATAACTTTTAAACACCAAACACCTGAGAGAAAGACTCAACCACACTAAATTTGCCACTTCCTTAGAAGGTTCCTTCTGCTTCGTTTATAGACCGTCCGCCTTTGGGAGCGGCTATACTCTATTTATCTATTACGAACGACTAATCTAAACGGATGTAGGTTAATGGAACCTCGTCCATTGTTAGCTTTATATGTTCTACGCTTGGGCGATGTTCCATTTGATGCCCACATCCAGTTGGACCAGTCGCTCGTATATAGAAGTGTGAGCTTGCAGCCGCTTTTAACGGACCAGGGTAACGCTTGTATGATATGAAGACTTCAAGTTCTCTGTGGTAGTCGATTTTATAGTGATTCTATTATAATTTACATTTCAAAATTAAGGAATCGTTCAAAGACAAAGTACTTAGAGCTGGAAAATTTTCGTATTTTTTCGGGTTCTCAGAATATGCTTTCATTAGTAAAACGGGCAATCCCAAATCTGACAAGGATCCTTCTTCAGCGTATGACCTACTCCCACTCGAAGCCGGTGGACTAACTTCCAGGTGATGTAGAGGACTTCTGTTCCACAGTGATACAGTGAACACAACAGGCATTCCCAATCTGACAGGGCTCCTTCTTCAGCGTCTGACCTACTCCCACTCGAAGCCGGTGGACTAACTTCCAGGTGATGTAGAGGACTTCTGTTCCACAGTGATACAGTGAACAAAACAGGCATTCCCAAATCTGACAAGGCTCCTTCTTCAGCGTATGACCTACTCCCACTCGAAGCCGGTGGACTAACTTCCAGGTGATGTAGAGGACTTCTGTTCCACAGTGATACAGTGAAAACAACAGGCATTCCCAATCTGACAGGGCTCCTTCTTCAACGTATGACCTACTCCCACTCGAAGCCGGTGGACTAACTTCCAGGTGATGTAGAGGACTTCTGTACCACAGTGATACAGTGAACACAACAGGCATTCCCAATCTGACAGGGCTTCTTCTTCAGCGTCTGACCTACTCTCACTCGAAGCCGGTGGATTAACTTCCAGGTGATGCAGGGGACTTTTTTGAGGTTTCCGTGTTTATGAATTTGTTAAGGAGTACTAGAAATAGAGGTAATTGCTTCTTGACTTCACACATCATGGCCATAAAACGGGACACACAATGTAAAAATTTTCACTTGGACTGAACACGACATGTAGCCAAGCAATGGTTCGATTTCCTCAAAATTAAAATCCCCTGATACCTTTTGCTGGAAATTGAAGATTTTTTCGGGCACTCATTCAAAATTTGACTTTGATAGATGAGTTCCCTCGTCCCTATCTCTTGCTTGAAACATATCGTTTCTAATGATCTTGTCATTTGTATTAAATGTTCAACTCTTTAACAGTTTGAATAATTCGGACAATATTTTAATTTTAGAACGTTTTGGTCAATTGCTTTTTAATTTGAACAGGAAGTTTGGTTTGGTTCATAATATGATATATTAAAGTGGTCTCTTATTAAATAATGTGGAAAAATATACCTGTACACGTGGCCTGGATGTGAAAATATTTATTTCGATATTTTTAATACCTATTTATTTCGATACGTGGCCTGGATGTCGAAATATTTCAGGGAATTGTATCTAGATTTGAACATCAGCCCCTCTGAATCTACACTCTCGACCACATGCAAAACAGGAGAGTTCGATTCTTGTAGTAGACCAGGTAAATTAGAAAATCATATAGTTTTCATTAAATGTAGGGTGGGGGATGGGAGTACACCCCAAAAGTCCTATTTTCATTTTTTAGTACATATTTTGAAAACAATACCCTGTAATATGTGGAAAATACTAAAATAGAGTTAGAAGCTGGAAATGTTCTACTATCCTGGAGGTGTCAGTGGTTCAATATCTGAGTCATGTTTTTTAAAATTGCAAATAGAACACATAAAGGTCCGTTTACACTGCCCGAACATCCCCGAGCATTCGTGATCGTTGCTCGCCAGTTTTCAACGATCACGAACACAAACGAGCCCTCTGTTCAAACTGCTCGAACATTTCTGATGATCAGTTACTTGTGAGGATTCGCAGCGAACAGATGGCAACCGCGCTATCCAAAATTGCGATTTTCGCGGCGGTTATCCTCATTCTAGATCATCTAGGGCAGGAAAAGCGAAAAAGGAAAAGGCGTCTCATGTGGGAGTTGTCATTTTTAAAGAAAAGAAATTACTCCCTAATTGCTGAAGGATTTGAAGGAGGATAACAGTTGGCTATTCAGAATAAAATAAAATGTATGATGGTCTGGCTGACACAGCTCAGGGTGCTTCGCAAACAGAGAAAGCACTTTTTATTTTCCCACTCCATCAGTCAAATATTAAAAAACAACAACACCACACACAAAATAGGAGACGTGTATACTTCAACAGCTAGGCGAGAACTAGATTCATCGAACATCATTCGACGAATCCCGGGGTGTTTACACAGAACGAGCATCCCTGTGATGATTCGTCGGAAAACCGACATCGCGTGGATCAAGCTCGAGCACGAAGGAGGCTCGTTCGTCACCTCTGTTCGCGAGGAATGCTTGGGCAGTGTAAATGAGGCTTAAGAATCTTCTGGGTAGCCATCAAGCACAATCAAACCAATTGTATCTCTTTATAAATATTTGTGTGAAAATAGATTTTGTATCTTCTAGAAATCCTCTTTAGTACAGACCCTATGTTCTAAGCCTACGATTAACATATTTTGTTTTTATATGTTTCAGGTATGTCTCAAGATTCTCCTTAATATGTTTCCTGTTTTAATATTACGGCAAGCTGAAAATTCAACAAGATACGGGGTCAGAAATATCGACTCATTTGATCAATTTATTTTTCATAATACCAACGATGGATAGAATGCCAGAAGGCGGTCATATTAAATTTTGAAGTGTCGAGACTTCTAACTCATTCCACTATTTTTTTACGTCGAAAGGGAAAGATATGGCTTTACAAAGCCAAAATGAACATCGCATGATCTTCTCTCAATATCGATATTACCAATATTGATTTTATCGAAAGATTAATATCGATAAGCTATATTATTGAATGGTCGAATATCGATACAAAATATTGGTGGTATCCAAACTTTAATATCGATATATATAAAATTCTCCTGTTATGTCATAAGAAGAATATCGATATTACCGATATTGATTTTATCGAAAGATTAATATCGATAAGCTATATTATTGAATGGTCGAATATCGATACAAAATATTGCTGGTGTCGAAACTTTAATATCGACAGCCCTAACTCCAACATGCACTAAAAAAGCAACCTAATTTCTGATGTAGACGTTTTTTTTTCGATACCGATATTTTTTTCGATATCATCGAAATCTTAGTATCGATATAAATATCAATTATTATATCGATATAATATCGTCATCCCTAATGTTTTTGGCGCTTTTTGATATACCTGAATGGGTACCACTATTATTATGGAGGGAAAATTGAGGTCAAATGAGTGCAAGTTATACGCCGAGACATTGGTGTGCAACGTTTGGCGGTCAATGTCAACATTTTCAAATTCGGTGAAATAGACAATGTAATAAAAGCCAACGATCATACCACGTTGAATACACCTGTTCCCGTCAGATCACTGAAGTTAAGCAACGTCGGGTGTGGTCAGTACTTGGATGGGTGACCGCTTAGGAACACCAACATATCGTTGGCTCATTTTTTCGGCCCAGCCCAGGCTGGGTGAGGTCAATGTGGGTATCTGGTTTGCAAGTTTACAGCGAATGGAATAAAACCCCCGTCTTGAATGACCAATAGATATCAGCTGTTATAGCCCGTAGCGAAGCACGGGTAAAACAGCTAGTGTAACATACGAGTATTGTGATCTTCTTTGTTTTCACAAATGATACAGATAAGCTATTTTGTATTACTGATTATTTGGTCTCCTGCAGCTTGGGCATATCCATTTAGAGTGGACAGCTGGACATCAGTATCCCCCTTCCTAATGCATGTACACCTATTAATAACCATCGCTAATTGAGTAGGATATTTATTACCATCAAAAACATGTCTCTCATTTAATTACTTTAACTTCATTACAAGGAAACAAGTAATCATCTCAAGTGATGCTGTCTCCTATACAGGGACTTCCTCCAACTCGTATATGACATCATCGCAGATATGCTCATAGTCATCATCATTGGGTAGCATCATCTCAAGTGATGTTGTCTCCTATACAGGGACTTCCTCCAACTCCCTCGTATATGACATCATCGCAGATATGCTCATAGTCATCATCATTGGGTAGCATCATCTCAAGTGATGTTGTCTCCTATACAGGGACTTCCTCCAACTAACTCGTATATGACATCATCGCAGATATGCTCATAGTCATCATCATTGGGTAGCATCATCTCAAGTGATGTTGTCTCCTATACAGGGACTNAACCCCTGATTTGGTACATTATATTCAGTTGTGTTAGGTCTTCTATTAACTCTCCAGTTTTGTAACCCCTGATTTGGTACATTATATTCAGTTGTGTTAGGTCTTCTATTAACTCTCCAGTTTTGTAACCCCTGATTTGGTACATTATATTCAGTTGTGTTAGGTCTTCTATTAACTCTCCAGTTTTGTAACCCCTGATTTGGTACATTATATTCAGTTGTGTTAGGTCTTCTATTAACTCTCCAGTTTTGTAACCCCTGATTTGGTACATTATATTCAGTTGTGTTAGGTCTTCTATTAACTCTCCAGTTTTGTAACCCCTGATTTGGTACATTATATTCAGTTGTGTTAGGTCTTCTATTAACTCTCCAGTTTTGTAACCCCTGATTTGGTACATTATATTCAGTTGTGTTAGGTCTTCTATTAACTCTCCAGTTTTGTAACCCCTGATTTGGTACATTATATTCAGTTGTGTTAGGTCTTCTATTAACTCTCCAGTTTTGTAACCCCTGATTTGGTACATTATATTCAGTTGCGTTTGGTCTCCTATTAACTCTCCAGTTTTGTAACCCCTGATTTGGTACATTATATTCAGTTGTGTTAGGTCTTCTATTAACTCTCCAGTTTTGTAACCCCTGATTTGGTACATTAGGTCTTCTATTAACTCTCCAGTTTTGTAACCCCTGATTTGGTACATTATATTCAGTTGCGTTTGGTCTTCTATTAACTCTCCAGTTTTGTAACCTCTGATTTGGTACATTATATTCAGTTGTGTTAGGTCTTCTATTAACTCTCCAGTTTTGTAACCCCTGATTTGGTACAATATATTCAGTTGNCCTCCAACTAACTCGTATATGACATCATCGCAGATATGCTCATAGTCATCATCATTGGGTAGCATCATCTCAAGTGATGTTGTCTCCTATACAGGGACTCATCATCGAATTCGGTGGTGTCCAAACATGTGAGACTTACGAGTACTACTCATGCCAGAGAAATATTATTATTATTTAGTGTGTTTCAGAGGGTTAAAAAACCGCTGACACATTACAAAATTGGGAACCAAAATACCCCCACCAATATTCAAACAAAAGTATAAATATATATATATAAAAAGTTAATCAAAACAGAAAATTGGATTGACAAAAATTGAAATAAACTGCAAAATTAAAATGACCTGTAAGGAAAACTGAAATTGTTATTAGTAGATACCTGAAAAAGAGAGAAAAAAAGTTAGTTGGTGAACTCCTGTAGGCTATAGGGAGCAATTTCTAACAGACGATTTTTTAAGTACAACTTAAAATCTTTGTAGTTCATGTTTTTATTAGCATTATTTATTTTGTTATAAATTTTAATACCTTTATCCAAAATTGATTCCCCAAAAATCGTTAATCTGGAGTGTATTAAATGTTTTGCATTCCTCGTGTTGTATGAATGTGCCATTGTAGGTAAAAGATGTTTGTTTTTATGAATGAGGAGGCACATATCTAATATTACCTGTTTGTTTTGTTTTAATCTCATTAATATGCGTAATATGCTCCAGATTTCTAGGCCTCCGAAAAATGCTCATCCATACTAATATATAAATGCGAAAGTAACTCTGTCTGTCTGTATGTATGTGTGTTACGCTTTCACGCTTAAACTACTGAACCGATTTTGATGAAATTTATAGAGATAGACTAAATTTTAGGAAAGGACATAGGCTACTTTTTATCGCTAAAAAAGGCGGTGAAACTATAAACGGCCATGCCTATAAGGCGCCAAGCGGAGCGGGCGTATCCTGCTAGTTCTGAATAGATTGATAATACCTATCTCGAAGCAAGAAATGTTTACATAACCGTTCTCTATTTAATCAAGGACTTTTTTTTATGAAAAAAAAATTGCCATTAGCCAATGTCATGAAACATAAAATAGGCCATGCCTCTAAGGTGTCTGGCGAAGACTGTTAACTGTTAGTATACCATAATTCCTATTGTTTTAATTGACACCGACGAAAGAATAAAAATTATTTGAATGGCGTAAAAAAAAGAGCTGAGACATCTCTCGTCCATCAACGGTGCATAGTCATGTGTTAATTAAAATGCTTTCAATAATCATTAGAGCCATTGGGTCGGAGATAAAGGATTAACACCGGACTTGACAAAGTCTACTTTATCCTCTAGTGTAGATAAAGGTGGGATTAGTGGTGCCCAACCTAGTGTTATTGTTACATCACTGACCAAACTTCTTGGAGATCCTGAGTTGTCGTCCTGATTTAATTTGCATTTCCTTGTCAAAGTTCTGCCCATATCGGGAGATACTCCTGTCAATGAATGATCAAAATAGGGGTGCAGAGTGCGTTGGCTGGAAACCAAGGAATTTTTTCAGAAGTTTGTTTGGTGTGGTCAGGAGATAAACATACTAAAAGTCCTGGGACCTGGGGGGTGAGCCAAATGCAGGGAAGCGTGGCGAAGGTCACTTTTTTTAAGTTTTCCCCTATATCTCGAATCAGGTCCTAGGACTTTTAGTATGTTTATCTCCTGACCACACCAAACGAACTTCTGAAAAAATTCCTTGGTTTCCAGCCAACGCACTCTACAAACCATTCGTTGACTGGACTAAGAAAAGCCAGTGCACTCTGTGTCCAGTATTTTTTTTTTCTTCTAAAATTGCAAGCTGACCAATATATGGCACGAGTAGACTTTGTCCCAAAAAATTAGAGACCATAATTAGGAAATGAAAAATGAGAAAGATGTCTTCTTCTCAGAAAGTAGATATTTTCAGATTCCAAGTAGTTAGAGCACTAATATGTTTTCGCATCTTTCACTACCCGTTCGCATGTTTCCATGCGGGGTCAACCGTGTTTTGAGAACTTTATTCTCTGAGTAATAAATGTAGCGCGGCTTCTTTATTTACTCGTTCATAGGTTGCCATGCCATGCCGTGATGATGTCTTTAATCTGTCATTGAGTGATATGTTCATTTGTGCAGATGATGGATAGCTTGTTCAATTATCTCTTGATCTATTTCAATTAAGTTTAATACATCATGTACAGGGTGCCGCTGAGTTTAATACATCATGTACAGGGTGCCGCTGATAGCTTGTTCAATTATCTCTTGATCTATTTCAATTAAGTTTAATATATCATGTACAGGGTGCCGCTGAGTTTAATACATCATGTACAGGGTGCCGCTGAGTTTAATACATCATGTACAGGGTGCCGCTGGGTTTAATACATCATGTACAGGGTGCCGCTGAGTTTAGTACATCATGTACAGGGTGCCGCTGATAGCTTGTTCAATTATCTCTTGATCTATTTCAATTAAGTTTAATACATCATGTACAGGGTGCCGCTGAGTTTAATACATCATGTACAAGGTGTCGTTGATTTAATCAATGTTTACAGGGTACGTCGGTATCGGATGATTGAGGTGAATATTTTGGTGTAGTAAATTTATTTTTGGGGCCTCTTTGGTTATATTTACTATTCCATCCTTCTAATACTTGAGCCTCCAAGTCTACATGAGAAATCACTTTTTGAAAAGCTAAATGTGGATTTCCCTTATTCCGAAAATAGGACATAGTTTTAAACACCATAGTTTTAAAAACTTACAATCTATTTGGAAACCCGTTTTCTAACATATCTCACTGATGTTCTCAAAACGGAATACTATGTCAAGTAGCATATAAACAAACTAATTACTTAAACTGACTACGTTTTCACTTGACTAAAAAAATTTATTTGCAAATTTTACACTAGTAGTATACTCATATGTACACCTGTACACATAAAGAAGAAAATAAAAGAATTTAGGTTACATAATAAAATTTACAATTGAGTTGACATGTTTCGTCTCCTCCTGGAGACATCCTCAGAACAACTATACACCTGTACACATAAAGAAGAAAATAAAAGAATTTAGGTTACATTATAAAATTTACAATTGAGTTGACATGTTTCGTCTCCTCCTGGAGACATCCTCAGAACAACTGTACACCTGTACACATAAAGAAGAAAAGAATTTAGGTTACATAATAAAATTTACAATTGAGTTGACATG
>CM022882.1:13321-33417 GCA_012654025.1 Pachypsylla venusta | reverse complement strand
ATGTATGTTCAAAATTTCAAAGATCTATCCCTTGTAGAACCGGATATCTGACGGTGTGAAAAACCTGGTGAATTGCTTCGTGTAAAGATACACTGGTGCTTTCTGGAACTTGGCCTGGCGCACTGCCGTGCGCTCAGATACCGTCTAAGCTAACCTTCCGCCGACTACTATCAGTACCTATACTGTTATATTCATTATTTTAAGATAGATCAATTAGATATAGGAATATGCGCTTGTACAAAGCCCCCTTGTGCGCAATAAAACGATTTTGGCGATTGGCTCATTTAGATTTACGAGTACCAACATTCAATTACGAAACAATGCCCTTGATGATGTGCACAGTCCTAATTCCTCCAGCATATGATCCTTTATTTTAATATAAAATGGCATTTGGTTACCATTTCAAATGATGGCTATCATTCTTTTGGTATGAACTCTCTTTTTCTCATCCCACTTCGCCGCTATACAGTCCACTCTCTGTTACCGCCCAATCCACATTGTTTGGTAATCCCTAAATTTGTTGTAAAAAAAATGGCAAAAATTGCATGAATTAGTGGAGTTTGGAGGGGGGGGGCGGTGGAACGAGTCTTTACTCACCATTTAAAGTATTTCGTTATTGCTGTATTTTGAGAATTTTATTTTATAAATGAGTTATGATGCTGAAGGAGAAAACAATTTCATGGTAGGTACTCGTTCTATATGAGTACACGAGTCGATATAAATTTTCAAATTAATTACAAATGGTCACGCACAAAAGTTATATAGGCAAAACTTACTGGCGCGTACTAGAGGACAGACTGCCTCATGGAATAGGGGTTTATACCTGAGTAGAGGGAACATAAAAATTGTTTGACAAATTCTAATGGTTATGCCGCAAATCTAGAGGACAGACTTCCTAATGGAATAGGGGTTTACCTGGATAGAGGGAACATACATTTTTTTTGACAAAATCTAATGGATATGCCGCAAATCGTCCGTGAGAGAAATTTTTATTTGCTGTGCTTATGGTGTTTGGGTAAACATCAGGAAATCATTTTTGGAGTTTTCCAATTTCAATCATGTCTACTAAAGATTGTATAGTGCTTACATCAAATATAATTGAACTCAGGAGCATCTACCTGTCTGCATCGGATGATTCTTTTTTTTTTCTTTCCTTAAGGCGCTTTAACCGCTGTGTAGAACAGATCGTTCGCGCCGGCACCTTCTTTTTAACATTTTGATAAACAAATCAAGGGATTTCAGGAAAGAAAGCAGGAAGTCTACACCCTCAACTCTGTCAGACAAGGCAGGAGGACAGGGAAGGGAAGAAAGAATCCACACATGAAGATGACACGCGAGAATGTTAGGCAACAGTAAGCAGATCTCCACAACGGCAAGAAGGTTGGGGAGCCTTTTGGAAGAGATAGCTGTGCGTCATTCTCGTGTGACCAATCCCCAGCCGGACCAAAACCACCTCCTCCACTCGTGTACTTCTGTTACTTGTAGGCCAGTGTTCAATGAAGGGTTTAATTGTTTTAAGTTTATTGGTGCTTGGAATACTATTCCCAGCGAGTTAGATGATTTTTTTTAATGGCTGGATTGAAGAGACTTCTTGTCTCTCAGTCAAACGCACAATACTCAGACCAATTATGGCTCAATTCGTGTATATCACGGAAAGTGATGGTGGTCGAAGGGTTGTGTAGCGTATTATGCTACTCTGAGAACGCCGGACTAGATGTTGATAATCCCGGCCCCTTCCATGTCCTTCAATAGTGGTAAATAAACTTCGCGGGTTGGCCCGGTTTGATCGTACGACCTACTGTTTACTAGTCAGGGTTTCACTACACCACCAAACCCTGTGATTAATTTCAACAATGTCTAAATATCTTGAAAACAGATATCTATTTGTTTTGTTAGGTAACAGATAAAATTACCCTGACCAAAGAAGTATTAGAAATAGAGACCGTCCATCCAGCAGACATACTGCTATAAACAATACGTATGAGGATGAAATTATATGGGTTTGAACTCACTGCTTACCAGACTGAGCGTCTTACCACCACACCAACAACCAAATTCCTGAAGGTTTCAATTGTCGTTAGTTGACTATCTGAATTATGTGGATGATGATAAAACACCGAGACAACACCTGATGGATAGAGAGGGAGGCAAATTGGGTTGGAGAAGGTTTTGCCTGGACGGGAAAATGAGAAACCCTTAGATTTCAGGTCAACGCTTAGTGGAAAGGCAGGAAGCAGTTCTGGCGTACAAGATAAAGTAAATGATAAAACGATAAAGTAAATGATAGAAAATAAATTCTATCCTCTGTATCCGGAATACATAGAATACGAACTGCTTGTTGATAACCTGCCTTTAAAAAACCCCTCACAAAGGAGACACCTCGAACAGATCAAACTGCTAAGAAAAATTTACAGGGGTCAAACAAGTAGTTTAGTTCATAAAATTATAATTTTTTAGAAAAAATTTTATGTATCATCCCTTAGATTTCAGGTCAACGCTTAGTGGAAAGGCAGGAAGCAGTTTTGGCGTACAAGATAAAGTAAATGATAAAACGATAAAGTAAATGATAGAAAATAAAGTAAATGATGGAAAATAAATTCTATCCTCTCTATCCGGAATACATAGAATACGAACTGCTTGTTGATAACCTGCCTTTAAAAACCCTCTCACAAAGAAGACACCTCGAACAGATCAAACTGCTAAGAAAAATTTACAGTGGTCAAACAAGTAGTTTAGTTCATAAAATTGTCCAAGATCCTCGGTTGAGGCGCAACAATAACGTCTTTTTCGTCTTGCCTAATCTCTCAACACCCTACATAAATCATTTACTTAAATTGCCATTGGTCTCCGCAATGAATATCTATAACAACATAAGTGAGAAGCCAGATCTATTTTGATCTATCTTCTCACTCACTGTATATGCAAATATTACTATCAGGCATTACTCTGCGCAAAAGTTTAGTTTTGGTAGAGTGTAGAGGGCCGCATTAAAAAAAAAATCCTCGAGATAACTCACGATAAATGGGAAGAGATTGGCGAAAGGTTTTGCCAGGATGTAAGGAATATCAAGACTTTACGTGAAGCCGTGGAGAAAAGAGCAGGAAGCAGTTCTGGTGTGCAAGAGATTTTACCTCAATGGGAGGATGGGACAACGGGAGGAACAATAAAGAAAAAGATAAAAGAGTGAAAGAAATCTTTAACAGAAAATAACGAAAAGAAATATGTTTGGAGAATTAACAGAGAGATTGTGGATTAAAAAGAACGAAGAAGAGAAGAAGGTAAATTGTTAGTAATAGACAGAAAGAAGAAAACAAAACTTTGTAATCAAAACTTAAACAGGCAAGGAAACTTGTGTCTATTATATTTACATTGGAGGAATGTGGAGGAGGAACTACTGAGGAGGCGAGTGGAGGCAAAGTATCTATGTTGAAAAGATTATCCCACAGTCTATAAGAAGAAAAAAATAAGTTTTTTTTCTTCTTCTGAGAGACGCTTACAGGGCGCTACTTACATTCCGTGCTCGAAAATCATAAACTTGGACAACAAACATACAACGTTCCTCATGCACCTCGCCACAACAAAATCAAAGGACTATTGAGCTACTCTCTGATTGTTGAGAAAAGGTTAGCCACAGATGAGGTTGTCCGAAAGTTTAGCCGCAGATCAGTTTGTCAGAAAGTTTAGTTACAGATCAGCTTGTCAGAAAGTTTAGTTACAGATCAGCTTCTCGGAAAGTTCAGCTACGGATCAGCTTGTCGGAGTGTTTACAGATGAGCTTCAGATCACTTTGAGGCTTAGGCTTGGGCGCTGTGGCTTTTATAAGGAGACGGGAAATTTATCTAACGAATCAGTTCCTGATGATATTTTTCTTTAAACGAACCAGTTCCTGATGATATTTTCTTTAAAAAAGGACTTGGGAATATTACTGGAGTAAAAAGTTAGAGTTGACGCGTTTCTGGAGACATATTAAGTGGTTCACATTGGTTTCAAAAGAAGGGCTATACAATGTGACCAAACAGGGTGCTATCGATAGATTGTCTCAATCCCGACGGCCGGTTACAATTCGTATAATAAATTGTGCAGCTATTCCTAAAATAATAAGAGTTTCTTCGCGGAAAAGCATTTATACAACCAATAACTTGCTATACTCCCCGTCTTTTGAGTTCTATGGGGGTGGTTATACAACCACAGAATGCATTTAGAGTCAATCTGATGTTCTGCTTAAAAAGGATCCAATTGGCATACTTTAACAGTTCCTGAGAAAGACAAACGATTGTCGGACGAGCGAGCAAACATTGTACAAGTTCCTGAGAACTTGCACAATGTAATACGTTTCTTTGTTCCCTTCGGACAACGAACTTTAAAAAACTAACAATAACATTACACCATTTGGAAATCACACACGTCACACAATTGTAATCCTTAGAGAAGAAAGAAAGTTCGTGCCAGACACTGTTTCCACACAGAGCTTGTTTCTAAAACAAATAAAATATACAAGAATGGAAAATTGTCGGTAGTTTCTTGAAAGAAAAGTTCTATAGGAAAATCTTCTTATCTTCTCTTAAAAAAGTTGTCTAACAAGTTCACAAAATGGAAATAGATTTCCTCGGAGGTTTTAGCACAAACACACAAACATATAGTTGCGTCAACACAATGGGTAATGTTCACATTCAACGTTCCAATAAAATGTATAAATATATATTTTAGTCCAGTGGGGAGGCTTTTGTTACTTTTTCTGTTGTCTGAGTACAGATGTGTTAATAGCGACACCAGAAAAGCTGTGCTCCCTGATAGACATAACTCCTGCAATCGTTAATAGGACAGATGAAAGTGGCAACCGAATTGAACACTAACGCCATCCTGTGATGGACAAATCCCACAAAAGAAACATATTTACAGTTGAGAAAGAGTTTGATCTGGGAACTGTAGAACAAGAAGAACAACACTGTGGAAAGGAAGGAGTACCAGAACGCGTATAGTAGACCGTACAGAAGAATTCTTGCATTTCCCCAATATTTCAGCTGGGGTCAACTTACCATTCAGGGTGCCTATCAGTCTGGAAATCCTGGAATACCTGGAATTGTCAAGGAATTTTAGGAGACTGGAAATGTCAGGGAATTTAGGAAAAAAAACGTAGAAAAAACGCCAAAAGTCAGGGAATTCTTCAAATTGAGTTTTTTTTTTTATCTCAATGGCCAATTTTATGGGTGAACATGTTTTACCTCGAAAATTTCGCCTGCGGCGCTTATTTTCGTTTTCCTCTAAAATTTTGGTATACATGTTTAGGGTATGAAGGAAATTTGCTGTATAGTTTTTGGAGTCCCTGGGCCTCACTATTGTGTTTTTTGAAGTCAGATGGGGGAGACAAAATCTTGAAAAAGTACACTGGAAAATCTGGAAAAGTAGACCTGAAAAACCTGGAAAAGTCAGGGAATTTCACTTTGACGATTTGGTAGACACCCTGACCATTCCCAGATTGGAAAAAACTGAACAGATTAAGAATCAATGTCAGCAGGAACAGGACATAATATTTGATCAAATGGGGACTACCAAATGATGGGGAAATAGAGTAATGTGGCCAAATAAATGATGCACAACATCTCCTGATCTGCCTGCAATGACTACCACATGCACAAAACAAGATTTGATACAAGCAAATAATGAAGCAGTCGAAGTTGCTATAGGTTTTGGTCGAGTAAAATTTAAAATCTAGGGTTCCAATCACTTTTATTTATTTTTTCATGGATATTTTCGGACATGAAAATAATAATGTATTTATAGCGTCTCTGCCTTTGTAGCGTCGGCCTTGTGTAGAAAATCAACTGAATTTTCTTTCACGGTAGAAGTGAACTGCATATAACACTCAACTTAGAACGCTCGTCCATTGCAAAAAAATGAGAACCATTACAAGCTCACGCTGTTGTCGCTCTTTGTCGGGCGTAAAAAAGATTTTCAACATTGATTTGATTTTTTTTTTTCATGAGCTTGTAATCGCTTGCAAAGGTCTAGCAAGCTTAGACGCAAGAGAAGTCTTTAGAAAAATGCTTCTTTAGATTTTTTTAAAAATAGACTATTCAGTGGAACATTACCACCGGGCGAGGTTAATGCCTGAGAAATTTCTACCACCTAACCCATAGAGCTCTATTTTTATGTGCTCAAGTACTCAAATTAATGAGGAAAAAATGCTGCCTCTGGATTGAACTAATGCTCTCCTGTTTACCAGGCGAGCGCTTACCCTCTGATTTAAAAGGTTAGATTTTAAATGTTCATTATAAGCAAATTTGTAAAACAACTCTAAAGAACTACTTATGTAAGTACTAGCTGTTTTACCCGTGCTTCGCTACGTGCTATAATAGCTGATAGAAGAATGAGAATAAATGTGAATGTCCAATTCTGAAGTACAGATTTTTATAAATGCCCCTTTTTTCCGCGGCTGGCGTCCCACTTGGACGAATCTACATACCAAAAATCAGCCACCGGGAATTTACCGGTACGGAGAAACAGTGATAAAAAGGTCATAATATTTTATGGGTGCGCCCATTTCCCCCGTGGCTGGCGCCCCAGTGGTAATGTTAAAAAATCCTTTCTTATTGCACATCAAGAACATAAAACTAACCTACATACCAGATTTCGGCCTCCGAAAATATACCGGTACGAAGAAACAGTGATGAAAAGATGATTTTCATATGTAAACGGGCCCCTTTTTCCCCCGCGGCTGGCGCCCCAGTGCAAATATTAAAAAATCCTTTCTTATTGCACATCTAGAACATAAAGCGTACCTATGTACCAAATTTCAGCCACCAAAAATTTACTGGCACTAAGAAAAAGTGATAAAAATGTGATAATATTTTATGGGCGCGGATTTTCCCCCGTGGCTGGCACCCCAGGCGGAATATTAAAAAATCCTTCCTTATTGCATATCTAGAATATAAAGCGAATCTACATACCAAATTTCGGCCTCCGGAAATGTACCGGTACGGAGAAACAGTGATGAAAAGGTGATTGTCATATGTAAACGCGCCCCTTTTTCCCCTGCGGTAGGCGCCCCAATTCGAATATTTAAAAATCCTTTCTTAGTGCGCATCGTATACCTAAGTGCGATCTACATGCCAAATTTCAGCCTCCTAGGACGTACCAGTGCGGAGAAATCGCGATGAGTGTTAAGTCAGTGTCTTTCCCTTTTATATATATAGATTTTCATTTTGATCTAAAATATACATCAACAGATCTGTATAAAAGGTATAATTATTAATAACACGGTTCATTGCCAGAGTTGTTCTCCCAGCAATTGCAATCAACTGATTAGAAACTTCTTTGTTCATAATGTCAACCTTGACATTTGCTGACATTTGCATTATTTCCTCAATCAAACCTTTCATTGTATCCTTTTATTTTCCAGATTCATGACGCACTTCAAGAAGTATATTAGTAATTATACTGTCTGAACTGGAGATCAGCTTTTGAACAAAACAATCAAATCTGTATATTCCTTGGACTATACAGGGTGAACCTCAAAATTGGTCATTTTGTAAATTTCGACTTTAATATGCCCATGAAATCACTACCGAAACAAATACAAAAGTGTTGTAAATAATATTAAAAAAAAAAAAAAAAAAAAATCGGTCTAATTTCGTTTTAGATGGTTCGCCTAAAAAAAAACATTTTTTTTTTCTTCCGTGATTTTGCACTAAAATTTGGACCGAAAAAAAAATCAACCCAGAAATGGTCATGCATTAGATAAACCATATCCATACTCTAAGCTGTTAAATAACACCAAAAATCGTCTCATTATTCACATTTTTGGCGGAGCTATAATCGGACAGCTACCAAAAAACATTTATACTTTCCATTCAACTCAATGCTATTCACTACTCAAGTTTGGTGCTTTTTTAGAAAGAAAACTCTACAGCAGAATAACTGGTACCAGACATATACTATTAATTTTTTTTTTGAAGCTAGTTACAAAATTAAAATGTTGTTTAATATAATTTAAAAAGTCTTTTTAAACGTTTTGGTGGTGGGTGATTAAATAATTCACTTTAATTTTAATTTATTTTGAAAAAAACCTTTTTTCTTCCGTATTTATTGAACTATTTGAATTGAATATATTGAACTGAAGCAGACATAGTTGTACCAACATGAAAAAAGTCCAGTGCAAGTTTGTTTATTTTATCAATGGAAGCGTTAAAATGAACGTCCCCCCCACCCCGAGAGGTTAGGAAACGTTTTGATCGGATATGCCTCGATTAAAATTGTTCTTCTCATAAAGTCGCTTTGAGTACTAATGGTAACAGAAAATCAAAAGAAGAACGAAGAGTGGATATAACCCAGAAAAGAGAAGAAGAAAAACACAAAAGCATGGATTGCTTTGTATCTTTGGTAACAGATAAATCCTTTTGTTTGAGTTGCTATATTGGGAAATAAGGAATGTGTGCAATAATATTATTTTACACAAAGGAAACATCAGAGATCACGGTGACACAGAACGCTGAAATGTTCCAAAGGCAAACAGTTTTGAATTAAAATAATTGCAAAATGTTTTGTTTGAAATCAAACTTTCCCGAATCCAAAAAGTTATTTTAAATAAGGCTGTTTCAATAATAATTGAATGTCTTTGCTGACTTTGTGGAAACTTCAGAAACAACATACAGTTTCCACACATTAAGATTTCATTGAGCGCTACTTCACATAAGAGAAAACTAGAACTAAACACTAGCCAACGATCATATACCACCGTTGAATACACCAGTTCCCGTCAGATTACTGAAGTTAAGCAACGTCGTATGTGGTCAGTACTTAGATGGGTGACCGCTTGGGAACAGTACGTATCGTTGGCTCAACCCAGGCTGGCTGTCTTTGCATTACCAGTGCTATGAATAGCACACCGACCTTAGCTATNTGAATGACAAATAGATGTTAAAGAGACGTTAAGCCAAAAAAAAAAAAAAAAAAAAAAAAGCTTAACACGCAGGAACCGACATCAAAACAAAGCATTGGCTGGCTTTGTAAGATAAATTCTTTTTCAATGTTCCTCATAATGTCGCATAATATTAATGACTATTAGTGTTAAGCCTTTGACAAACTGAGTGAGAGCAAACAAAGCCGGCGTTCAAAATGAGTAATAATATTAATGACTATTAGTGTTAAGTTAGAAAATAATCAATTCTGATTGGTTGAAAAAGTCTATCGCGTCTTATCGGAGTCTATCGGACTAGTGTAAAGACACGATAAAAAGTATCGTTGGCAGCGATAAACATTATGTCGGAAGGGTGAAGAAAATTATCGGTGGGTTAGAAAATAATCAATTCTGATTGGTTGAAAAAGTCTATCGCGTCTTGTCGGAGTCTATCGGACTAGTGTAAAGACACGATAAAAAGTATCGTTGGCAACGATAAACATTATGTCGATAGGGTGAAGAAAATTATCGGTGGGTTAGGAAATAATCAATTCTGATTGGTTGAAAAAGTCTATCGGACTAGTGTAAAGACTTGATAAAAAGTATCGTTGGCAGCGATAAACATTATGTCGGTAGGGTGAAGAAAATTATCGGTGGGTTAGAAAATAATCTATTATGATTGGTTGAAAAAGTATCGTGTCGTGTTAGTTCGGAGTATGTCGGACTAGTGTAAATTGAGCTTATAAAGTAGAACCTTTCACACTGTGGGTTCTATAGAAATTGTTTCGTTTAAAGTGATAGGTATAAAAACTGTGTGTCAGTGAAGCGTTTATTCTCTATCAGTTTGACGAATTGAAGCAAACTTCAGCAGAATTGAATCAAACTCTCTCCCTACTTCAAATGTACTAGATGGAGAATTAAACTAAATGAGAGTAAATCTGTGCATGTCGATTTCACTTACAGAAATCTACCCTATATGCCTCAAAATTCAATGTGACGNCATCAACAAAGCGCTTCGATGTTAATCTTTACCAAGGCAAGCAAGCTCGCTTCCATTCATTGCATCAACAAAGCGCTTCGATGTTAATCTTTACCAAGGCAAGCAAGCTCGCTTCCATTCATTGCATCAACAAAGCGCTTCGATGTTAATCTTTACCAAGGCAAGCAAGCTCGCTTCCATTCATTGCATCAACAAAGCGCTTCGATGTTAATCTTTACCAAGGCAAGCAAGCTCGCTTCCATTCATTGCATCAACAAAGCGCTTCGATGTTAATCTTTACCAAGGCAAGCAAGCTCGCTTCCATTCATTGCATCAACAAAGCGCTTCGATGTTAATCTTTACCAAGGCAAGCAAGCTCGCTTCCATTCATTGCATCAACAAAGCGCTTCGATGTTAATCTTTACCAAGGCAAGCAAGCTCGCTTCCATTCATTGCATCAACAAAGCGCTTCGATGTTAATCTTTACCAAGGCAAGCAAGCTCGCTTCCATTCATTGCATCAACAAAGCGCTTCGATGTTAATCTTTACCAAGGCAAGCAAGCTCGCTTCCATTCATTGCATCAACAAAGCGCTTCGATGTTAATCTTTACCAAGGCAAGCAAGCTCGCTTCCATTCATTGCATCAACAAAGCGCTTCGATGTTAATCTTTACCAAGGCAAGCAAGCTCGCTTCCATTCATTGCATCAACAAAGCGCTTCGATGTTAATCTTTACCAAGGCAAGCAAGCTCGCTTCCATTCATTGCATCAACAAGGCACTCCGATGTTAATCTTTACCAAGGCAAGCAAGCTCGCTTCCATTCATTGCATCAACAAAGCGCTCCGATGTTAATCTTTAATGTCTAATGACATCTTCAAATCTATTAAATTAATCCACCATCTGGCGTCACAGCCTCCCATTATTTTTTTTTTTTTTTTTTCAATACAAAAATATTTTTGGTGTCGTAAAATTGAACATCTTCTCTTTCTCTCTCTCCCAAAGCTATAAAGTCTGAACTTTCTTCTGCTCGCAATAAAAAATTCCGAGATTGTCTTTATATTCGTTTCAATTGAATTCAATGTTCAATCAAATGTTCTAATTTCATTAATTGAAAGTCTAAAACTTGGCATAATCTCTTATCTCTAAGGAGCAGACTACTTTAGAAGATAATGTTGTTATCATTGCCATAAATGATGGGGCGTTCGAGAGTGAAGCGCGAATCATTTTATTCATGATTCAACTGCTGCCTGCAGACTACTTTAGAAGATAATGTTGTTATTATTGCCATAAATGATGAGGCGTTTCAGAGTGAAGCGAATCATTTTATTCATGATTCAACTGCTGCCTGCAGACTACTTTAGAAGATAATGTTGTTATCATTGCCATAAATGATGGGGCGTTCGAGAATGAAGCGCGAATCATTTTATTCATGATTCAACTGCTGTTTGCAGACTACTTTAGAAGATAATGTTGTTATCATTGCCATAAATGATGGGGCGTTTCAGAGTGAAGCGAATCATTTTATTCATAATTCAACTGCTGTTTGCAGATTAATTTAGAAGATAAATGTTGTTATCATTGCCATAAATGATGGGGCGTTTCAGAGTGAAGCGAATCATTTTATTCATGATTCAACTGCTGTTTGCAGAATACTTTAGAAGATAATGTTCTTATCATTGCCATAAATTATGGGGCGTTTCAGAGTGAAGCGCAAATCATTTTATTCATGATTCAACTGCTGTTTGCAGACTACTTTAGAAGATAATGTTGTTATCATTGCCATAAATGATGGGGCGTTTCAGAGTGAAGCGCGAATCATTTTATTCATGATTCAATTGCCTTTCTTACACTCAACTATTAAATGTCAAATCCAGTGTAATGCTTAAACAATTAGCCTTAGCCAGCGTCTATAGCACTTTGAATACACCAGTTTCCGTTGGATCACTGATAGTTAAGCAACGTCCAGCAAGATTGTACCATGTGGATGTCCACGTGGGTTCGCGGCCTCGTGATGCTGGCTATTTTTCCGGCCCAACCCAGGCTGGGTGAGGTTAATGTGGATAGCTGGTTTGTAAGTTTCCAGCGAATGGAGGGTAAAACCTCCGTCTTGAATGACCAATAGATGTTAAAGAGACGTTAAGCCAAATTAAAAAAAAAAAAAAAAAAAAAAAAAAAAAAAACATAACCGGGATTTGAACGAATAATATGAGTCAAGTGATTAATGATGGCTGGAATATCAACAAGGCCAAAAAATGTCCAAATTTTCTGCACTATTACAATACTTTAACTTTTATAGGAAGTGAAAGTAAAAAAGGAAAGGAAAACATTTGGCAGAAGACCCAAGAAAAGATAGATAGATGGTTTATTATTATTTACTGTGTTTCACAGGTTTCTTTAACCTCAGACACAATACAATGTTACTCAAGGACCAGAAATATGAATGACATTAGTAGGTTCCTGAAAAAAAAAGTTTCAATAGAGATCTAAAAAGTATAAGACTCAAAGTGGGACAAGAACAAGAAGAGGGAGACCTGTCCTAAAATAAGTACGAAATTGTATTTTGTATAAAAAAAAGTTTTGCTGATATCTAACGGTGACATTTTTTGTCATAAAAGTTGCAATTTATTTATTTTTTTAACAGACAATTAAATCCTTCGATTTTTCCAAAGTAGGTAAACAATAAATTTAAATTATTTTCACATTAAACCAAAAGGTGGATATTAAAAACTAATAATTCGGGGGGGGGGGGGNGGGGGGGGGGGGGGGGCACACTCGATATCGACATGCGGGAGCGGGGAAGGTAATTATTTTTTATTGCTTTTTTTTTTTAGATAAAAATTGACATTATTGAGTAATAAATTTTAATTAATAGGTTTTGAATAAATGAAAAAAAAAATATATATATATTTTTTAAAAAATGACATCAATTCACCGTTTAATACTTTACATTTTCCTATCAAGCGTGTTGGCAGACGCGCGCACGTCAAGAGTAAACAAAGCTGCCGACTATATTAACACGAAACAGTATCTTTATACAAAGATATTACTAGGGCTTCCAGACTTACCGAAGGAGTGGAAACTTTATTAAAGGAGGACAGAAAAAGAGAAATTGACAGAGAAAGAATGTTCCAACTTAGAAACCTGAAAAAGCGGCCATCCTTATTCGTAACCTGAGAATCTAGTGTGGAAAAAGAGGTCCTGGCGGAGACTGAATGCCCTGCCATCGAATCCTGAGAGAGAGAGAGGAAATCCTAATTCGAAACCTGAGAAACTGGTGTGGAAAAAGAGGTCTTGGCGGAGACAGAATGTCCTGCCATCGAATCCTGAGAGAGAGGAAATCCTAATTCGAAACCAGAGAAACTGGTGTGGAAAAAGAGGATTTGGCGGAGACAGAATGTCCTGCCATCGAATCTTGAGAGAGAGGAAATCCTAATTCGAAACCTGAGAAACTGGTGTGGAAAAAGAGGACTTGGCGGAGACTGAATGTCCTGCCATCGAATCCTGAGAGAGAGAGGAAATCCTAATTCGAAACCTGAGAAACTGGTGTGGAAAAAGAGGACTTGGCGGAGACTGAATGTCCTGCCATCGAATCTTGAGAGAGAGGAAATCCTAATTCGAAAACAGAGAAACTGGTGTGGAAAATGAGGACTTGACAAGAGAAGAAGAAGCCAGACGGGCGAGGAAGCTTGAAAACATGGTGTGAAAAAGGTCAGTACATATTAAACAAAAAAAAAACTACATCAAAGCTCAATAAGAAGTTGAACAAATAATTGTGGAAGCATTGGTCCCGTAGAGGCACTTTAAAGCTCAATAAGAAGTTGAACAAATAATTGTGGAAGCATTGGTCCCGCAGGGGCACACCAAAGCTCAATAAGAAGTTGAACAAATAATTGTGGAAGCATTGCTCACGTAGGGGCACATCAAAGCTCAATAAGAAGTTGAACAAATAATTGTGGAAGCATTGGTCCCGCAGGGGCACATCAAAGCTCAATAAGAAGTTGAACAAATAATTGTGGAAGCATTGGTCACGTAGAGGCACATCAAAGCTCAATAAGAAGTTGAACAAATAATTGTGGAAGCCCTTCTCAATCATTTCGTGACATGACAGCAAGTTACGAGTAAACATAAGCGAACAATATCAAAGGAGTGAAAAAAAAAAATACCATCACCAAGTTTTGAATATTTAATTTCTGTAAAATTGGGTGCGTGTGTATGTTTCATATGTCAGCAAGTCAGCATGAATAAATATTATTGCTGCTGTCATCAGCGAACAATGAAAAGAAGATATAAATTTATAGGAAAAAGGAAATTTGACATGAGATTGGAGTGGGAGGCCAGGATACAGTTTCATTTCCCTGTGTCTGTGTGCCACACAAGTCAATACTGTGGCACATCATAGTCAACAATGGAAAGAAGATAAATTTATAGGAAAAAGGAAATTTGACATGAGACTGGAGTGGGAGGCCAGGATACAGTTTCATTTCCCTGTGTCTGTGTGCCACACAAGTCAATACTGTGGCGCATCATAGTCAACAATGGAAAGAAGATAAATTAATAGGAAAAAGGAAATTTGACATGAGAATGCAATGATTCAATATCCCATTGCAAATAATTCGCCTAGTTTTAGAGACTCTTGGAAGTCATATCTTGGAAATTTCAAATGGCCGTAATGTTGAAACCAAACACGCTAGACGTGTGAATTTTTTTGCAAAGTACTTCTAATTCTATTGTCTTTCTGAAAATGTATCACAAGATGAGGGTTCAAATTTAAAAAACAAAAGTTGGACCCCCTGGGAGCCACATGGGACCCGCCCCTGAATAATTGGTCACACCATCAGGTGGTTTAATTTGGAATATAATACCATGCAAAATTTCAAAACTCCACATAAAGCCGTTCAAAAGATATTCTGGTGGTCTCGGACTTTTGGGACACGCTGTATATGTAGTGCGTGTCCCAAAATTCCGAGGGGACAAAATGAAAAGCATGACGGATTCAAAAGGTCTAAGACAATATCTCGCTAATCATAATAAACACTTACCATTCAAGGAAAATCATTTTATTCGCCTTTGAAATTTTATTAATTGAAAACCAATCATACCTGGAACAAATATAAAAAAAAAGTACAAGTTAGCGTGTGATTAAGCTAAAGCAGCATAAAATGTAAACGCTGATGCAACAAAAAGGGAGGTTTTTATTTAACTTCTCAAATTTTGCATGTTCCACTAATAAATTTAGGTGTTTATATTTTATCGCTCGTAATATATTTAATGGTTTCCTAGCCAGCGTTTATGGCATGTTGAATACACCAGTTCCCGTTAGATCACTGAAGTTAAGCAACGTCCAGCGAGGTTGCTCTATATGGGTGTCCACGTGGGTTCGCGCCCTTGTGATGCTGACTATTTTTCCGGCCCAACCCAGGCTGGGTGAAGTCATAATGTGGGTAGCTGGTTTGCAAGTTTCCAGCGAATGGCGGGTAAAACCCCCGTCTTGAATGACCAATAGATGTTAAAGAAACGATAAGGTAAATTAAAAAAAAAATGGTTTCCAAACTTTTCTATGAACCTGCTGTACATTCTAAAACTAAGTACAAATATGAACCAAATTTGAAGTCCAACTCAACTGCCCAGTGTTGAAATCTTTTGTCTCTCTAACTCTGAACAAATCCATAATGCAAGAACAATAGTTTCTATTCAAAAAAGCTCTAATAATACAATAGAAATAGAATCCAGTCGATCTAGTCTTTAAATGGGCAATAATTTTGTTAAAGCTGAAAACATTCTTATCCTTTCTGTTCTGTGAGTTCAGAGATAAAACAAAAGAATGAGAAATTTTAGGACAAAATGATGTCGCCAAGATCGTCTATTGAGTAACAAAACTAAACGAGGATTTTTTTTTTTTTTTTCCTTTTTTTTTTTTAAATTGGGATACTATGTCAAGTAAAACCATAATGAGGTAGGTATAATATATAATACTATATCTTCACTTGACTGTAAAATTAATAAAGATGTTGATTAAAGCATCAGAGCTTGGTTGAATGAAGCTCTGATGATGTGCTCAGGAGAGCACGAAACTAGTCAGCTTTAATCAACATCTTTATTAATTTTACAGTCAAGTGAAGATATAGTATTATATATTACCTACCCCATTGAGGATTTATTTTTTAAGCCACAATTAACAATTGAGAGTTTTTTTTCAATCTTCAATAAATTGGAACTGGAGTCAATCAGTCTGGTAAAAGGCTTGAGAGTTCGGATAAGCTGTTTTTTTTTTTTACCGAAACGAAAAGCTGACCACTGTTGAAGGAGTCGAAAAAAATAGCAAATTGATTAGAGCAGACAGAGACAGGCAGAAAAAATAGGGATCAGGAGAAGAAACATTAGCAAGACAGACGATATTTTCAAAGAGACAAGACGATTATGATATTTTCTACCCTTCAACATTACATTTGATATGAGAGATGACGAGTTGACTGGACATTTTGAATTTTTCAACAAGTTATTTGTCTTCTCTCATCTAAAGATGCGGCCATACGTTGAAAGATTTATTTTAATTTTTACAAGATAATAAATCTTATTTTTGCAAGAAAAATGAAAAGAAAAAAAAAAAAAAAATCCAACAATGATTTTGTTTCGAAAGTCATTATTGACCATTTTCATCATTTTACCATTAAAGTTCTAATTTTTAAAGTTTAATGATCTTTCAGATTATTCAAAAAAAACCACGAAAAAAAAAATCTATGTTACAGTGTTACATCTTATATCTCCAAACACACCGAACAGAAATGGGTAAAAGTAAATTTACTTTTTATAATTTGAATTAAAAATGTTTCCGGCTTTTTAGTTTTTTTTTACAAATCACAGCCTTTTTGCATCCAGATAAGCATTATTGGCAGAATCAAATATTTTGGCTATATTGACTGGACTAATACTAATGTAAAGATAAATCTTACAAGTTTAAGGGTGCAGACGTCAGCAAGCTACCTCTAATTCAATGGATAAGAAAAATAAAAGTTTAATATGTGAAAACTAGAAGCACACATAGAAAATTATTTTCCGTTTGAATAAGTTTTCATTCAGCAAGAAGCAAGCGAGCAGCCAGCCAGTTTCATTTTCTTTTGTTGAAGAATGATGTGTGTGTGTGTGTGTGTATTCTATTGTTGTTCTAGTATACAGGATCTGCTGAAATCACTGCTAGGTTCTTCATATCCTCGACCAATAAAACCGGGTTCGATCGAAGTGAGGTGGCAGATGTTTTTTTCGAAATATAGACTCCAAAAATACCGTCCTCCTCTAATAAAATCCGGTAAGGAACTTATCATCATTAACCCAACTTACTTGTGGACACCTCATCTATCAATTATGTACTGATGAGTAAAATAAAAAATAACTGTGTAAAATAAATAAATAAGTAAAATGAGTAAAATAAAAAAATAAAATGAGTAAAATAAAAAATAGATGATGAGTAAAATAAAAAATAACTGTGTACCTTAACTGTGCAAAAAAGGAGTAGTAGGGGTGAAGAAACGATTCCATTGACTGGACTAATACACCTTAACTGTGCACCTTTCAGTGACCTATACTATGAATGACGTCACGTATAAGACGTACGTTTCAGTGTATAAGAACCAAATCCATTCTCATTATTTCACAGCCCTGAAGTACTGACTGAATATCCACCAAAAATGTAATCCCAGCTTTCGGTCACCCAGCTTCGTCATCATTTCCATTGTAATCGCTTGTATTCAATCACTCATAGAATATCAGATATCTCCCTGCTTCCTCTTTTCCCTCTATTTGTTTTTTCTTTTCAATCTTTTCTTTTATTCTCCATTTCTTTTTTTTTTTCTCTTTCCCAAGCTGAAGCTAATCTAGCAGATTTACAAATGTCCTAAGATGATATAGGTGGAGATTCTGCAAGTTGTGTTATACCTTATGGCTCTACTTCCCGTTCTGGTTGGATTCATTCTTTCACCTTTTCCTATGTCATCTATTTGTTTCGTCTTATTCCTCTTGTTAGTTTCTTTCTTCAAATTTGTTTCAAGTGTCTCTGCTTTCTTTGGGTCTTCTTTTAATATATTTTTTTTTAATCCCTAATACTCCTTTTTTGTCTGCTCTCTACTTCCCGTTTTAGTAGGATTCTTTCTTTTACCTTTTCCTATATCTTCCATTCGTTTCGTCTTATACCTCTTCTCGTTCTTATTAGTTTCTTTCTCCATTTTTGTTCCTCTGCTTTCTTTGGGTCTTCTTTTAATATGTCTACTACTTCCTTTTCTCTTCTTTCTATTCCCGTTCTTGTTGGATTTTTGATTTCATTTTTTCCTATATCTCTTATTTTATTCATACTATTNTTCTTTCTTTTACCTTTTCCTATATCTTCCATTCGTTTCGTCTTATACCTCTTCTCGTTCTTGTTAGTTTCTTTCTCCATTTTTGTTCCTCTGCTTTCTTTGGGTCTTCTTTTAATATGTCTACTACTTCCTTTTCTCTTCTTTCTACTTCCCGTTCTTGTTGGATTTTTGATTTCATTTTTTCCTATACCTCTTATTTTATTCATACTATTTCATCTACTATTTCTTTTATTACATCTTTTCTCATTCGTCATTTCCTTCTTGTTCCGAGTATTCTTTAAATATTTCTTATATTTTCTACTGCATTTCCATTGTATTTCCATCATGATAATCCAACAATCCTCCTTCATCTCCTCCAATATGATGACAACGTTGAATAAACATCACGCGACGACTTCTGTTATTATTTTCCTATTGTTGTTCCTACTTTATCCTAGACTTTCCCTGACAGACATTTCTGATAGACAGCATAATAAACTTCTTCCGTTCCTTCCCTGCCTTCTTCTTCCTATTTCTTAAAATAAATCTTACCATTTTCTTAGTTTCCTTCTCTCTGTCTATTGTTATAAACTCAGTAAAATATCAAATTATTATGAACATTTTCTCTGTAAGCATCCTTACTTCGTCAGTACTTACTGGGTACACCCATCTAGCCAGATGGGCAAATAACTGATGATCATGTTTTTGTATAAAGATTTTAGACAATCTTAAATAGTGATTCACGAAAATTATTGACATTCCAAATCAGGTCCTACATGCTAAAGGATCAATGTTTCTTTATTCAAATAATATGCGACTCCAACTCGATGTTCCTCGGGAAAAGATTATGACGTAAATTAGTTTGGGTTTTCCCATCATTCACATTGATTTGAAGAGATTCACTTTCACTAAATCAATAATTCTCATATACATCATCAAGAGTTCCTTTGTTATTATTCCTTTGTTAGCTACATATCTCTTCAATTTTTTTACACACATGCTTGTCCATCTCTATCGCCCGTCAGCGTTTTCCTGATGCTGTCTTCTGCACTCCATCTAGTTTTATGCCATCCTAATGGTCGAACTTCATTCCTTTACCTTTTAAAGGGACTTCATTTTAAAATCTCTTTTGTCCATCTTATATTTGTTCCTTTAATCTGATTAAATGTCCCACCCATTTGTGTTTCTACCTTTTTGAACGTTCTAAACTTTTGTTCTTCTGATTATGGCCAGGATATCTTCCGGTTATGCGGTTGAATGTTTTAATTGAAATTCAGCGCTTGAATAGCCCATCTAACATCTATATGTACCTTCCCTACTCGCCTATCTTTATCTACTCGTATTTCTATTTTGTTATCATCTCTCGTGTTGAAAGCTCGCAACTCTTTCATTCCTATTGTTCGAATATAAATATTTAAATAAATTTATTTTATTGCGTGTCTCTCAATAAAGTCTGAAACAAAATGGAATTGCTATACATTTACATAAACTACAGAGAACATAGAGAAAGCGATGGAAGGAGAAGGATAAGTGTGATGAGGCAAACAATAAAATGGAAAATGAACAAATTTTACAGAGAACATAGAGAAAGCGATGGAAGGAGAAGGAAGTGCACTTGAGGATGAAAGAGAAAGTATGATAAGGCAAACAATGAAATGGAAAATGAACAAATATTACAGAGCACATAGAGAAAGCGATGGAAAGAGAAGGAAGTGAACTTGAGGATGAAAGAGAAAGTATGATGAGGCAAACAATAAAATGGAAAATGAATAAATATTACAGAGAACATAGAGAAAGCGATGGAAGGAGAAGGAAGTGAACTTGAGGATGAAAGAGAAAGTATGATGAGGTAAACAATAAAATGGAAAATGAACAAATATTACAGAGAACATAG
>CM022881.1:30284960-30308025 GCA_012654025.1 Pachypsylla venusta | reverse complement strand
TAGCCACGGCCTTACTGGGCATTGTGGTCTGAGAAAATACTTACACCATGGACATCCACCAGAACCAGATCATGTGTAGACGCTGCGGGGAGAATGAGGAAACTGCCTCTCACGACATTTTTGACTTTGCATGCTTGCATGGAGACTGAGTATGGGACAGCTACAACCCAAGCTCGACATCCATGAAAAACACCTAGCCAAAAGGCTGATCAAGCTCGCGCAGATCTTATAACTTAGCTAGGGCAACAGGCTATACTCCAAGCACAAAAAACCCACCGGAGGCTTAGGTGCAGGGGCTTACATAGCGCCAAAGAGGAATATAGCTCACGAATTTACGAATCTTTAACTCGTGAGTGGTCGCGTTCCGCCACAGAACGCCATCGGTCTACAGTAGAGATTTTTTCTCACACCTGGTTTTGCTGTGTTTTCCTTTCTTTTCGAAGAAAATATCTGATTTTTTTTCAAAGAATTTGTTCAAAATCTACTTTGATCTATATTTGAAGCGATTTCCGCAAGTTTATTTTCCAATAGTACCCTTATTTTGGCACCTTTTTTTCTTCATTGTTTTATTTTATGAAATGTTAGAAATGTACCTAAATAATTAAAACAAATCGTTATTATGTTTACATTAATAGGTAATTAAAATAATTAGTTAATTAAATGTAATTAAATAAGTTAAATTTTAAACTATATAAATAGCCACACAAAAGACGAGAATGTGAGAAAAATTCTCACATCGACTGCTCAGACAACTTTCCGACTGCCTCAGGCAACTGAAATGCAATGTATGTCGGCAATTTTTTTGTGAGCACAAAGTAAATCATATTTTGAACATCTACTGAGAGAGTCGACAAGGTGGAGCCAATATTTACCAAGTTATTGCGTTTTTGTCCGGCAGTGTGAGAAAAATTCCCTATAGGAGACCACTCACGGGTTAAACAAATTAATACAAAACACTTATCAAAAACACTATTTATAATTATTTCTGAAGAAACTAGAAGTTGACTTCCATCCTTCGACTCGACTGATAATGAATCGAATGATTCGAAACTAGTTTCTTTATAAATAATTATAAATAGTGTTTTATTTTATTTAAAATTTTTAACACTTGGATTTTTTGTTTTTAAAAAGTTATGGAACCGCTTTCGCATTACTTCAGGATACTCCTCTTTTACAGTCATGCCATTCCGAAAACGAGAAAATTTCTTTCAGAAAATTTTCGCTCCGGCGGGATTCGAACCCACAACCTCCGGACCATTCAGAAAATTTATCGCTCCGGGCGGGATTCGAACCCACATCCTCCGGACCAAGAGTCAGTGCTCTTAACATCTCAGCCACGAAGATCGGCGATAATTACCTAACATATTATTCAAATATAATGTATATTGTAGAAAATAATGAGACAGTAAGTGACGGCTCATTTAAATTAATGTGATTAATTTAAAATGGAGGGGCTGCCTTCTCTTCTTCTGTTCTCATTAAAGATGATCATAGTGAGACCTATATCGAGGCAAGGCAAAGTGGATCGTTAACTCTGGCCTCCCTTCAGCTCAATTAAATCTTTCGCCTTTTACTAAAAAAAAAAGTGGATGGAAGGCACAAAATAGATTTCATAGCCTTTTTGATGTGATCACAATAGAGGGGGGGTTTATAGCACAAAATGTTGTTTTTGGGGATTCGTATTTCCCCTGGAATTTCTACTTACTTGGGCATAATAATCTACTTTTTTAACATGCACGCCAAAATCAGTATTTTGTATGAAGGCCAACTTTGCAGGCCATGGATAGATTGTCACAATCACACCGAACAGTGTTATACCAAACGGATTCCGCCTGTATCTAGTCTGATAGGGTGATAAAAGTTCATACTTGGCAGAGGTTTCTTCGTATGTACAATAAGGGTGTCCTATATAAATCAATGGTTTATCATAACCATGGACTAAATCCAGACCTACGAGTAGGGGGTCTTCTCTAGCAGTATTTACAATAAAATTTGGATTATTCCGTAAGAATTTCAGGTGTCTCCAAGGCATGAATGCATTCCAACCTGGAAATAAAACACAATACATGCAATTATTACAATACATGCAATTATTACAATACATGCAATTAATATATTATAAAGATTATTATAATGTGTACATCACCCTGCGGCATTGAACCACTTGTCCCTGGTTCCGCAAAATAACCGTCAATTTTGAATCTTCTGTCAATCCGCTCATTCTGAAGTCCCTCGTTCCCCTCCATGCCTGTCAATTTTGAATCTTCTGTCAATCCGCTCATTCTGAAGTCCCTCGTTACCCTACATACCTGTCAATTTTGAATCTTCTGTCAATCCGCTCATTCACGCTCATTCTGAAGTCCCTCGTTCCCCTACATACCTGTCAATTTTGAATCTTCTGTCAATCCGTTCATTCTGAGGTCTCTCGTTCCTCTACATGCCTGTCAATTTTGAAGCTTCTGTCAATCCGTTCATTCTGAGGTCCCTTGTTCCCCTATATACCTGTCAATTTTGAATCTTCTGTCAATCCGTTCATTCTGAAGTCCCTCGTTCCCCTACATACGTGTCAATTTTGAATCTTCTGTCAATCCGCTCATTCTGAAGTCCCTCGTTCCCCTACATACCTGTCAATTTTGTAGCTTCTGTCAATCCGCTCATTCTGAGGTCCCTCGTTCCCCTACAAACCTATCAATTTTGAATTTTCTGTCAATCCGTTCATTCTGAGGTCCCTCGTTCCCCTACATACCTGTCAATTTTGAATCTTCTGTCAATCCGCTCAGTCTGAGAGGAAATTCCCTGTTAATGGCTATACGCATTCTTCCATCTGGTATCATTTCACACATGGATTTAATGCCTGATGAAGAGAACAAAAGGTACCTTTTAAAAAACTCTAGGCCCTCAAGGTACTTCGTACCCGGGCTACCCGGGCCCTAGGGCATGGCCAAAGACATTCAATATAGTTCCGACGACAACTCACTGTGTTTTTCCTCCGTTGGAAGCAGCCGTGCCGCTTCCTCAAATACTTCTACTTCCTCAAAGAGTTGGTATATAAATTCTTGCTAAACCCTGAAGTATCTGATCGTTGTCGTCTATGTATGCTAGCTGCTCATGATGTAAATCATGAGTAGCCAGCAACTATCCATCAAACCCAACTAATATAGAGCCGTCAGCATTATGGACAGATCCTGTTGGAGAGGCCGTCTTTCTTGGGTTGGAGACACAATGAGAGTCGTTGAGAAATTTAACAAAAACAACAAAAAACTCTAAATTTGGTATTTTAGGTTTAAAGGTTTGATTTCAAATATAAAAATCGATAAAAAAAAAATCCATTTGTTCGCCTCGTTTCTTTATTAAGTTCCTAGGTAGCCTAGATTAACGTGCATAAAAATTTTATCAAAAAGGGTGAACTCTGAGTGGCAAAAGTGTCCGACACGGCGCGACGTACAGTGAGCAAACGAATTTTATTGCTTCAGTTTTTGGATTTTAGGTAACTTGAAACGATCCATTATCGAAGAAAGGTTCATTAGTGAAAATAATAAACCAAACTGAAGCGGAGATATTATGCAACATACACCATGTGAAAATAATAAACCAAACTGAAGCGGAGATATAATGCAACATATACCATGTGAAAATAATAAACCAAACTGAAGCGGAGATATAATGCAACATATACCATGTGAAAATAATTAACCAAACTGAATCGGAGATATAATGCAACATATACCATGTGAAAATAATAAACCAAACTGAAGCGGAGATAAGAACGGAAGAGTGGTTAGCGGATCCCAAAATAGATTTCATAACTTTTTTGGGGTGATGACTTGGCGGGGAATTTTTATAGCACGCGGTGGTATTTTTGGGGGGATCTCGTTACTTTTTAAAGCAAGAAAATATGTATTTATATAATGGTAAAAGGGCAGAGATTTTACAAAAGTATCATATCTGAATTATTATCATCTATCTTCAAAGCATACACTAGACAACGTCCGGTGGAGAAACCAAGGTCCAACCGGTCATTTCCTTGAGGGCGCTGGACGTTTTTCGTCTGTACTTTCAATTTTTTAATAGAAATTTTTTAGTCAAAATTGATAAAAAATAAATCTATAATCAACTATCATTAATCAATGTGTTACACCCGGTATAAATAATTGAACGTTAAAATAATAGTCCATTATGTATCTTATGAGGAAATCCTAACTAAAGAAAAATATGAAATTTCTAACAATTTATTTGTCTTAAATAACACCCTGTATATGAGATAAATTACACCCTGCATATTTTCAGTACTAACCATGTACCTCTACTTGATTTGGTGATTAAAATGATACCTGATACGTCCATATCGGTTCATTAGTTCGGAAAGCATTTTCTGATCTGAACTTTCAGGTTCACAAAAGAATTTTTTTAGTCAAAATTGATGAAAATCAATCTATCATCAACTATCATTAATCAATGTGTTACACCCGGTATAAATAATTGAACGTTAAAATAATATTTCATTATGTGTCATGTGAAGAAATCCTAAGTAAAGACAAATATGAACTTTCTAACAATTTATTTGCCTTAAATAACACCCTGTATATGAGATAAATTACACCCTGTATATTTTCGGTACTCACCATGTACCTCTGTTTGATTTGGTGATTAAAATGATACCTCATACGTTCATATCGGTTCGTTGGTTCGAAAAATAAATAACACGTGTATCAAATAAATACCCCAAATTTTAAGGGTTTTTGGAAATTTGGGGCTGAAGGACCCAGTAAGATAGCAAAAGGCACATCTGCCACTCACAAGAAAAAAAATGAGCTATCGTTCATCAAAATCGGTCCAGTAGTTTTGGCTGTAGGTGCGTCAACATCAAAGAAGAAGAAACAGGAGCAGGCGATGAGAAAAAAAAGTGCACTTTTCATAAGCCTATATTTCCGATTTGACTTAACCGATTTTGATGAAACTTCATATACTTCGTCTCTGAGTCCGCCCCATTTTTATACTGAGGTATGTAGTTTTTCCTCTGGAAGTTGTTGAAATCGGCAATGTAATCTGTGGCGTATAATATACTCATGGTAGCTACTGCATTTTTTGACTTGGCGGGGCGGAACGCTACCGCGCTCCCTAATAAATACAATAATGACCGAAATTTAACAATTTGATTCATTGCCCGTTCCCGGCTCAAGTTTGTCGTACCTGAGTGAGGACTGCCTTCAGTTTTCCCTGGCATAACAACATAGGGTTCATTCCAATTGGATTCCGGTTTGAATAAGATATAACCCACATTTTTTTTAAATGATACTTTAATGGCCGCTGTGAAAAAAAAAAAATCAAAACGTTTTAAAAAAGGAAAAGAAATAATAAATACCTATTGTTATGAGAGCGTACTATTATGTATGCTGGCCTATTCGAACTGGTACTAAAATTAGGACCAGTTCAATTATTGATCATTTTTTCTTGATACATATGGTGTCTGAAGTGCAAAATTCTAAAAAAAAAAAATACCAAATTATTTTGGTATTTAAATTTTGGTTTTTGGTATTTTTCAATTGTTTTATGTTAGAACAAACATTAGATATGCAACAGAGACCTAATATGAAACATTTTCATTTTAATGTAAAGCCATTAATATTGAAAGGTACAAATTTTTGCAATCTGTGGAAACAATGGTTCATGCAATACAAGATATTTCTGAAAGCAAGTGGATTAGTCAATTAATCTGATGATAGAAAGGTTGATTTACTGTTGCATTTCTTGGGTGAAGACGTCATTCTGATATTGACATCGTTTGACATTGATTTAGATACGACTAAGTATAATGTTCTTGTCAAAGTATTTGAAAACTATTTTATGCCTAAAAAGAACATTGCCATCGAAAGGAACAACTTCTTTACAGGAAAGCAACTAATAAATGAAACCGTAGAAAATTTTGTTACTGAACTAAAGAATTTGAGCTGAACTTGTGCGCTTGGTCACATCAGAGAGAGCATTGTTCGTGATGTATTCATTTGTGGATTACTTGAAGTTAATAATTTTATTAAAGAAAAATTGCTCAATGAAGGTGACCTCTTTATGGACAAAGCTTTTAAAGTAGCTCAAACTTTAGTTCAGACAAGAAGTCAAATAAAAAAATTAAATGACACAAAAATCATTTCTAAGATTGATTTGGAAAATAAAAACTCTCCAACCGTAAACAAAGAAGCAAGTTCAAGTCTTGTAATTGATTGTCGTTTTTGTGGTGGTAAACATAAAATTAGAAATTGTCCTGCCTACGGTCAAAGGTGTAAGAAATTCCACGAACTAAATCATTTTGCAAGAAAATGCATAAAAACAAGAGTGAACATTATAGATGAGAACAACTATGATGATTTATATGATTCTGACAATGAGAAGAAACTAAGTGAAGAACGTTTTGTCATTGGTTCTGTGGATTCACAAAAAATTAATAAAGATCAAATCTGGGAAACTGAAATTTTTATAAATAATAAAAAAGTTAGATTACAATTAGATTCTGGTGCTGGATGCAATATTTTACCTGAAAATGTATTTAAAACGTTAAAAATAATGCAAAGACCTAAATTATCTTCAACCATTTTATCATCTTACTGTGGAGACAAGATTCACAATCTTGGAAAAATATCTTTAAAATGCAATATTCCAAAGAAATCTGTTCGCCTGATTGATTTCTTTATTTGTAGAACAAGTCATCGTGCGATTTTGGGATTGAAGACCTGCAATGATTTAAATTAGATTCAAAAAGTTTGCTCGTTGAAATGTGTCGATACTAATGAAATACATAATGAGTATGAGGATATATTTGTTTGTCTTGGATCACTCCCAGGAGAATACAGGATTCATTTGCAAAGCAACGCTGTACCTCATATAGATGCTTAAAGAAGAATTCCATTTAAGCTACAAGAAAAATTTAAGGCTGAACTAGATAAAATGATGAAAATGAATGTCATAACCAAAGTAAATGAACCGACAAAGTGGGTAAATTCTGTAGTAGTCACGCATAACCCATCTGGTGACTTGAGAGTGTGTTTATATCCTCGTCATTTGAACAACTTTATTATTTGCTCACATTATCAAATACCGACCTTTGAATCCATACTTTGTAACTTAACTGGATCCAAATATTTTAAAGTTCTCGATGCAAGCTCGGGATTTTGGGCATTACATTTGGATGAATGTAGTTCAAAGTTGACGACATTGAACACTCCATTTGGTAGATACAGATATCTACGTCTACCTTTTCGTATATCAACAGCATCTGAAGTATTTCACAAAGCCCTTGTTGATCATTTAAGTGGATTATCAGGAGTAGAAATTTATATGGTCATCAATATTCACGGCAAGACCAAAGATGAACACGACCATAGATTACGATCATTATTCAATAAGAAATTAATTTAAAACTAAATGCTGAAAAATCTCAACTTTGTAAAACTAAAGTAAAATTTATGGGTCATTACATAAGTGAGGCCTCCATAGAACCTGAGGAATCCAAAAGTGAAATTATTGAAGATATGTTGCCTCCAACACCAGTGATGGAACTCCAAAGATTTCTTGGAATGATTACTTATTTAAGTAGATTCATAAAAAAATTGTCATTTGAAAATACAAATTGAGACAATTGTTAAAAAAAGATGTTGCTTGGCATTGGAATGAAATGCACGACAAAGGATTGAATAAGCTAAAATTCAGCACCTCTTCTTAAAAGGTTTGATCCAAACAACATGAAAATTAAGAATGGTGGTCCATGAAACCAGAGTGTATGTTTCAATAATTGTGCTGGTAAAAGACCACGACTTCCACAATCTGCACTATTGTTTTCAGAAGAAACATGACGCCAATGTGCTGGATCCTAAAAAGTATAGACTAAAAAGTCTAGACTAAAAATGGTATAGACTAAAAAGTCGCCTTAAACCCTACGTAAAGGAACTGATTTATAGTAAGAAACAGGAGCAGCCGATGAGAAAAAAAAGTGCACTTTTCATAAGCCTATATTTCATTGATCGATCTTAATTTAATCTGTTAACTTCGGCATAATTATTTTTGAATACTCTGAAAGCTCGGTTCTGTTTTTGTATTGAAAAAGGTTGCCACATAGGTTTTTAAGTTTTGCTGTCTGAAAAAAGATGTATAGTGTTAAAGTTCAACCGTCTTATCAAGAACAATTTCTTATAATGAATATTTTTATTCAATCTTTTTTTCATGGAATGAAATAATTTCTTTGTCCTTTCAGTACTCAAACCTAGGTGATTTGACCATATGCCTACCAGTTTCATTCCTATGGTCATGTGTTTGAAAAAAAGGTTCCTTACACCTTTGATCATTCCAATTAATAATTGGAACCACGGTTCCCATTTCTTCCATGGTTGAAGAAATCAATAATGAGTTGCATTTATTAACAACCCTGTTTGATTGCCCGTCTACACGACCAATCAAGAGATATCCGAAAATAGAAGGTACCGCCGAGGGTGAACCTTTCACAATAGGTTGAGAGTGCAGAATGAGATCTTGGTAATATTCTGCTCCCAAAATCATGTCTGTTTGATGATTTGTGTTTCCCTGACCATATGTTAAGTCAGCCAATGGCAAATGTTGAAACCGTTTCAACACTACAGAAGAAATATTACTAGGAATGATTGCCATGATTTTTGGCAGAATAACCGCACTTATACAAAGAGGAGTGTGACCTGTTGTCACGTTCCTATTTTTAGGGACAACTTTACCCTTTGTTCGTATGGATCTTGTCGATCCGATTCCTGAGATTTGAAGAGAGCAGTGTTTTCTATTCAACTTTAGGGACTGAACAAGTCTCTCTGTAATAATTGTCACTTGAGATCCAGGGTCTATTACGCATCTTGCGTTCACCCATTTACCACGACTATTCTCCACCAGAATAGACGCAGTTCCCAATAAAATAGTGGAATATGTGACCGAACCTTGCATCGGATCACCCACTTTGCCAGAATGTGCAACTCCACTGAGTGCAACATTAGAACATACATTGTTAGAAGACATATGCTCCGTCAATTGCCCATGAAAAAATTTGTTTGTATTAGAGTGCAAACGGAAGGGCATTCAGAAGCCAAATGTTTTGCACTTAAACATGAAAAGCATAGTTTATTCTCTTTTACTATAGTGAATCTTCGACTAATTTCCAGTTTTAGGAAAAAAAAGTTGTATCCGCCCCACGTTTATTACCTGGAGACACAGTTCCCACCAGTACTTTAGATTTATTATCCCCACGTGGATATCTTTGTTTCGAAAATGAAGTCACTTATGAAGACTCCGCCGTTTGCTTTAAAATATTCTGTTCCCTTTTTACAAAATCCACTAATTCTGTGAAAGAAGGAAAATCGTGTGAAACGATTTCCCTTTCAAACTCCAAAGAAGTATTAGAATCAAGAACGCTTACGTCTAGATGAACAAGAATAAATTCTTGTAAATCATTTATACATAATGATTTGATGGATTCGACTACCGCATGAAATCAATCAAGAAAGGATCGTAATCCAATAACTGAATCTGTAGAAAGAGGTTTAAATTCTAATAATTTATTCATTAAAGCGAGATTTCGTTTCTTCGCATATCGGTCAACCAACGACTTATATGGCAGCGGATAATTAGCTGAAGTAAATGAAATAGATTCAACGCACAATAAAGCAGATTTTTTAAAATAACTCTTTAAATACACGAATTTTTGTATATTGCTTAATGATGTAGATTTATGAATCAGTTCATCATAAAGCGCCCTCCACGAAGAAAACTCAGAAATATCTCCGTCAAAGTACGGAATATTTATCGTTGGCAATTTCACCTTGGTTGGCTCCCTACTCCAATCCGCCCCATCGACAAATGAGCTCGTATGAGATTGGCCTAACAGTGATGCCTCGTGGGGAACATGACTACAAAAATTTGTAGTCATGTTCAGAGTGTCAACTACTTCCGAGGTATCAAGTTTTGTGTTAAGAACATCGATATGTTCACACAGATTTTCATATTTAGGAAACGTATCATACAGTGTTTTGCATCTTTGTAGAAATTCTTACTGTCTACTTGGATTGGATATTAGATCAAAACATACTTGAACCCGTTGGAAATAGCGTTCCCTCTTTTTTATTGCCACATCCATTTGTTCTTGAAGTTTGGTCGCCATAATGAGAAACTAACCTGATTGAACGATAATAAATCTAATTCCTGTATCTTAATGTTTAAGTATAGAGGACATAAAATCTATATAATTACCTATATTGATTAAGAGAATCAGTATTCATTCCAGAATTAACTGATTATTAATTATCTAACTTCCTGTTGAAGTATGTCTGATAACTGACTATTAAATACTTAACTTCCTGTTGAAGTATGCCATCAACCAATAAAATAACTGACTATTAAATCTCTAACTTCCTGTTGAAGTATGCCATCAACCACTAAAATATAACTGACTATTAAATCTCCGCCCCTTGTGTGCTGGTAAGCTGAATAATGTCTATTGAACAAAGAGAATCAGTATGATTTTAAGAATTGCCTAATCACTGACTATTAAATACCCATCTCATCGTATGGCCTACGAGTTAAATAATGTTTATTTAACAAAGAGAATCAGTAATTGAGCAAATCTTCATGAACCGTCAATCATCACTGCTTAATTTTATAACCTCTAAAAACCGCATGTTTGAGGTTAAAGAAAAAAACATTTTCATTACTTACGGACAAAGATATAATGGGAGATGATTGATCGGTTTGTTTGAGACACCAAATAAGCCTTTTTAACGTAAATTCAATAGAAAAACAACTTTTCTATCAAAAAATTAGCAGATGGAACTAAGATTTGGAACCCATTACGTAATGTGACTGTAATTATAAAAAACGAACGAAGAAAAAATCACTAGTTTAATCATCCGGCCCGAAGGACCAATCATGTTGAGTTTCCCTTTATATTGATGAGAAAAGTGTTTTTTGATGTAAAATTATTGGAAATTATAAAAACTCACTTTGATTTTTAGGCTTATTCAAAAATAGAATATTTCTCGTTGAAATCTTCAAGATGTCTGTCGTCTAGACGCTTCGATCCGTTTCCTGATAAAATTGATCACCAACTGCGCAGGCGTATAATTTCATCAGATGACAGAGAAAACATGGTTACGTGTTCTAAGTTAATTCCACACTCGCGGAGTTGTCACATATACGAAGGAAGAACCAAACAAGTAGCCTGCACAAAATACTCGTAGTTCGTATCATACTCTATATATTATCATACTCACCAGTAGCCTGCACAAAATACTCGTAGTTCGTATCATACTCTATAATATCATACTCACCAGTAGCCTGCACAAAATACTCGTAGTTCGTATCATACTCTATATTATCATACTCACCAGTATCCTGCACAAAATACTCGTAGTTCATATCATACTCTATATTATCATACTCACCAGTAGCCTGAACAAAATATTCGTAGTTCGTATCATACTCTATATTATCATACTCTTCAGTAGCCTGAACAAAATATTCGTAGTTCGTATCATACTCTATGTTACCATACTCACCAGTAGCCTGCACGAAATATGCATTGTTCGTTCTATCAATGACAGAGTTTTCGTTATTCAATTCTTCAATTAGTCTATCTGTCGCTCTTGGTACCGTTGCAGCAAAAAACATACTTTTAGCTATGTTTGGGGCAATTGAGAGAATATTAGGATCTTCCGCTATCATTTCCAATAAAGCTTTATTTTGATTATATTTGGATAGTACTTTTCTTCTGATTTCATAATTTGTCCAAAATAGTGCACTGTCATTTGAGTCCGAACTTTCATATGCTTGATGAAATCTGAAAGTTTAGAAGTTAACTTCTCAAAAGTTGCAGTTGCTTTTCACTACAAATTACCTCCCTTTTATGAAGTTTTTTTTTGGTTGCTATTTTTTAAAAAAAAAATTTTTTTTCTTCTTCCGAGCACACTCCGAAGTTGAAGTATTTTAGTTGTGCAGAGGTTGAATAGTGTCTAGAAATAGAGTCTCCACTCTCAAAATACGTTTCAGACATGTGGTAGATCTCATTTCCAAATTGTCAGTCTGTCTATCTGTGGTGAAATTCTTGTGTTCGTCATAAGTTTAACTAAAATATTTAGGATAGCTATAGGTAGATATAAACACTTTCAAAATGATAAAAATTACCCCTGATTCAGGAATATTATCTTCTTAATTTGAGTAGAGATTAATAACAAGTTTTTGGAGATCACCCTGTTGGTATTGGCCCCTTTATTACAGGGGCGGATACAGAGCGATCGGTGAGGGGACCAATTACTGTCGGCCATTATTCAGCTAATAAACTTCGTGGCGATATCGTAAAACCAAATCGCACGTAATGTGCACTGTGCATCGATAGCGACAGAGTAAAGTTAGGTTCAGATTAGCATGCCGTCAACTGCTCGAAAACAACTCAGCGTAGGACCCATACACATGGACACGTCTCCTCTCACTTGTAAACCAGATTTATACTGTCGCAAGAAATGCAATCAAAATATTAGTCCACTAGTCAGAGAGAAAAAAAAGGTGTTTGAATACAGTAATTGAGAAAATTTTGATTTTTATGTATGTTTGTAGGTACGGACCTCCTCTTTAAAAATCTAAGTTTTCGACCTCGCAATCCTTGTGCGTTCTCAGCCATCTTGAAAAACCCGTCAAAAAAACCGTTTTTTTTTCAGGGCTTCCTCAATAACTCGCGTGCATTTTAGGCGAACATTTGTAGCGATTCTTTTGAACGACAATTAAATTTCCTGCAAATTCAATTCACCCATTTTTCCTTTTTCCTCACACAGAGCGCTGCTATGGACGGCTTCGCTTTGGCGGTAAAAGGCGAATTTGATGAAAATGAGTTTTTATCAGGACAAAACAAAGGGAAACTATTTACCTTTTTTTGTAAGTTCGTCCTTCTTTTCAATGCTTTCGTGGCCAAAAAAAAAATACATGATTATCTTTTTCCAGAAGCTTCAATGTGTTGAGACATTCTTACGTCAGCCTCGATTCATAAGTAAAAGAGCTTAGAGCCCTGAGAGCAGCCTGACTGCCTGGCATAATATATTATTGTGTGCGCCCTTGAGTCTCTTTTCACAATCAATTGGACACCGAATAATATGACATAGACTTAGAGGGCCTAATACAGCTCGGCCCGTATACGCCCAATACCATTTCCAGGCTTTCCATCCGTAAATCAATTTAGTGATTTATTTCGGCGGACAAGACTCTCATCCCAGCCCTTGCGGTTTGGGATGTTCACCTCAAACGGATGTTCGAGGTTGAGTTTGATCGGCATTGTCTCCGATATAGTTATGTCCCTTTTGTGTTCCATTTTATTTCTTGTAGAATACATAAGTGCCCAACCAGGACTCCTGGTTTGAATTGTTTTGCCATTGAGTGCACTTAGCATTGCATCCTTCTTTATATGAAAACTAGCTAACCCGACGAACTTCATTCCGAGAAGAATGGGGGAAAAATGAGAATAAATCTGACTTTTACATTAGTTATCATATCACCGAGGTACAACTGTTTAAACGCGATCAGAGCATACCACACATAGATTACATATTACCTACATATTTGTTAACCTATGTAGAACATGGGGAATAATAACAGGTTGTTATTCTGCGTAGAAAGTGTTGGGAGTAGTATTGGGTTAGGTTCCAAAAAAATAAAATGAGTCGGAACTACCATTTCAATACCATTATGACAGCGAAGCAAAGACCAACTTACACCTAACTATACCTACCACAGAATATATATGGATTACGGTTGGAATGAATTATTGGGTTGCCAATAGAATATTCTAATTTTCTCAACCTGTGTTGACCTCAAAATATTTTTTTTAAAAAATACTTAGCCAATCTTACTATAAACACGCGTTTCTCCCATTAAACTTTTGTTTATTTCTATTATATTAAATCGCCTAACCGCTTTTGTACATAATTTCATCAGGAATGAACAACTTGTGCAAAAGTATGGACAAAAAGTTTAAAAGTATTTGCTCATACTGGTAAATATGAGGAAAAAAGATTTTCCAAGATGGTGACCTCACATGGACCCATGAACAAAATATATGGTTGGTGATCAGATACCCTTTAGGGCATACGTGTAGAATGTGATAAAAGTTAAGATGGCATCATGACCAGAAGATTTATAAGGTTTAATATTCTGGTAAGAACAGGCACAAAGATGCCATCATCACCAGGATATTTATAAAGTTTAAAAGAGCAGATTGCCCAACTGACCTTGTTTTAACAGGAAATTATCCCTGCAAGACTCCTTGTTCTACTCGAGGGCCCTGTAGGATCCCCTTCATGCAGTCCACCAATTTCATTATTTATGCCGTCCTTTTTATGGAGAAAAACAATTCCTTTGGAAGGATCCCTAGCGAGTACCGTCGTAGGCTCGCTGTTTATGACTTCCCAAAAGTCTCTCCGGGTTCTCCGATTTCTCAATTATTCATATGGCTAATTAATAAGAGTCTTTTTCGTTCTTTTACGAGAATGCTGCAAACCCATTGTAAACTATTCGGACATTGAGATTTTATCAAATATTTGATATAGAACGAGTTATTTTTTATATATATAACGTCTCTTTAACTTCTATTGGTCATTCAAGACGGGGGTTTTACCCACCATTCACTGGAAACCAGCTACCCACATCACGAGGGTGCGAACCCACGTGGACAACCACATGGAACCACCTCGCCGGATGTTGCTTAACTTTAGTGATCGAACTGATTTTGGTGTATTCAACATGCCATATAAGCTAGCTGAATGAGTTTTTAAAAGTCAAAATTTCGAAGAACGCAAATCACTCGTTGATAGGGAGCGAAAAGTGGATAGTGTAATCAAAGACAAATGCCAGAGAACAGCACTGCCAACACGCGAACAAACACATTAAGTGACTAAATATTATTTACAAGTCATTAAACAGGGATAGATGTACAGGGTGCGACAATTAATTCTCACAATTTTTAACAAATCGTGGGAGAGAAAGTCATAGTGGGAGGAGCTTAAGGTTTGTGATATTCAACAAGAAATGGCATAAAGTTTTTAGGTATTGCAATGGTTTGATCGCGCGAGCATTGTACGTTCAATGTTAAGCTGTTTTCTTTTTAAAGTGGATCCATTATAGCCACTCAGAGGAGGGTTCCGCACAAGGTATGGTTTGCAGGTCCAGTTCCTGATCAAAAAACAATTTTGAGGTAGGTTCACAACTTTAGGATCACATCATTAGCTTTAGGCTGTATGGGGCTACGGCCCATGTTCCCCGGTCACGTAATCTCCTTACAGCATAACATTTTGTGGGCCCCCTCGCTGGCCGGATTTGAGTCCCTGTAACTTCTTCCTGTGGGGTTACCTGAAGCCTGAGGTCTTCAAACATCGCCCTAGGACAATTAAAGAGTTAAAAAAGGAGGAAATTCTGGAAGAAATCATGCAAATTGATGCTGGCATGCTGACGAGAATCACTGAAAACTGCCGCGAAAGACTCCAATTGTGTATCACTCGCCAAGGTCGTCATTTGGACAACATTATTTACAAAACATAGATATAAAAAAAACTAAAATACACAAGCTTTTAGAGTGCGAAATAATTTTTCAAATATCTCATTTCGATTTTATTTACCAGCTCTTTCAAATGTGGGAGAACCAGTTGCCGCACCCTGTATTATTATTTGAAACTTGGTGGTGAGGTCATTATTAGTTGGTTTATAAGCTGGCGAGAATGACCAAATCGAAAAAATAGATAACACTATCAAATTTAGTTTGATTTTTTTCATCTTCTAAAACATTACTAATGAAGATAGTGAAGTGAACAACCTGTATATGGAATATTATGTAAACATCCTGTATACTTCTCCTTTTAATTTTTTTCATCTTCTAAAATATTACTAATGAAGATATTTAACTCAACTGAACCCTCCAAAAATGTAAAAGAAACATTCAGACCCACGACCCACCTGATGAAGGAAACCATGTTACCGACAATAGAGTTGTTCATGAACTCTTTATATATCGTATTCAAAGCGGGCATTAAATTTTGATGAAAAGGTAAGGCAGGAATTATTTCATTGCTCCACTGTTGATATCTGCTTTCTGGCACAGACCCACAACCAAATTTTAATTCTTTTCCACCCCCTGATGAGGAGGTGGAGGAGGATGCTCTGCTTCGACCTGAAAATTAGTTAAAAAATCGAGATTATTCTTATAACTAATTATTTATTTACTGAAGTCATCTCGTATATAAAATTGGTCAAATTGTCAATTTCTTGTTCAATACCTGAGGAAGAGCCAAGCCTGCTGATTGGCCATTTTAAGTATAGTGTTTTAGTTGAAACTTAACAAAGGCTTTTTAATCAATCAAGTCTGTCACAGGGATTTTTATTATGCAAGATGAGGGATGATCTTGAAAGGTTTGACCTTTCTCATTGTTGAGGCCCACATGGGACCTCGGGATAAAATGTTCTTCTTCATATTGGTTTTTTTTTCCTCTTCACATAAAGGTGAACAATTCTTAGAAAATATTATTTACTATCTTGATGTTTAAACCTTCGTAAAAGAGTACTTTCATATTTGTCTATTGTTTTAATAGTCTGCTTGGTTTCATTCAAATCATTCATTTGAATTCTAATATTATTTTACTATCTTGATGTTTAAACCTTTCGTAAAAGAGTCCTTTCATATTTGTCTATTGTTNTTTCTTCCTTGACTTCTAACCTCAAGAAAATCAGTTCTTATTGAGTTCTTATTCAGTTCTCGTCCATTAGTAGTGTTCCCAATAAGTGTCACGGGGGTTGGGGTGGGATAACTTACTTTTGATTATAATTATTATAAGGAAGGCTATTTTATATTACTAAGGGAGATTTAATCTTAAGGAAGGCTATTTTATATAACTAAAAGGACGGTTTATCTAAGAAGGCTAATTTTTATTATTATTATTTAAGGACGGATATAAAAACTATTAAAACTTTCATTTATATACAGTCCACATTTATTATCTAACTTTGTTGTCATTGTTTGTGTGAAAATAAACTTTATTGTGAAATGAAGAACCATCACCTTTGATTATTTCTTATATCAAACACACATTGGGCAACACTTATTTTCTTTTGAAGCCGTAGTCCTGCACTATAAGATGGTCAGAAAACAATTTGATGTGGGGTATAATAATTAGAAGCAATTGGTTCAATTGTTTTGAATCTGTGTTTAGGATAAATATACAAACGAAAAACAGAGAAATAAATATTTATTTTTGTAAAAAACGTAATTTTATGCCAAAACGGCGTCACCTGCAAATATTAGCGGTCCCGCAGGTAATCAATGAATGGATTTGAAAAATGAATTAGATGATATACTTAGTTCTGGAGTTTAAAAAATATTTAAAACCGGTTGCTATTTTGAATTCACTTTTGTTAATTTTTTTTTTTTTTAGCTCATAAACTATCAATAGTCCAAGGAATCCGGTTCATCATACGCACACCTTCTTCAAGTAATGCTATGTACTTCCACAAGGGCGACAAATTGCAAAAAAAAAAAAAAAAAAAAGTCCATCATACAGATGAACTAAATTTGCTACAAAATCAATTATTCCATTTTTTTCTTCTTTTTACGTTTGCGAGTTATGTGAAGTGGCAACTGTAACCACACCGGCAGCTGTAATCCTAAGGGGTTGGGATATTTCTAAAGCAAGAGTTTTTATAAATCATTTGCGGGCTCGTCTCTATAAATATAAAATTCGAAGGTCCCAAATTGACTCCAACAAAAAATTGAATAATTCCTTGGTTAGATAGTAATAATAATAATAGTTAGATAGTTTTATTAAATAATAAAATTAAAATACAAAAATGTTTCAAATGTTCTCTGAGAGCTATCGAAAGGGATTGTTTTTTAAATGATGTAGAAGGACTTACGTGAGGAGATCAAACAATCATACTCTTAGAACCGTTCACTTTCAACTGCCCCGAGAGTTGGTAGAATTTGTCCCAAGTAACCTTATTCCCCTCCTTCCTCTGATGACTATTTTCTTTTCTTGGATGGACTATTAACACTAAATAATATTGGGTGTCTCTGGTGAACAACACAAAAATTCAAAAATCGGGGTTCTCTTCCCATTTTATGTTCATAATCTCAAACTTAATAACGGTTCTAACTATTTCGACCAAATTTGGTATACTGGTGGTTCTTAGACTGGGAAATCGATCTAGACTGGTTCCATATCTAGAAAATTCAACTTTAACACGTTCGTTGCCGATCATATCATTGTATGAACTTTTTCGTTATTATATTGGATGAAATTAAATGCACAGACTCATAAATATTTATGAAACAGACCAATCGTTCTAAATTGGTATTAAGTTTCGGAAACATGTTTGAAGAACAAACTAAATGCGTCAAATAACTTGCGACAGTGTGTAAAAAGACGTTTCAGTGTAAAACTCGTTCGCTGGATTGCTGTCAGGTGTATAAAATTAATGTTTTTAAAATTTATTATATTATACATAGGTATACACATTATACATCTGGCAAAAATGGCAGCGAACGTGTTTAGTTCTTTTTTGAACGCACTTATAAGATCTTTGACACGTCAAGCTTGCTCTTTGAACGTGTTTCACCAATCTAGAATTATTGATGTGATTCATTAACGTCTGTAGATTAAATTTAATCCAATAACACCTGAAATGATATCGGCAGCGAACGTGTTGAAGATGATTTTTTTTTTCATAGGTATACACATTATACACCTGGCAAAAATGGCAGCGAACGTGTTTAGTTCATTTTTGAACGCACTTAGAAGATCTTTGACACGTCAAGCTTGCTCCTTGAACGTGTTTCACCAATCTAGAATTATTGATCTGATTCATTAACGTCTGTAGATTAAATTTCATCCAATAACGTGTTGAAGATGATTTTTTTTTTTTCGGCAGCGAACGTGTTGAAGATGATTTTTTTTTCGCCAGAGATTGGAATTTTTTTTCCACCCCGAACTTTGAATATTTGTGTTGTCACTTCGCATTCGCATATCTTGCAAACGGTTCTTGCACAAAAAAATGTAAGATTTGATTTCGTAGCTTTTTTTTTTTTTTTTTATTTAACACCTTTTGGTAGTTCATCGACGCTGCCACTCGGCTCAGGGTGTCTGAAAAAAAAGGAACTCAATATCCTGAGGAAGAATTTGAATTTCGATAAACCCTGAAACTACGTTTTTCTTTATTCTAAAGGAGAAATTTTTGGTTTTCTATGGTGGCTTTCAATTTTTTTTTTTTTTATTTTTTTTTCGATTTCAGAGGACAAACTTTATGAAATTAATAGAACTACCTATTTAGCAATACTTTTTTTGAAAAATATAAGAAAATTGAATTATTTTGAGATCGATACTCATAACAGGGACAGAGAATATTTTCATAGTCACCATTAATTTTTTCACCACAAATAAGGGGGGTTTGTATGGAACGTTTTCTTCTTATCTCTAACGGCTTTCCGAGACATTTGACCATGTCTTTTAAAATGGATGATACTGTATAGGTTCTTACCATGAGCAAGACTAGCCTTTGAAGCAAAAACAACACTGAATATTAGTAGGTGTAACAAGTTAAGCCGATACCGCGCAAGATACATTAGGACGATCTTTGAAGATAATGATAATATAATACTTGATCTTCACTTGACTGTAAGGAACACACTTTTGAAATAATGTACTCTCGTTCGTATTGCAGATATTTATGTTATATTGCTCAAAGGAAAAAACTTTAACCCTAGGATTGCCAAGGGGGGGGACAAAGTACCCGCGTTTTAGCAAAAAGCTTATAGTAATCAAATTATGATACTTATTTTAATGAGACCTTTATAATTGTCACAAACAATATTTTCCATCATAATATATAAAAATATGTATGTTCTAAGACTTCTAAGGGATTAATTGAAGCCAAACTTTGGGCGCAGGTACTTTAAACCCTTCCCCCCTTGTCAATGCATGTAACCAATACATTGATTGTCTAAAGCTACCATAAATTGTCTAAAGTGTCTAATTATGTACCACATGCAAGAAATAAGTGTGTGTAAACACTGTCAACAAACCTAGGGTTAAATAAAAAAAAGAAACAGTTGTCATTTGTAAAAAAAAAAATGTAATATAAATGTATTTTTGTGGGCATCATTGCATTACAAGGTATTTCAAACATTCACTCCAATATCATTAAGCCTAAGCTACACTTTAACAATTTCCTTATAATGCTACCACTTGTCGCTATTACCATAGCTACTCAATTGTCCTCAGGAGGCTGAGTTACCCCCAAACATAACCAGACCAATTAGAAAATTCGAAATAACCTTTTTCAAATTTTCGACCCGTCCGGGAATCGAACCAGGAACCTCTGCGGTGCAAGCCGAGCGTGATGCGCACTCTGCCACGGAGACGTCTTTCAGTTGCCATTTTGTTTTTCTAGAACTCTCTAATACATTTGAACTACTTTCCCCCCTATTTTGTCCTCTGTACTAGGTACTACTTGTGGAAACTCAAAAATTTTCCTTATATCGAAGTATCAATTAACAATAGGTAATATGTACACAAGGTGTTTGGCTTTAAATCGGACCCCTGAATATGGTGGGTAGCTGACATCATAAAATGGAACTTTTTTTTACGAAATTCGTTATTGACGAAGCATAATAAAGTTACAGGGTGGAGAAGATCATTTTTGTACAACATTTATTAATGATTACACCCTAAGTTTTGGAATCTCTACACCTCAGCCTCATGGCATTTTTGTCTATTGGGTTAATTTTATTTATTAACTTTTAAATAAATAAAAACAAAACACTTACCAAAAACACTATTTATAATTATTTATAAAGAAACTAGTTTCGAATCATTCGATTCATCATCAGTCTAGTCGAGTCTAAGGATGGAAGTTGACTGCTTAGAATCGACTAGACTGATGNAATACTATGAAATACAACTAATACTCTGAGCTACAACTGATACTCTGTGATGCAACTAATACTATATAAAACAACTAATACTCTGAGATATAACTGATACTCTGAAATACAAGTAATACTCTGAGATACAACTGTTACTCTGAGATGCAACTAATACTATGAAATACAAGTAATACTCTGAGATACAACTGTTACTCTGAGATGCAACCTAAAACTAATACTCTGAGATACAACTAATACTCTGAGATACAACTGATACTCTGAGCTGCAACATACAACTAATACTCTGAGATACATCTGATTGTTAAGGGCATACAAAAATTCTGGTTACAGCACACATCTGTTCATATATGGCAGGGAAAACAAATACACATATACCGATAGGAGCGAACCGGTCTTAGCTGCCGATATTTTTTTTTTTTTTTCATCAGTACCGGCTCGGAAACCATGGAACTACCTGTGAAAAACGTGTCCACTTGTGAGTTGCGTGCAGTTATTGGCTTTTTAACTGCAAAAGGGCTTAATGGCAACGAAATTCACACTGAATTAGTGCATATTTATGGTGACAATGACAAATGCATGAGTGTGCAAATGGTGCGTCTGTGGCGTACAGATTTTCTAGAGGGACACTGAGAAGTTCATGATGAGCAGCGCGCGGGCAGGCCAAAAACCGCCATTACAGATTACGCAGTCGCAGCAGTCGAAAAAAATCACAGAATTTGGGACTCAATGGCTCCTGAAATCGATATTTGTTGTCATGCATTTGTCAGCATAAATATGCACTAATTCAGTGTGAATTTCGTTGCCATTAAGAACTTTTAAAGTTAAAAAGCGAATAACTGCACGCAACTCATAAGTGGACACGTTTTTCACAGGTAGCTCCATGGTTTCCGAGCCGGTACTGATGAAAAAAAAAATCGGCAGNTCCTAAACTAAAACTATTGCTGGGCAAAACGGCAAACGGCAGACTTGAGAAACTTACTTTTTGAAAAGCCCTCGTATGTAATGACATTCGTACGGATGGATCTCGTCGAGGATGACACCTCCTCATGGCAGGTTCACACGAGTGTAATATGTAATGACATTCGCACGGGTTGATCTCTTCGAGGATGACACCTCATGGCAGGGTCACACAAGTGTAATATGTAATGCCATTCGTACGGGTGGATCTCTTCGAGAACTTCAATACACGGAACCTTCAATCTCGTATATGTACCTACTGGGAGGTTAATTCGCTGTACCCCAAACATATAGGCGCAATCTCCTTCTGAGGGGATCCTTCGGGGGAGGTTTAGTCTATCCACTTTAGGCGATTATGTTGGAAGACCCTCCGGGCAGAAATCTAATCTCTCTACCATGGATTTAGAATAATGACAGTTCGCATTTCATAGATGCTGCTAAGCTGCAAAATCTTCCGTGTATTATATTGCATTAGCATCGACTTCAGAGGCGCAATCTCCTTCTCAGAGGTTCCTCCTACGGGTGGTCTGGTCTCTCTAGCTTTTGGAATCTGGTCTCTCTAGCTTTTGGAATCATGGCGTTGGAATCATGACAGTTCGCATATCAGAGACGCTGCTAAATGTTCTGTGTACTATATTGCGAAATCATCTGCTCCGGAGGTGCAATCTACTTCTCAGAGAATCCTCCTACGGGTGGTCTAATCTCTCCACATTGACGATGGTGTTAGAATAATAACAGTTCGCAATTCAGAGACGCTGCCAAACTGCTATATGTTTTGTGTATTATCATTATCATCTGCTCCAGAGGTGCAATCTCCTTCTCAGAGAATTCTGTTACGGGTGCTCTCTAGCTTGACAATGGTGTTAGAATAATGACAGTCAGTTCGCATTTCAGAGACGCTGCTAAGCTGCTATTCCTATGTTCCTTGTATTATTTATTGCATTATTTATTATCAGTCTGCACTAGAGGTGCAAGGTTAGAACAATCGGTGAAGTACTTGACTAATGTAAACAAACAATTGCATAATACAGTAATGCACCCGTAATAATAACTCAGGTCGATTCAATATTCCCATTACTCAGCCAATAGTACTGTTATACAAATGCCATTAAATGCATATACAGGGTGCAACAAAGTGTTTGC